>CM042031.1:36492500-37092500 GCA_023525975.1 Smallanthus sonchifolius
AGCTTAGTCGAACCCCATCAATTCGATATTGTTTCAGGTAATTGAACCACCCTCTGTTTTGTTTTTGTCTGTTAATTGAAAGCTCCTTGTCAATTCGATCATACACCATTGAATTGAACTCATTTCCGTATCTTGAGTTCATCTCTTAATCGGTTTAATCGAACTCTGACCTAGACTCAATTTTAATCCGATAAAAAGGCATGTTTAGTTTCGCAATCACCAACTCTTTGAAAGCCCCATGAATTCAGCCACTTTTATTATCAGAATCAACGGATTTGATTTGTGTTCTTAAACTAGGGTTTCAGTTTTTCAAATAAGGATTTAACGAATTAAAACTCGATGTTTTTGCAATTGAACCCAACCTCAGATTCGCAATGCCTCAATTAGCGAAACCCCTAAGCTATCTTGTTCAATCGAAATCCAAATCGATGGATTTGGACTGGTTCTTGGGCTCATCTTCGAAAGGGGGGAGGAACACAAAGACTTTAGATGTTAAAACGAATCGATCCGGGTATATGTTGTGATGACCCTAGCGAGCGAGATGGTTTGTGTGTTGGTTTGTGTAGATGAGGTCACGCGTTCGAATCCCATCTATGCCCCAACTGTTTTGATTTTTTTTATTATTTTGGGCTGAACTAACTTGGGCCAGGACCAACCCACAAAAGGTTTACAACATGGACTAGTGTACTAACTGGATGCCCAGTCCAGTTGGTTAAGTCGCTGATCTCTCCTAGATGAGACCCGGGTTCGAATCTGGTTGACCACTTTATTTTTTAAGCATTTTTTTTTCAAGCAACCCACTTTTATAAAATCACTCTCAGTATTATCATATTATTATATTGATATGTTTTAACCTTGAAATCACCCGTAGGCTCGAGTTTGGTCTTATAACTTATAATTAATATTATTTTCACTTTTAAAATAATATAGTTATATTATTTTCAAAACTCGACTTCAAATAAAATATTATGGTTATATTATTTTCAACCCGTGACCCCAACTAAAAATAATATACTTAAATATTATTTCGCCTCGTTTACTGATTTCGCCTCGTTTACTGATGTTATTATCCTCGAATAAAAATAATTCATTTATTATTTTTGCCACGTAATTGATTATTGTGCTTTTTCTCCAGACTTAAAATAATATAATAATGCATATTATTTTCTTATGCCGTTATTAAATGGCACAAACACGCGAATATGTATCTTTTAATTAATACCCTTCGTAATTGGAGATGTTCGACACGAAACGTAATTATCTTATTTTATTTATATTAAGAAATTCTTATTCCCGTGGACATGTTCGTCTACTCGTTGATCCTAAGTATGTTCTAGGACGTCCTAATTTTCCGTGTCGTCGTCACAAATCCCATATGTCCCTAACTTATGTGTTTATAATTCTAGGGCATACGTAAGCCGTGCAGGCTAACACTTGAGGTTCTAAATCTCATACTTGTGTGATAATACCTCCTACGCAACGCATGTGAGTTTCACGGCCCATTTTTACTTGTTTTACTATTGGGGGAGAAACATGCTTACGCACAAACATATTTTTACTTGTATTCCTGTTGAGAAGAAACAAACATGAATACCAACTATCACACTTTTACTTGTTTTCCTCGTGGGGGAGAAGCAGGTACGCAGACAAACATTATGTTACATATTTTTCCCGTTGTGGGAGAAAATATGACACAACTATTTTAGATTATTGTAATTCATATGTTATTACTATTGAGGCTAAGCGTGACACATTATCACAGAAAGTCCTCATCATACATCGAACCGTTAATATGGATCTTAGCGAGGTAATGCTTAGTAGTACTACTGGGTTTGACAAGCCCCACCCGCGTTAGTCACACTAACTCGATTGGAGGTCGAACAGGTGAAATGTTAGCCTACTCACATTTGCCAGAGTTGATAGACCTGGCAGGAGGCATAGAAACACAAACAGTCAGCTTCGGTTGCGAGCGCTTTAGTAGGACATGAACATAGCTAGCTACCTATAGATATGCATAGTGAATGTACATAATCTGGCAAACACTCTCTTATTGTAAACTTGAAACCTGTGAACTCACCAACCTCGTGTTGACACTTTTTCTTACATGTTTCTCAGGTCGCTTGGGCACAAGTTGCACACTTAGGACATGCATGGAGTCCTACTGTCATTTCATTCATTTCAAACATGATAAACAGTTTACTTAATTATATTGATTGACGCTTGTTGCGTGTAATTACTTTAAATTTTATATTAATGTTTACGCTTCCGCATTAACTCTGAGCATTTATGTTATGACTTTTAAGTCCCATATAGTGTCGTTTGATGTAACTAATGACTGAGATCCTGGTGTGTCACTTTCCAAACGATAAAACTCCGTTAGTGGAATTTGGGGGTGTGACAAGTACGCAAGAGCAAATCACAAGTGCACAAGACCAAACCCTTAAGTGCGCAAGACCATTTTCACAAGTGCGCAAGTTGTGTAAAATTTCTAATTTTTTACTAAGTTAATCACTATGTCAAATATTAAGAACATTAATAGTATGTTGAACTATGACAACGAGATAGGGACTCCACAGAAACCACCAAAGCTGCTTAATGTAAATGATTATTCGAACTGGAAAGCACGCTTTGATGAGTATATCTCGTATACTGATTCCACCTTATGGATACCCATTCTTGTGGGATATAAAAATCCAACCTATCTGTTTCTTGATGAAACTGTTCCCAAACCTATCTCCAAGCTAGATAAAGAAGAGAAGAAGGCTTATGGCTGAGAAAAGAAGGTACATGGCTCTATAACTATGGCCTTGACTAGGGATCTATTTCACAGTTTCTAAGGTTATGATACTTGTAAGGATCTTTTGAAGGCTTTGCAGAAGAGGTTCAAGGGAAATAGTAACGTCAAGAAAAGCAAGAGAGAGCTACTGAGGAAGCAATATGAATGCTTCAGATATTTAGAAAATGAATTTATTGATGAACTTATTTCTAGATTCTATCACTTAGAAACAGAGCTAAACTCTTATGAACTCAAGTATCCTGATGATGAATTGGTGGAGAAGTTTCTTGAATCTTTGCCACCAAAATTTGACATGTATACCACACTGTTGAGAGAGAACCTGAATTTTTATGAGATGACATGTGATGATGCAATTGGAAAGTTTCAAGCACACGACATGAACCTGAAAAAGAAAGAAAGTTCTGGAAGACCTCAGATTCAAGATCCTTCTATATATTATGGAGTGTCTTCCACAGCAAAGTCATCGGGTTCTGGAATTGCCTTGTTCTCTAGGACTCCTCAGGAAGATGATAATTCTAATGGTTGTGGTGGTCATACTTGTTTTGCTGCATCGAGATCTGGTTCATACCACCAACATTCCTCAAGAAGCCCTACCTCTACCCCTTCAGCAAACTAATTTGCTATTTCCAAGATAGCTGAAGATCATGTGGCACTGTTCTCATCCTGCATGCTTGCCTACGAGAACTTCATAGGTGGGAAGCTAACGGATCCTGAAACCATTGAAGAAGACGTTAATCAGGTGGATTCGGATGATATAGAGGATATGGATATTCAATGGAACATGGCCTCGATCTTGAGGAGAGCTAAGCGTTTTCTAAACCTAACAAGTAGGAAGTTCATTGGTGGGCATTCTAATGTTAAGGTTGGATTTGATAAATCCAAAGCTAAGTGCTACAAATGTAATAACTTTGGACATTTCGCAAGGGAATGTCAGAAGGATAAAGCACTAGCTTCGGGTTTCACTAGATCAAGCCAGGGAAACAACCAAGGGTTCAACAATCAGAACAACTCCAAATCAGAGTCAAGTTGGAACGTCTAGTGCATTAGTGGTTCAACAGGACGACAAGTTTGATTGGGGTGTTCACTTAGAAGATGCAATTCTTGCTCAAACTCAAATGGGTCTTATGGCTGAGATTGTTTAGATGATGGTGTGAAAACCGTTTATTCGAGCAAATCAAGAAATCGATTGGTAGAAATGAGAATCGATTAGAATAATCAAGTTATGAGATTGGATCAAAAACACATAGTTAAAGGTGTAACTCTCTCTATTGTATTGATATATCAAATGAAGTCTGTAGAACCAAAGACTGATTGCGACTAAATTATTCTAAGTACAAATGCTGCTGATAGGCGTATCAGCAGCATTCAACACATGTTGCTGCTGATAGGCTTATCAGCAGCATTCAACACATGTTGCTGCTGATAGGCTTATCAGCAGCATTCAACACTTGTTGCTGCTGATAAGCTTATCAGCAACATCATTCTCATTCTTGCTGCTGATAGCTGTGTTCCTTGAAGACAAATCGTTGCAGCTGACTATCCATGCCAAGCGTCACTGACAACTTTCTGCAAAAGCGACTGACACACTCAAAGCAGAAGGAACCTCAGTGGTGCAACCAATGACGGACGACAATACTCTTCTCCAGACATGCAAGCAATAATGCATAAAGAAGACGCTTCAATAAAGTTAACTAGATATAGACAAAACATGTAATAGTTAGCTAGATACAACAGATCAACGGTCTGTGTTAGATCTGATCCTTAGAATCAAGGGGCTGTCTTGATTCTAAGTGAGTATAAATAATCTGTAAACACTTCATTGTAAGTTTGCTTCTTCACAGAGTTTCACTTGTAATCGTTTACCTGCAAAAGCTTAATACAACAGTGTTCTTATTAGTATTCTTTCTGTCGGTTCGATTACATTTGTGTAGTTGTTATTGTTTCCGCCAATATCAACTAAGAACAGAACCATCTTGTAATTTCATGATCCTACAAGTGGTATCAGAGCTTTGGCTCAGATTAAACAAACTCACACTTGTTTAATCACTTCTGGTTCTATTCTAAATTTTCTCTTTGATCAAGTGACCCAAAATCACGAAACAAAAATGGCACAAAGCAATGGTTTTGAAGACATCGGCAGCATCAACCGACCACCAAGATTGGTGTCTGGAGAAGACTACGACATGTGGAAAAATCGCATGGAAAGCTTTTTCTGCTATCAGGAGTACGGAATGTGAAAATCCATCAGGGACGGACCCTACATTCCCATGGTGGCATCTGCTGACTCTGGAGGACCATCAGTTCCAAAAGATCCCTCCAAGTACTCAGAATAGGTTATAAAAAAGATGAAGGTGGACTTCAAGGCACTAGGAGCTATCCAAATGTGCCTTCTAAATGAAGTTTTTCATAACTTCAGAAGTTACAAAACCGCCAAAGAGCTCTGGGAAGCACTTGAGAAGATGTTTGCTGGCTCAGAAGAAGTCAAAGAAAACAGAAGGGACATCCTGAAGCAGCAATACAAAAACTTCGTATGGAAGGAAGGTGAGTCCCTAACTGTTTTATATAACAGATTTACTTATCTTGTAGGTGAGCTGCAGTGCTCAAAGGTGAAACTGAAGAATGAAGATATTCTCAAAAAGTTCATCAGGTCTTTACCTAGCTGCTGGACACTCTACACGGTGTCCATTAGAAGAACTGAGAATCTGAAGACTCTCCAAATGACTGAGCTCTTCGGTATGCTGAAGACTTATGAGCTAGAGATGATTCAGGCAAAAGAACGAAGCTCAAGCTACCAAACAGCCTCAACATCCACCACCACCTCTTCTGCTTTTCACTCTGAGTACTCAGGTCCTAGTACTAGCAACTACTATCCTCCCATAGTCACACATCCTCAAACTCCTACATCTAAAAAAACACATCACCATTTCTTCTTGAAGCTCCTTCTCAAGCCTCAACCTCCACTGCTTTTGTTTCTGAAAACTCCAGCAACATGTACTTTATCAAGGAGGATCTTGAGTGCTTCCATCCAGATGATCTAGAAGAAATGGATATACAGCACTCCTATGCTATGCTCTCTATAAGAGTAAAAAGGTTCTACTCTAGAACCGGAAGACCCATTCCAAGCAACAGCTCCAACACCAAAGTTGGCTTAGATAAAAGTAAAGTGAGATGTTACAACTGTAACCAACTGGGTCATTTTGCTAGAGAATGCAAGGCACCTAGGGCAAACCCTGCTGAGGATCGAACAAGACAAAGCCAACCGAGCCAACCAAGCCAACCGAGCCAACCTACACAACAGCAACAAGCTACTCCTCCAGCTCAAACTGCAGCTTGTGCAGCTATTGGAACATCTGACTTTGACTGGAGCTTCTAGTATGAAGATCTGCCTGCTAACAACCAAGCTCTTATGGCAGATACAACCGAGATACCACCTCAGGTATATGAACATCTATGTTCCCAAGCCTGTATTGATAAGGTTTTAGGCTACAGAAAGCATAATCAAAACCTCATAGATCAAAATGAAGAGTTTCATTAAATGAAATCTGAATTCAAAAAGGTCGAAGACAGTTACAAAGAAAAAATTAACTGCCTAAAGAAAGAGATTTCATCATTAAAACATGAACAAACCAATCTTGAAACTCAGATTGATGATCTACTGGCCAGATTAAAAGCTACCAGAGTAGAATTGGCAGAACAAAAAGTTCATGTCGACAAATATGAATTTGCATCCAAAAAGCTGCAAAGACTTTTGGATGCTCAAATTCATGAAAAGGTAAAAACTGGTCTGGGGTATCATACTGAACAATATCAAGCCGTTGCACCTCCTGCTGACTACGTTGCCATCCATGAACCAAGCTTCAATCTTGCAAATCTTGATATGGCCAACAGAAATCTTGATCCCTCTAAGGATGAACCTTTGGTACAAGAATGCACTACCCCATCAGAGTCTGATTCAACTTGCTCAGACTCCACTGAAACAGCACCAGTACCAGCCATTTCAGTACCAGTTCCAACACCATTCAAACAAATCAAAATTAGCTATCTTCCAGAAGGTAGGAAGCTAAATACTGAAAAGGGCCAGTCCTCATCTTCAGTCCATCCAAGGAAGGTGTCTGACATATGTCATGCACCTGGAGAAAGGGTTCCATATATTCAAAAGACATTGGAAGAAGCTACTTTTGAGCACAACAAAGCTCACCCTTGGAATTTCAAAGACCTTTTCAAAACAAAGGATTATGTGTCTCTTTCAAGGGACAAACTGGCAAAATCATGTTGTGTCTGTGGAAAATATAATCACACTGCCAGCACCTGCTTCTACTACCTTCAGCAGCAAAGAAACCTCAAGCAACATGCTTTTGAGAAGACAAAGAAGAACAAACAGGTAAGAAGTTTTGAAGCTAAGACAACTCAATTCAGAAAATCTCTTTCTCCACCAAGGGAACAGTTGTCAAAACCTCAACAATCTTGCATCATCTGTGGAGAATCAGACCACTTTGCTGCAAATTGTAAGTCTAATCCTTTCAATCAAATTCTTCTTCCAACCCCAGTTATACAAAATCCTATCGGCAAGGTAAAGAAGGATAAGCATACATCTGTTTCTAAGCCATCAGCAGCCAAAATAACTGCTGCTGATCGAGTAAAGCCCAAGCAACCAAAAGAAAAGCCTTCAGCAGCAACAAAGTCTGCAGCTGCTCAAGTAAAACCACCAGCAGCAAAAAAATCTGCCGCTGATAAGCCAAAATCCTCAGATACAACATCTGCTGCTGAAAAGACAAAGAGAGCTGAAAAACCACCAACTCAACAATGGAAGGTAAAGAAACCACCAAACATCATCATCGGTTCAGTTGAGTGCGTCTACCCTTTGGTGTAAATATGTCTGTCTTATGTTGTAAATAAAAGTTATAACTCAGCAGCATCCTTTTGGCTGCTGACAGGTCTAATTTTCAGCAGCAAAGAATTTGCCCCTGACTGCTTTAATTTATCAGAAGGAACAAGTTTCCTGCAGATGGCTTTAAGACTGTCAGCAGCAACATCCTTGCTGCAGATCATTGCATAACCAAAGTTGCAGCGGACAGGCTTATTCATCCACAACAACCAAGTTTGCTGCTGATGGATAAATTTAAGTCCAAATTAACTTTTACCCGCTGTAAAAGATATTAACGTCAGTCTTTACCATGACTGCCTCGGTGTATTACAGCTGTAACAATAAAAAGTAAATAAAGTTGTACTGTACAAGTCATTTTGCTTTTTCTCTCCTCTGCCGTTATAAGAACAAATCAAATTTTCTTTACCACCTCTTTACATTCATTTCAACCCTAAGTCCCCACCACATTCAAAGCTCTCCATATTCTCCATATTCTCAAGTCTCCACCATACTCAAACCATCCCTCCAAAATCAAACGGCTATGGCAGATATCAACAATCCACATGACAAGTTTTCCCCATACCATAACCTAACAGCATACCTCACCAAATGTCACACCCTGACCGATGGCGGAATCATCGGGGCGGGACATGTAGACTGTTCATAAGCACAAGGTTGACTAAATTAAAATATATTAAACTCCAAATTCCATTACAATCATTCAAACAAAACCAAATCCAATACAAAAACAATATTTCAAAACATAGACTTCTTTATTTAAATTAGCTAAGTCCAAAGCCTAAGTGTAGCACATCTTGATCAAACTCACACATTAGTACCTGAAACATGAATAAAATAAAGTCAACTAAAAAGTTGGTGAGTATAACACAGATTTGTATATAGATAGCATATAGTTGTAAAACAAATCCTTACATAACATGATAAATAAGGCATTTATTGGGAGCTGCTATTGTGTAACTAAGTACAATCAAACCTTTGTAACTAGCATGCAAATTGTGTTGTCGGTATCAATCACCCCAATCTGGGTGGGTTTGTCAGACCCAATAGGTCTATCATTGAAAACCGTCGGCTTGAATAGTTAATGATTGCACATAAGTGTTCACAAAAGTTAGCACACATAGCACTCGGGCATAAAGCTCAAATTGTACACATGAATGTAAATAAGATTTGTATTTGTGTTGTTTGTGTAAATGTAAGCATGTAATTTGATAGAGTTCATGTTTCACCCCAAAAGTGTAAAAGAGTAAAAGGGGCTATGAAATACTCACTTGGTTTGAAGGCATAGTTACAAAGATACTAGATAGAATAAAGAGCCTTGAAATGCCCAAGTTAACCTAAAGTGTAATAGTGTGCACAAACGTTTAAGTCTAAAGTTGCATTTGGACTTGTGTAAAAAGTCATTGATTTGTAATTGAAAGTATTGAATAAAATATAAAGTTTGAAAGAATATTTTTAGAATATTTTGATTGTGATTTGAGTTTGAATAATTAAATAAGGTAAATGATTATTGTTTATGAACATTGTAAGTATTAGTTATAATTTAGTATAAATAATTAATTATTTTTGTTTAAATATAAATTAAGTAAATAATCATTTCTTAATTATAATATATATAACATAAGCATTAAAATACTTTTTAAGGTTTAACAATAAATGTAAATTAAATTTTATAAACTTTAAATAAATAATTTTCTATTTATTCCAAGACTAATTATTTAATCTTTCTAAATAGGACTAAATGCATTTTTATAAAAATCAACAATTTTTATTTTGCAATTTAATCAGAATATTTATTGTTTGAAAAATATATAAAATTATAATTCTGCCAAAAATTTAACTCACACACGACCGTGCCTGGGAAGGGCACGATCGTGCTCGAACCACGGGCACGACCATGCTAGTCAGGGCGCGACCGTGTTGATCAAACCGAATGCACAATTGGGTTGTTCTCTAGGCACGATCGTGTCTTGGACTAGGCACGACCATGTCTAGGGTTTTGAGGCATGACCAAGTCTAGTCAAAGGCATGACTGGGTCTGAGTGTGTGAGGCACGACCGCGCTAGTATTTGGCACGACCGTGTCTCATGAAGCACGACCGTGCTATATGATTAGCGCGACCGTGTCTGTTCCAAAACAGATTCAATTTGACTAATTCTTATATTGAAAATGTTGGAATTCATGGGGCTTTCACCCATTAGATCATCACGAATATTTTTGTAGAGATTAATTATATTTAAAGCGTGTCTAAGATTTGATTCGATTAAATATATTTTGAACGAAAACTAGACTCTGGTTCGTGACGATTCCCGTATTGTAAGCCCAAATTAGATTAGGGCTTTTGATTAGTAGACTAAAACGTAAGTGTGAGAGGTTTCAATTACCCAGAAGGACGACGAATTGGCAGTGTTCGGTAGAGAGAAATTCCGGCGATGACGGGTTCGGTTTCCGGCGCCTTCTTCTGCAATTCCGACTGACTCGGTGTTATAGGGAGCTTCAGAGAGGATTGATAGAATGTTGGCTTAGGAGAATCGTAATCAGAATCGTAAATTCGACGGTCTTGTGAGAGAATTGGGTGGTTATGAGTTGAATCGATGGAATTTTGTTTATTTGTTGTGATTGTTATGATTAAAAGTTTTAATTGAGTTTGTTAATGGTGAAAACGTGTCGAACGGTTATGAAATCGAACGTCTCTGTGATTAAAGTCTGTATTTACGTTTCAACTGATGAGAGACGCGACCGTGCCAATATGAGGCGCGACCGTGCCAAGTCACCGAGCGTGACCGTTCCGAAGCAAGGCGCGCGACCGTGCCATAGCACTTGGCGTGACCGTGCCAGAACGAGGCGCGACCGTGCCTATTAGGGTTTCTTGTAATTTTTCAACATCAGACCTTGTAACTTTAGTCTTTTGACGTATTGGTATGAATAGATACTTATGTAGTGTTTTAATAGAATATAACCGAGTAAAATTTGTGGTTCTGCATTGAAGTATAGTATTTAATTGATGGTACGAATAGAACAAAACAGTGCACTAGAATTGAGTTTGAAATGCATTACATTGAATTGAAATACAGATACTAGAAATCAGAAATGTTACAGTCTCCCCATGTTGAGGGAATTTCGTCCTGAAATTTAGCTAGAGGAAACCACGGCATCAATAAAAAGATGGGGGTTCTTGAGTGTCATTTGGTCCTCTCGTTCCCAAGTTAATTCAGGACCACGCTTAGACTCCCAACGAACTTTGATAATAGGAATACGACTTCGCTTGAGTTGCTTGATTTCACGATCCATAATTTCTACCGGTTTCTCAACGAAATGCATCGTTTCATCAATGCGCACGTCATCAAGTGGTATATGGAGATTCTCATCAGCGAGACATTTCTTCAGATTAGATACATGAAATGTAGGATGCACATTGCCAAGAGATGGAGGTAACTCGAGTTTGTAAGCCACTTTCCCAATCCTTTCAAGGATCTTGAATGGACCAACATAGCAAGGTGCTAACTTGTCTTTCTTTCCAAAACGGATCACACCCTTCCACGGAGACACCTTAAGAAGAATAAGGTCACCGACTTGGAATTCCAAGGGTTTTCGTCGTTTATCGGCATAACTCTTTTGCCGACTTCTCGCTGTTTGGATGTTGTCACGGATTTGAATAATCTTGTCGGATGTTTCTTGAATTAGCTCGGGACCGGTGATTTGTGCTTCACCAATCTCGTTCCAACAGATAGGAGAACGACACTTGCGACCATAGAGAGCTTCAAATGGAGCCATGTTGATACTCGTGTGGTAGATATTATTGTAGGAGAACTCAATGAGGGATAAATGTGAATCCCAATTGCCACCAAAATCAATTACACAAGCTCTAAGCATATCCTCAAGAGTTTGGATTGTTCGCTCGGTCTGACCATCAGTTTGAGGTTGGTAGGCCGTGCTCAAATCCAATCGTGTACCAAGTGCAGTTTGGAGAGATTGCCAAAAGCGAGAGGTGAACCGGGCATCTCTATCGGAGATTATGATTAAGGGAAGACCGTGACGGCTCACAAATTCATCAATGTAAATTCGGGCTAGTTTCTCAACCCTATAGTCTTCACGGATGGGCAAGAAATGAGCAGATTTGGTGAGACGATCAATGATCACCCAAATACTATCATAACCACTCGAGGTGCGAGGGAGTTTGGTAATAAAATCCATGGCTAAGTTCTCCCATTTCCACACGGGAATTTTCGGTTGTTCAAGTAATCCGGAAGGACGTTGGTGTTTGGCTTTGACTTTGGAACACGTTAGACATTTGGCAACATAGAGAGCGTTGTCTTTCTTCATACCGGGCCACCAATATTGTTGGCGAAGATCTTGGTACATTTTATCTGCTCCAGGATGAATAGAATAACGAGTCTTGTGAGCCTCGTTCATGAGAAATGTACGGAGATCATCGCGATCGGGAATCCAAATACGGTTCAAGTAATAAAGTAAGCCGTTGGATTTTGATTCGAGTAGGAGTTCAACACCACACGACATTTCCTCATACATGTTACCCTCGGTGACTGAGACGTGTTGAGCTTCTAAGATGCGGTTTTGAATGTCGGTTTGAATTCGAACACATTGAAGCATGACATGGTCCTTTCGACTCAAAGCGTCGGCTACAACATTCGCTTTGCCGGGATGGTATCGAATCTCGCAGTCATAGTCGTTAAGGAGTTCAACCCAACGTCTTTGCCTCATATTGAGTTCTTTTTGGTTGAAAATGTGTTGAAGACTTTTGTGGTCGGTGAACACCACACATTTTGTGCCATAGAGGTAATGTCTCCAAATCTTCAATGCGAATACGACCGCACCCAACTCAAGATCGTGCGTCGTATAATTCTTCTCATGAATCTTAAGTTGCCTTGATGCATAAGCGATTACTTTGCCTCGTTGCATGAGGACACAACCGAGACCTTGGTTAGAAGCATCACAGTAGACAACTAGATCATCATTCCCATCAGGGAGAGTCAAAATGGGAGCATTGCACAACTTTTGCTTAAGGGTTTGGAAAGCTTCTTCTTGTTTTGGTCCCCATTCATAAGTTTTACCCTTGTGGGTCAAAGTGGTGAGAGGGACAGCTATCTTTGAGAAGTTTGAGATGAAACGACGGTAATACCCCGCAAGACCAAGAAATGAACGAACTTCAGTGGGAGTCTTCGGGGCATTCCAGTTCTTAACCGTTTCGATCTTAGCAGGGTCAACATGAATACCCTTGTCGTTGACGATGTGACCAAGAAATTGAACTTCCTTTAGCCAAAATTCACATTTGGAGAATTTGGCATATAGTTGTTCTTTCTTCAAGAGATCCAAAACCAATCTAAGGTGCTGCTCATGATCGGCTTTAGTCTTGGAATAGATTAAGATGTCATCGATGAAAACGATCACGAACTTATCAAGGTACGGTTTGCACACACGATTCATGTGGTCCATGAAAACTGCGGGTGCATTGGTTAGTCCAAAAGGCATAACCATGAACTCGTAGTGACCATACCTTGTTCGGAAGGCAGTCTTTGGAATATCGTCTTCTTACACACGGAGTTGGTGATAACCGGATCGAAGGTCAATCTTCGAGAAGCAAGTAGAGCCTTGAAGTTGATCGAAGAGGTCATCAATTCTAGGCAAAGGGTAACGGTTTTTGATAGTAAGCTTGTTGAGTTCGCGATAGTCAATACACATGCGGAATGATCCATCTTTCTTTTTGACGAACAAGACGGGTGCACCCCACGGTGAATGACTTGGATGAATAAATCCCTTGTCGGAGAGCTCTTGAAGTTGACTTGCAAGTTCTTGCATTTCAGAAGGTGCAAGGTGGTAAGGAGCTCTAGCCACGGGGTTAGCTCCGGGCACAAGATCAATGCGAAATTCTACTTGTCGAACGGGTGGAAGACCGGATAAATCTTCGGGGAACACTTCGGGAAAATCTCGGATAATGGGGATGTCTTGAATGCTCTTCTTTTTGACATCTTTTTGAACGATATGGGCCAAAAAGGCCACGTACTTCTTTCGTAAGTACTTTTGAGCAGTAGTGCATGGCATTAATTTAAGGCATTTGCAAGGCTTTTCACCAAAGACTCTTTGTGTTTCTCCCGATGGTAGAGGTATTCGAATACACTTCTCGAAACAGATGACTTCGGCATGATAATTTGATAGCCAATCCATGCCTATGTTGATATCAAAATTTCCTAATGGCATTGGTACAAGATTGATTGGGAATGTATGTTCATTAAGTTCTAGAGAACAGTCATAGATAATAGACTCGATGGTAAGTGAATCACCATTTGCTATTTCGACAGTGAAGGTTTTCTCTAATTGAGATCGTGTCTTGGCAAGTAAAGGTTCAAAGTTAAGTGACACAAAACTCTTATCGGTACCGGTATCAAATAAAATGGAGGCATATTGACTATTTACAAGGAACGTACCATTGACCACGTCATTGTTGGCTTGAGCTTCGTTGGCGTTTATGTTGAAAGCACGCCCACGAGCTCCACCTTGTCTAGCAGTGGCAAATCTTGGGCATTGATCACGGAAACGGTTCGGGTTGCCACATTCGTAACATGCACGCCCATTTGCAATAGCGGGAGTACCTTGATTAGTCACTTGGGTGTTGGTTTGGTTTGGTGGGTTGACTTGGCTCGCAAGAGCTTTGGCCCTACAAACAATGACCGTATGGCCATATCTCCCACAATGAGTACAAAGGCGACATGGGATGCTTTGGGGATGATGATAGTTGCAGGTGTCACAAAGTGGGTAGATTCCAACATATGGCTTTTTGGCCGGTGCTTGAACCATAGGTGCAGCTTGGTTAACAGGAATAGCAGGAGTGACCACTGTAAAATTTCTAGCCTTTCTCTTCTTATTATGCCGGGTGGGTTCAGTTATGGCTTCTTTGTTGTGGGTGGAAGGAGTTGCAGTGTCGGAAACTTTATTGGTGCCCTTTTTAGTAAGAGTCCCCGCTTTCACATGGTTATCGGTTAAGGTGGCGGATAAGCGGATAGCATCCTCAAGTGTTGCGGGATCCCTTCCTAGGACAGTATCTTGAATTTGCCTAGGTAGTCCCCCAATATACTTTTCAATGCAGCGGGACAAAGGAGTGACCATGTGAGGCACGAGAAGACTTAACTCGTGAAACCGAGTTGTATATGCCAATCTTTCGCCACTATCTTGGGCAAGATCCCAAAATTCGGCTTCAAGTTTCTTCACTTCATTTCGAGGATAGAATTCCTCGGTCATTAGCCTTTTAACTTCATCCCAAGTTAAGGCCATTGCTACATCCACACCTCTATTTCTTTTCTCCCCATTCCACCACGTGAGTGCCCGTTTTTGTAGGACACTTGTGGCATGACGAACACGAAGGTTGTCGGGGCAGTCACTATTGAGAAAGGTATTCTCAATGCCTTCGAACCATTGAAGGAGTCCAGTAGCTCCTTAGGTACCATAGAACTTGGGAGGATTACATGAGTTGAAATGTTTGAAAGTGCATTGAGATGGGTTGTTACCACCATTACCACCATTACCACTATTACTACCATTTCCACCATTGTTGCCATTGGTGGCACTATTATCTTGAGTGAGTTGCGTCACGAGTTGTGCAAGAATAGCAACAATGTCGGTATTGGCGTTGGCCGCGGGAGCACGACGAGGAGGCATTCTACAGATTTTCACAAGACAAGATGTAAGAACTTATGAGAATTGTTTGGATTTAATAGAATAAGATAGCAAAATAAATAGATAATCATAGTTTGGATTGTACTCAAATAGTGATATAATCACTCGAATACTATGACACATTAAGGTTAATTAAACTTATATAATTTTTAAGGAGACATGCTTTAGCCTATAAGTAAACACTCATCCCGGGAATTCCTAGGAAAGCATACGGGTCCCTCGGTTGATTGAGATTTATGCGAAATGCTTTCCTAGACAGAAAACCCAGAATACAGGTGTCACCCTTCCAGATTGCACGTGTCTTCAAATAATTAACAAAGTTTAAAAACCTTAACGAGGAAATAAATAAATTTTATGGATTTAGCTTCATGAAGTTTCCACATGCTAAGAAAGGTATAGATAGAGAAGGAGATAAGAATATTATGAGGTTTTAGAATATAGGAAAGGATATTGTTTATTTGATTTATCATTTAAGTATATACTAATAAGTCATGGATTTTTTAACAATTAAGTCATCAAATAAAATAATAACTAATCATAGTAAGCATGTAGCACATAGCATGTAACACATAACATGTAACATATAGCATGTAGCATATAACATGTAATCATGAAACATAGCATAGGTAGGTGTCCTAAAGTTATAGTCTAGGTCAAGGTGTCTAATAACCTAATTCCCTATAACCAAGGCTCTGATACCAATCTGTCACACCCCGACCGATGGCGGAATCATCAGGGCGGGACATGTAGACTATTCATAAGCACAAGGTTGACTAAATTGAAATATATTAAACTCCAAATTCCATTACAATCATTCAAACAAAACCAAATCCAATACAGAAACAATATTTCAAAACATAGACTTCTTTAGTTAAATTAGCTAAGTCCAAAGCCTAAGTGTAGCACATCTTGATCAAACTCACACATTAGTACCTGAAACATGAATAAAATAAAGTCATTAAAGTTGGTGAGTATAACACAGGTTTGTATATAGATAGCATATAGTTGTAAAACAAATCCTTACATAACATTATAAATAAGGCATTTATGGGGAGCTGCTATTGTGTAACTAAGTACAATCAAACCTTTGTAACTAGCATGCAAATTGTGTTGTCGGTATCAATCACCCCAATCTGGGTGGGTTTGTCAGACTCAATAGATCTATTATTGAAAACCGTCGGCTTGAATAGTTAATGATTGCACCTAAGTGTTCACAAAAGTTAGCACACATAGCACTCGGGCATAAAGCTCAAATTGCATACATGAATGTAAATAGGATTTGTATTTGTGTTGTTTGTGTAAATGTAAGCATGTAATTTGATAGAGTTCATGTTTCACCCCAAAAGTGTAAAAGAGTAAAAGGGGCTATGAAATACTCACTTGGTTTGAAGGCGTAGCTACAAAGATACTAGATAGAATAAAGATCCTTGAAATGCACAAGTTAACCTAAAGTGTAATGTATATGGTATTAATAGTGTGCACAAACGTTTAAGTCTAAAGTTGCATTTGTACTTGTGTAAAAATCATTGATTTGTAATTGAAAGTATTGAATAAAATATAAAGTTTGAAAGAATGTTTTTAGAATATTTTGATTGGGATTTGAGTTTGAATAATTAAATAACTAAGGTAAATGATTATTGTTTATGAACATTGCAAGTATTAGTTATAATTTAGTATAAATAATTAATTGTTTTTGTTTAAATATAAATTAAGTAAATAATCATTTCCTATTATAATATATGTAACATAAGCATTAAAATACTTTTTAAGGTTTAACAATAAATGTAAATTAAATTTTATAAACTTTAAATAAATAATTTTCTATTTATTCCAAGACTAATTATTTAATCTTTCTAAATAGGACTAAATGCATTTTTATAAAAATCAACTATTTTTATTTTGCAATTTAATTAGAATATTTATTGTTTGAAAAATATATAAAATTATAATTCTGCCAAAAATTTAACTCACACACGATCGTGCTCGAACCACAGGCGCGACCATGCTAGTCAGGGCGCGACCGTGTTGATCAAACCGAATGCACAATTGGGTTGTTCTCTGGGCACGATCGTGTCTTGGACTGTAACATTTCTGATTTTTTGTATTCGTATTTCAATTCAATGTAACGCATTTTAAACCAAATACTCATGCACTGTCTTATTATTTTTCTCGCCATAAATTAAATGCAATGATTCAATACAAATTCGTAAGTTTTACTCAATCATATACAATTAAAACGCTATACAAGAAACTATGTTAATCAAACTTATCAAACATGAAATGTCAAGGACTAAAGTTGAAAATTTATCAAGAAACCCTAATTAGCATGGTCGTGCTTCGTCCTGGCACGGTCGCGCCAAGTGCCTCGGCACGATCGCGCGACTGGTCCTGGAACGATCGCGCCCGGTGCCTAAGCACGGTCGCGCCTCTCTTGGGCACGGTCGCGCCTGCGTAACAGTCGAAACGTAAATGCGGCTTCAAAACGCTCGATCGTTTGAAATTCGAAACCGATTACGTTTTATTTTCTTTGACAAAGAAAAATATCTCAATCCATTACGAAGTTTTATCAATCCAATTACGTTTTCCTCTCAAGAAACCATCAAGTTCCTTCCAAGCCTTGAATCCTCAAAATCGACCCGAATACTCTCGAGCAATCCATCACCATACGATATTCAACCCTCTCTGGAACGACCGAAGCCGTTGAAGCAGTCGGAATCGCAGCAGAAGTCACCGGAGGTTAATCTTGCCGTCGTCGGAATTCCTTCTACCGATCTCTATCAAATCTCTACGGTTTTGGGTAATTAAAACATTCCTCTCATTCATTTCAGTCGATATATCAAAAGCCCCATGTTAATCTGGGCTTCCATTAAAGAAATCATCCTGAACCGAAATTCTTATTTTAATAAAAATGATTTAATCGAATCCATTCTTAAACACGATTTACATACAATTAACTTATATGAAAAGACTCGTAACAACTCAGTAATCAAAAGCCCTAACAATTCCAACGCTATAAATACAAGATTTGTTCAATTCGTGTCTGTTTTGGAAGAGACACGGTCGCCCTAATCATCTAGCGCAGCCGTGCCTCATGTAGCGCGGTCGTGCCGAATAGCAGCGCGGTCGTGTCCTCCTTTCCAGACCTAGTCATGCCCTCTGGGCTAGTCTCTGTTGTGTCTAAGAATCATTGACACGACCGTGCCGAGCTAAGGCACGGTCGTGCCTCGTGAATTGTCCAAGTTGGCCTCTGTTTGATCAAACCCGGTCGCGTCCTGACTAGCGCGGTCACGCCCGTGGTTCGAGCGCGGTCGTGTCCTTCCCAGGCACGGTCGTGTCTAGGTCAGAATCTTTGATCGGAATTATTGTTGTTTTATTTTAATATATAAAAATTCCAGATTAAGTTTTTAAATAAAAATAGTTAGTTTTATAAAAAGGTATTTGAAAAGATCAAATAATTAATCTTGGAATAATGGAAAATCATTTAATTAAAAGTTTTATAAAATTAAATTAGTTATTAAACTTTTCATTTAAAACATTTTATTTGTAAGTTACATACTTTATAAATAAATAAATAAAGATTATTTATTTATTCTTCATTTTAAATAAAAACATTTATTTATTTATTAAATTACATTTAACACATACTTTATTTTCATAATCAATGATTTTATAAATATTCTATTTTACTATTCAATTCCCAACCTTTATTCAAAATATTCTAAAAATATTCATTTCAAATCTTCCATTTTATACAATACCTTCAAGTACCAATCACTAACTTTATCCAATTCAACCTTAGACTTAGACTATTATGCATTATTAATGCAATATACATTACACTCTAGGTTAACATTGTGCAATACAAGGATCACATTACTTTCTAGTATCTCGTGTTAGCTACGCCTTCGAATCAAGTGAGTATTCACAACCCCTTTTTACTCTTTTACACTTTTGGGGTGAAACATGAACACTATTCAAATTACATGTTTACATTTACACAAACAACACAAGTACAAATCCTAGTTACATTCATGTGTGCAATTTGAGCTTTATGCCCGAGGGCTAGGTGTGCTAACCTTTTGTATGCGATTATGTGCAATCGTTAACTTTTCAAGCCGACGGTTTTCAATGATAGATCTATTGAGTCTGACAAACCCACCCAGGTGCGCGGTGATTGAAACCGACAACACAATTTTTGCATGCTAGTTACAAAGGTTTGATTGTACTTGGTTACACAATAGCTGCTCCCCATAAACGCCTTATTTATCATGTTATGTAAAGGATTTGGTTTACAAACTATATGCTATCTATATACAAACATTTGTTATACTCACCAACTTTTTAGTTGACCTTATTTTATTCATGTTTCAGGTGCTTTCATATGAGTTTGATCAAGACATGCTACACATAGGCTTTGGACCTAGTTAATCTAAATTCAAAAACAAGTTGTATTTCATTATGTACTTGGAACTTGATTCATGTTGTTTGAATGGAAATGAATTTAACATATTACAATTTAGTCAACCTTGAGCTCATGAACAGTCTACATGTCCCGCCCCGATGATTCCGCCGTCGGTTGGGGTGTGACAGATTGGTATCAGAGCCTTGGTTATAGGGAACTAGGTTATTATACACTCTTGACCTAGACTATAACTTTAGGACACCCATACAATGCCATGTTACTACATGTTACATTAGAAATTCTTGTGCAAGTATTTTTATATGCTATTATAAGTAATTACACTACATGACACAATACATAATGACTTATGTGTCACACTACTTGATAACTCTTGTGGTTACACTCATTACCACCTACATGCTATATGACTACTTTCTATGCAAATATTTTACATGTTATACTATATAATTACATTCAATGATACAACACTCAATAGTCGATGTGACACATTACCTGACAACTTTTCTACTATTTATTTCTACCTATTAGATTTATTTAAGGTACTACCCTAAGTTCAACACACACACATACACACCAAATTATTCATACACCATTGGACTCACATACATGATACCATCACCCTTTTATGAGCAAAGACTTAAACTATTGGGTCTAATGCCCACCAATAATAAATTAAGAAGCCCATCTATTCCTCAAGAAGAAGAAGCTCATTGAAATGCATAAACATTACTTTTGGGCCTCAAAGCCCAGTTCACAACAATTCTCATCATAACCATGAGCCCAACAATACTATTATTAATACATGATGGCTGGAAGAGTATATAAGCCCATGAGGAATTCTGGCTAAGGAAAGATAGGTGTAACATTTCCGATTTTTAGTATCCATATTTCAACTCAATGTATCGCATTTCAAACCAAATTCTCGTGCACTGTCTTATTATATTCTTCGCCATAAATTAAATACAATGATTCAATACAAATACTCAAGTTTTACTCGGCTATATACTGTGACACCCAGTATTTCAGGTCAATGTCCATATTTCATAAATGCACATTCATAACATATATTTCCTGAAGTTTTATTTTGACTAAGTAAAATCAAGGAATCTAACAAAGGAAATTATATCAAAATAGTAATTTTTAAGAATTACTAGGAAAATAAGCAGTGATAACCCGCAAAGTACGGTCGTTGGTGATTAACAAGAACTTGACAGTAAAAGTCTAGTGAGACGTTTTAATAAATAAAGATATTAAAACGGGTATAAATTTAAGGTATTATACCACATCTAAATCAATCACATCATCATGATTGCTTTGCTTACACAACACTCAGGCGTCATAATCATCATGATTATGACCAAAGATGCAAGCAACATAAAGATCACATCTCCATCATTATATCCTTGCTTATACTCCACTCCAACATCAATTAGTAATGATGATGACTTATGAGATCTACACTCAAACCCCGTTTCATCTAATAATTATATATATACATCTAGGTATATAGATATAAAGTTTTAATCACTAAAAGTTCCTACACCGAGTATTATATCACGGTATCACCTACCGAGTGTATTCTAACTAGAACCGATCTAACTAACGATTGAGAGATAACTAGTGATTGGACAACACCCAACCCCCCACCCCTTAACCCTCTCTCGGCCGAAATAAGGTGGGGTCACCCACCTTGCCTACTCCATCTTTTCCCCATGTGTGTTGTCATGTCAAACCATACCCTTTCAAGTTGATTACAAGCAAGGTGTCAAATCCATCTCATCTACCATGACTTGTGATGATTAGAAGAAGTCTAACACTCAATCCCACCCCTTTTATCTATATATATACGACATATACACATGCACACACAATTTCACTCTTTCAAAAATCAAGAACAATCCTCTAAAAAGTTTAGCTAGAGCTTTGAAGTTTCAAGGTGTTTCAAGGGTGATTTCAAGAGTTCGAGCTTCCTACACCATTCCGTCCTTCTCCTTGCTTGCTTTAAGTGAGTGTTCATATCCTAAGTTTTGATTTTATTAAGTACACAAGTTGTTTTGTGTGTAAGTTCACCCAAGTAGTGTTTATTTCAAAAGAAAAGTCACCATTCAAAACGAGAACGTGCTGGCAGAATTTTCAGTCCACTTTGGACGGTCATATACTAGTCAAAACTAAACCAAAATGGACGTTTCTTGAGTCAAAAATTAAGTTTAAAGAATCCTCTATCCATCCCAAGTTATTTCGTGATTTTTGGTAGAGTTTTGATACCCTAAAAGGTCAATACAAGAAAATGGGTACAATCTGAGTTTTTGGACAGAATTCTAAGGACGACTTCATGGGGTCATAACTCACTCAAAAATGGTTCAAATGACTTGATTATTTTTTCTAAAACTAGTATTTTGTGTTGGCATTACAACCCATATGTCCTATTATCATAAAACTAACATTTTGACCTCCAACCATCAAGATTTCCGAGACCTATCCGACAAAACCAAAGCTGTTAACATCTTTGTGTTATGATTTTTGTTTGAAACCCTTAAACCCCTTTATAAATTATGACCCATACATTTATATAGATTCAATACACTTAGTTGAGTGTGATAAAAGTTTCATAAATTATTGAGTTCGATAAAATGACTAAAAACACGACACAAGTTGACTTAAAAACCCGAATACATTACTAAAGGCTATCTTGATGTAAAAGTTTTACCTTCCATACTATATATTTGTTTTCAACCCCAACCATGGGGTGGTTGTGTAAACATAAAGACACGTCTTGAGATACATAACTTATTTATATAAGTATATATAAATGTATATGATTGTCACAACTCGTCACTAACGGTCGTCATGTCAAAACTGTCGGAAATATAAACTAGTATTCATGTCGAGTCTAATTGGGTGAATCATATACACGATCAACTTACACATTCGAACATTGTTTTGACCGTAAAGTATCTTATTTTATCATAGGGAACGGTTAGTTCGGCTCACGTATTCACGGACTTTGCTAGTTGCTACTTATTTTGCTTTGCTTCATTGTTTGCTCATCAGGTGAGTATTCACAACCCCTTTTTACTCTTTTACACTTTTGGGGTGGAACATGAACTCTATACACATTACACATTTACATTTACGCAAACAACACAAGTGCAAAATCCTATTCACATACATGTGTGCAAAATTTGAGCTTTGTGCCCGAGTGCTAGTTGTGCTAACCTTTCTATGCGATTATGTGCAATAATTAACTATACAAGCCGACGGTTTTCAATGATAGATCTATTGAGTCTGACAAACCCACCCAGGTGCGCGGTGATTGAAACCGACAACACAATTTTTGCATGCTAGTTACAAGGTTTGGTTGTACATGGTTACACAATAGTTGTTCCCCATAAATGCCTTATTTATCATGATATGTAAAGGATTTGTTTTCAACTATATGCTATCTATATACAACTGTGTTATACTCACCAACTTTTTAGTTGACCTTATTTTATTCATGTTTCAGGCCCTATTATGTGAGAATGACTCAAGACGTGCTCAATATAGGATTTGGACTTAGCAAATTAAATCAAGAATTTTATGAGTTGTTTTATGTTTCTTTGTTTGAATTTGGTTTGTACTTGGATTATTTGTAATGGAAATTTGACTTTAATATATTTCAATTTAGTCAACCTTGTGCTATGAACAGTCTATATGTCCTGCCCCGATGATTCCGCCATCGGTCGGGGTGTGACAGATTGGTATCAGAGCCTTGGTTATAGGGAACTAGGTTATTAGACACTCTTGACCTAGACTATAACTTTAGGACACCCATACAATGCCATGCTACTACATGTTACATTATCAATTCTTGTGTGATTATTTTTACATACTATCCTAAGTACTTACACTACATGATACAATACATAATGACTTATGTGTCACACTACTTGATAACTCTTGTGCTTACACTCATTACTACTTACATGCTATATGATTATTCTCCTATGTGAATATTTTTACATGTTATACTATATGATTACATCACAGGATACAATACCCAATAGTTTATGTCTCACGTTACCTGCCCACTTTTTCTTCTATTCATAGCTACCTACTTAACTTATTTAAAACACTATCCTAAGTTTAACACACACACACACACATCAAATTATTCGTACACCTTTGGACTCGCATACATGATACCATCACCCTTTATGAACAAAGACTTAAACTATTGGGCCTAATGCCCACCAACAATAAACTAAGAAGCCGATCTATCCTCCAAGAAGAAGAAGCCCACTGAAATGCATAAACCCTACTTTTTGGCCTCAAAGCCCAGTTCACAACAATTCTTATCTTAACCATGAGCCCAACAATGGTATTATTAATACATGATGGCTGGAAGAGTGTGTGAACCCATGAGGAATTCTGGCTAAGGAAAGATAGGGTACTTAAGTGTGTCATAGTGACCCACCCCTCTTTCCTGGGAATCCTCCTCAGGGATGCATTGCTTATAGGTCAAGTGTATTTCTAAAATACTATCGTGAAGGTTCGATGTTATGACTAGTCAAACTCTAAAACCAAAAGGAGTTAATCTCCATCCTCGAAAAGGAAGTACAAGAACATCGCACGGAGACCGCTAGGGCTGAAGCCAGATCTGCTACTCGAGTGACCATAGCGGTGCTCATCTTGGCGATTATCTTCTTCCTAGTGGAAAGCTACCAGAGACATTAAGCGAAAATTTTTATTTATTATCTTTAAATTCTCGATTTGAGGACCATTTCCCTATGTTTTGAATAATGTTTAACATTTCAGCCTTTAATCGATTTCATATGCGTCAACTCTAAGGTTATTAAATGTTGATTTGACCCCTGGAGCGTGATTTTTCCCATCATATTTTTACAAAAAAAAAAAAAAAATTAAATAAATAAATAAATTTCTCAAGTATCACCTTCTTCATTCAAATACGATTTAGTACACTACCAACAATGTTATTCATAAACAAATCACCCTATTCTATGATTTAAACAAAACTTCGTTACCTTGTTTAATCAAAATGATTATCAAATTTTTAGATAATATCAAAAACATAAAATTTTTCATAAAACTTTTTCACCTGATAAGGAATGTTAATACAACCAATTTTATAAAAATATTTTTTTTATAGATAATTATGGTTTTTCTTCATTAAAGTAAATATTTCTAAAAATTTGGCTAAATCTTGTTTAAGCCAATAGTTGAAAATTTAACTTAAAAATATTTTTCCATAAATTGCATATTCATTTAAAATATGCGATTAAATAATTTCACTACTTTATATATCTACAACCAAGAACAATTTACCACTTTCTATGTTCAAACAAAGACTAGTGTTTGTAAACACAATTCCCGAATATTCCCAAAACCTCCTCGTTACCTTTCATTTGACACTTCAAGAGACGATCCATACCGCGTAGATGTTAACCTTTCCCACCAACCTCAACGAGATTTGAGGACTCGAACCTAACTACCACATTATGCAAGAACGCCAAACAACACGTTTGTCCGTAACACTAGATCACATGCAAAACCCGTTAATATACATCGCACACGAAGTTCAATACTTACGTATACACATTCATAATATATCCAACGCAACCACATGGTACATGAAACTCAAATATTCTCAATATATCCAATGCTACACAAATTACATAATACATGAAACTACACGTGCTACTGGATTGAGCACATGATACACGAAACTTAGTTGTTTGCAATATACATGATAAATAAGAATTGCTTCATTGATACATAATTCTAGATTGACCACACTATACATGAAACTTATTTGGTTACGAAGTACATCACACTAAGCTGTGCACATTGTACAATATACATGATACATAAGAATTGCTTCATTGATACATAATTCTAGATTGACCACACTATACATGAAACTTATTTGGTTACGAAGTACATCACACTAAGCTGTGCACATTGTACAATATACATGATGCTAAGTTGCCAACACCCTACATGAAATTCATTTCCTACTATACACAAAATACTATGTTGTTTACATTACACATCAGAGTTCATTGACTTACAAAATACAAGACGCTTAATTATTTACGCTATATATGAGACTTATTTGATTACGAGCTACGTGACACTAGATCATACATGAGACTTGTGTGCTTACTATATACTCGAAACAAAAATTTGCTTACAATTATTACAATGGATTGATTACATTATACACAAGACATGGTCATGCACTTTGTACACCAAAGTTGAAGACCATAATACATTGAAATGACTCGGGGTTTGACGTATTCTTATTCAAACACGAGCAAACTAAGAAACTTTAAGTGTTACTACTTTACTACTCTTTAGTTGCGAACTGACCTGATTAGGGACATAGTTACTTGTTAACGACTTTTTATGTGTAAAAAATAGACGTGATCATAGTGAAATTGTGCCCCCCCTTACCCGCACACAATGAAACAATCTATACGGACCATACGATGATTTAAATAATTACGGGTGCACACGGAATTATAAAAATCAGCGTATGGAAACTATAGGGAAATTTTGTCGCGTGTTGTGACCTAAAACTTATCATGATGTGTAACAACGAAACTGATGTAATGTAACAAGGGCATGGTGGATATGCCGATGGTACTTCCTATATATAAGTGTCCTATCATATTATCATGAGTAGCGTTGTTCGTGTCACGTGAAGTTTTGACCCAGACCAATGTCTATGAAATCTCTTAACCATTGACAATCTTGGGCATATTAGACTACATTTTACGCAAACCCTAAATTTCAAAATCCCATCAAACTCATTCCAAATAATACAACTTACATCTAGAATTCAAAATTTCTATTCGGCAAGCTCCCTCGCACCACGAGTGGTTATGATAGCATTTGGGGTGATCATTGATCGTCTCACCAAATCTGCTCATTTCTCGCCTATCCGCGAAGACTATAAGGTTGAGAAACTAGCCCGAGTTTACATTGACGAAATTGCGAGCCGTCATGGTGTTCCCTTGAACATAATATCCGATAGAGATGCTCGGTTCACTTCTCGTTTTTGGCAATCTCTCCAAACTGCTCTTGGTACACGATTGGATTTGAGCACGGCTTACCATCCCCAAACTGATGGTCAAACCGAGCGAACAATCCAAACTCTTGAAGACATGCTTCGAGCTTGTGTAATCGATTTTGGTGGCAATTGGGATTCACATTTATCCCTGATCGAGTTCTCTTACAATAATAACTACCACACAAGTATCAACATGGCTCCATTCGAAGCTCTCTATGGTCGCAAGTGTCATTCTCCTATCTGTTGGAACGAGATTGGTGAAGCACAAATCACCGGTCCCGAGTTAATTCAAGAAACATCCGACAAGATTATTCATATCCGTGACAATATTCGAGTAGCGAGGAGTTTGCAAAAGAGTTATGCTGACAAACGTCGAAAACCATTGGAATTCCAAGTCGGTGACCTTGTTCTTCTAAAGGTGTCCCCGTGGAAGGGCGTGATCCGCTTCGGAAAGAAAGGCAAGTTAGCACCTCGTTATGTTGGTCCATTCAAAATCCTTGAAAGGATTGGGAAAGTGGCTTACAAGCTCGAGTTACCTCCATCTCTTGGCAATGTGCATCCTACATTTCATATATCTAATCTGAAGAAGTGTCTCGCTGATGAAAATCTCCATATACCGCTTGACGACATGCACATTGATGAAACAATGCACTTCGTTGAGAAGCCGGTGGAAATTATGGATCGCGAAGTCAAACAACTCAAGAGAAGTCGCATTCCTATTGTCAAAGTTCGTTGGAAATCTAAGCGTGGTCCTGAGTTCACTTGGGGACGAGAAGACCAAATGAAGCTCAAGTACCCTCACCTTTTTACCGATACTATTGTCTCCTCTAGCTAAATTTCGGGACGAAATTCTCTCAACATGGGGAGACTGTAACATTTCCGATTTTTAGTATCCATATTTCAACTCAATGTATCGCATTTCAAACCAAATTCTCGTGCACTGTCTTATTATATTCTTCGCCATAAATTAAATACAATGATTCAATACAAATACTCAAGTTTTACTCGGTTATATACTGTGACACCCAGTATTTCAGGTCAATGTCCATATTTCATAAATGCACATTCATAACATATATTTCCTAAAGTTTTATTTTGACTAAGTAAAATCAAGGAATCTAACAAAGGAAATTATATCAAAATAGTAATTTTTAATAATTACTAGGAAAATAAGCAGTGATAACCCGCAAAGTACGGTCGTTGGTGATTAACAAGAACTTGACAGTAAAAGTCTAGTGAGACGTTTTAATAAATAAAGATATTAAAGCGGGTATAAATTTCAGGTATTATACCACATCTAAATCAATCACATCATCATGATTGCTTTGCTTACACAACACTCAGGCGTCATAATCATCATGATTATGACCAAAGATGCAAGCAACATAAAGATCACATCACCATCATTATATCCTTGCTTATACTCCACTCCAACATCAATTAGTAATGATGATGACTTATGAGATCTACACTCAAACCCCGTTTCATCTAATAATTATATATATACATCTAGGTATATAGATATAAAGTTTTAATCACTAAAAGTTCCTACACCGAGTATTATATCACGGTATCACCTACCGAGTGTATTCTAACTAGAACCGATCTAACTAACGATTGAGAGATAACTAGTGATTGGACAACACCCAACCCCCCACCCCTTAACCCTCTCTCGGCCGAAATAAGGTGGGGTCACCCACCTTGCCTACTCCATCTTTTCCCCATGTGTGTTGTCATGTCAAACCATACCCTTTCAAGTTGATTACAAGCAAGGTGTCAAATCCATCTCATCTACCATGACTTGTGATGATTAGAAGAAGTCTAACACTCAATCCCACCCCTTTTATCTATATATATACGACATATACACATGCACACACAATTTCACTCTTTCAAAAATCAAGAACAATCCTCTAAAAAGTTTAGCTAGAGCTTTGAAGTTTCAAGGTGTTTCAAGGGTGATTTCAAGAGTTCGAGCTTCCTACACCATTCCGTCCTTCTCCTTGCTTGCTTTAAGTGAGTGTTCATATCCTAAGTTTTGATTTTATTAAGTACACAAGTTGTTTTGTGTGTAAGTTCACCCAAGTAGTGTTTATTTCAAAAGAAAAGTCACCATTCAAAACGAGAACGTGCTGACAGAATTTTCAGTCCACTTTGGACGGTCATATACTAGTCAAAACTAAACCAAAATGGACGTTTCTTGAGTCAAAAATTAAGTTTAAAGAATCCTCTATCCATCCCAAGTTATTTCGTGATTTTTGGTAGAGTTTTGATACCCTAAAAGGTCAATACAAGAAAATGGGTACAATCTGAGTTTTTGGACAGAATTCTAAGGACGACTTCATGGGGTCATAACTCACTCAAAAATGGTTCAAATGACTTGATTATTTTTTCTAAAACTAGTATTTTGTGTTGGCATTACAACCCATATGTCCTATTATCATAAAACTAACATTTTGACCCCCAACCATCAAGATTTCCGAGACCTATCCGACAAAACCGAAGCTGTTAACATCTTTGTGTTATGATTTTTGTTTGAAACCCTTAAACCCCTTTATAAATTATGACCCATACATTTATATAGATTCAATACACTTAGTTGAGTGTGATAAAAGTTTCATAAATTATTGAGTTCGATAAAATGACTAAAAACACGACACAAGTTGACTTAAAAACCCGAATACATTACTAAAGGCTATCTTGATGTAAAAGTTTTACCTTCCATACTATATATTTGTTTCAACCCCAACCATGGGGTGGTTGTGTAAACGTAAAGACACGTCTTGAGATACATAACTTATTTATATAAGTATATATAAATGTATATGATTGTCACAACTCGTCACTAACGGTCATCATGTCAAAACTGTCGGAAATATAAACTAGTATTCATGTCGAGTCTAATTGGGTGAATCATATACACGATCAACTTACACATTCGAACATTGTTTAGACCGTAAAGTATCTTATTTTACCATAGGGAACGGTTAGGTCGGCTCACGTATTCACGGACTTTGCTAGTTGCTACTTATTTTGCTTTGCTTCATTGTTTGCTCATCATGTGAGTATTCACAACCCCTTTTTACTCTTTTATACTTTTGGGGTGGAACATGAACTCTATACACATTACACATTTACATTTACGCAAACAACACAAGTGCAAAATCCTATTCACATACATGTGTGCAAAATTTGAGCTTTGTGCCCGAGTTCTAGTTGTGCTAACCTTTGTATGCGATTATGTGCAATCATTAACTATACAAGCCGACGGTTTTCAATGATAGATCTATTGAGTCTGACAAACCCACCCAGGTGCGCGGTGATTGAAACTGACAACACAATTTTTGCATGCTAGTTACAAGGTTTGGTTGTACATGGTTACACAATAGTTGCTCCCCATAAATGCCTTATTTATCATGATATGTAAAGGATTTGTTTTCAACTATATGCTATCTATATACAACTGTGTTATACTCACCAACTTTTTAGTTGACCTTATTTTATTCATGTTTCAGGCCCTATTATGTGAGAATGACTCAAGACGTGCTCAATACAGGATTTGGACTTAGCAAATTAAATCAAGAATTTTATGACTTGTTTTATGTTTCTTTGTTTGAATTTGGTTTGTACTTGGATTATTTGTAATGGAAATTTGATTTTAATATATTTCAATTTAGTCAACCTTGTGCTATGCACAGTCAATATGTCCCGCCCCGATGATTCTGCCATCGGTCGGGGTGTGACAATAGGGTACTTAAGTGTGTCTTAGTGACCCACCCCTTTTTCCTGGGAATTCTCCTCAGGGATGCATTGCTTATAGGTCAAGTGTATTTCTAAAATACTATCGTGAAGGTTCAGCGTTATGACTAGTCAAACTCTAAAACCCATAAGAACTTCTATATTTGACACTTCATATTTCATTATCACTTACAACTTTTTCATTGTTTTCTGCTAGACATGGACTCCTACCGTCCTCCCTCCCCGGTTTACCGTCCTGGATCAGAATCTGATTGGGAAGAAGACACTGAGACACCCGTGTATCGGTCACCAACACCCCCAACTGCTAGGACAAGGTTTGATGTAAGGGCGGACTGGATTAGGAACACCGACCCGAGTCTTCAAACACCTGGATCTCCCGTACCCGTAAACCCGTATCATACACCTCACCTCCACAATCAATTTACACCACTAAGAGACCCATACCTAATGCCTGACCCGTACCTTCCTAACCCTTGGGTAAGGCATACCATGGCACCCCCTGGTGTAATGGGAAATCCAACCAATGACTTCCATCAATATGTAAGAAATTCAGAATTTGAGAGGCAAAGGATAGAGCAGGGAGTAATACACGACTTACAAAGACAAAGAATGGATAGCCTAGCAAACCAATTAGGATATCAAAAGGAGTTAATCTCCATCCTCGAAAAAGAAATACAAGAACATCGCACGGAGACCGCCAGGACTGAAGCCAGATCTGCTACTCGAGTGACTATAGCGGTGCTCATGTTGGCGATTATCTTCTTCCTAGTGGAAAGCTACCAGAGACGTTAGAAGGAGCTTCTACTGATTTCCTTTAAATTTTCGATTTGAGAACCATTTCCCCTATGTTTTGAATAATGTTTAACATTTCAGTATTTAATCAATTCCATATATTTCAACTCTACAGTTATTGTTCATTGATTTGACCCGTGGAGCGTAAATTACACCCGTTATATTTCCATCAAATTTTCGCAAGTATTACCTTATTCATTCAAATACGACTTAGTACACTACCAACAATCTCATTCATAAACCAATCATCCTATTTTATGATTTAAACAAAAACTTCGTTACCTTGTTTAATCAAAATGTTTATCAAATTTTTAGATAATATCAAAAACATAAATTTTCCATAAAACTTTTTCACCTGATAAGGAAAGTTAATACAACCAATTTTATAAAAATATTATTTCAAATTGATAAATAACTATGATTTTTCTTCATTAAAGTAAATATTTCTAAACTTTGGCTAAATTATAGACTACTTGTTTAGCCAATGGTTCCACTTAAAAATATTCTTTTATTAATAGTTGAAAGTTTAAATAAAAAAAATACTTTTCCCATAAATTGCATATTCATTTAAAATATGCGGTTCAATGATTTCACTAATTTATATATCTACAATCAAGAACGAATTTCCTACTTTCTATGTTCAAACAAAGACCTGTATTTGTAAACACAAATTCCCGAATATTTCCAAAACCTCCTCGTTACCTTTCACATGATGCTTCAAAACACGATCCATACCGCGTAAACGTTAACCTTTCCCACCAACCTCAATGAGATTTGAGGACTTGAACCTAACTACCACATTATGCAGGAACGCCAAACAACACGTTTGTCCGCAGCACTCGAACACATGCAAAACCCGTTAGTACACATCGTACGCGAAGTTCAATACTCACGTTCACAATATATTCAATGCAATCTTATGGTACATAAAACTCAATTATTCTCAATATATCCAATGCTACACAAATTACATGATACATGAAACTAGTTTGCCTACAAATCACAATTTACTCGATTGATTACGTAATGCACGAAACACGTTTATTTGCAATACACATGTTACTGGCTTGAGCACATGATACACGAAACTTAGTTGTTTGCAATATACATGATACATAAGAATTGCTTCATTGATACAAAATTCTAGATTGACCACACTATACATGAAACTTATTTGGTTACGAAGTACATTACACTAAGCTGTGCGCATTGTACAATATACATGATACTAAGTTGCCAAACCCCTACATGAAATTCATTTCCTACTATACACAAAATACTATGTTGTTTACATTACACATCAGAGTTCATTGACTTACAAAATACAAGACGCTTAATTATTTACGCTATATATGAGACTTATTTGATTACGAGCTACGTCCCACTAGATCATACATGAGGCTTGTGTGCTTACTATATACTCGTAACAAAATTTGCTTACAATTATTGCAATGGATTGATTACATTATACACAAGACATGGTCATGCACTTTGTACACCAAAGTTGAAGATCATAATACATTGAAACGACTCGGGGTTTGACGTATTCTTGTTCAAACACGAGCAAACTAAGAAACTTTAAGTGTTACTACTTTACTACTCTTTAGTTGCGAACTAACCTGATTAGGGACATAGTTACTTGTTAACGGATTTTTATGTGTAAACAATAGACGTGATCATAGTGAAATTGTGCCCCCCTTACCCGCACACAACGAAAACGATCTATACGGACCATACGATGATTTGAATAATTACGGGTGCACACGGAATTATACAAATCAGCGCATGGAAACTATAGTGAAATGTTGTCGTGTGCTGTGATCTGAAACTTGTCATGATGTGTAACAACGAAACTGATGTTATGTGACAAGGGCATGGTGGATACGCCGATGGTACTTCCTATATATAAGTGTCCTAACATATTATCATGAGTAGCGTTGTTTGTGTCACGTGAAGTTTTGACCCAGACCAGTGTTTATGAAACCTCTTACCCGCTAGCAACTTTGAGCCTATTAGACTATATCTTACACAAACTTTAGATTTCAAAAATCTCATTAAACTCTTTCTAAATAATACATCTCACATGAAGAATTCAAAATTTCTACTCGACAGTCTCCTCCTTAAATTCATCTTAAAACAAATTTCATTACCACCTTCGTATACAACTTTGAGTATCAGGCCTAAGCTATGTCAACGGTTACACTCCCCAGAATCCAACAATCAAAATTCACCGAAAAAAAAAAAAAAAACACTCCCTCCTCCTTCTCGATTTTGCAGCCTCCATTAGTTAAATTTTGGGACGAAATTACCTTAACATGGGGAGACTGTAACATTTCTGATTTTTAGTATTCGTATTTCAATTCAATGTAACACATTTTAAACCAAATACTCGTGCACTGTCTTATTATTTTTCTCGCCATAAATTAAATACAATGATTCAATACAAATTCGTAAGTTTTACTCGATCATATACAATTAAAACGCTATACAAGAAACTATGTTAATCAAACCTGAAAAGTCAAGGACTAAAGTTGAAAATTTATCAAGAAACCCTAATTAGCACGGTCGTGCCAAATGCCTCGGCACGATCGCGCGACTGGTCGTGGAACGATCGCGCCCGGTGCCTAAGCACGGTCGCGCCTCTCTTGGGCACGGTCGCGCCTGCGTAACAGTCGAAACGTAAATGCAGTTTCAAAACGCTCGATCGTTTGAAATTCGAAACCGATTACGTTTTATTTTCTTTGACAAAGAAAAATATCTCAATCCATTACGAAGTTTTATCAATTCAATTACGTTTTCCTCTCAAGAAACCGTCAAGTTCCTCCCAAGCCTCGAATCCTCAAAATCGACCCGAATACTCTCGAGCAATCCATCACCATACGATATTCAACCCTCTCTGGAACGACCGAAGCCGTTGAAGCAGTCGGAATCGCAGCAGAAGTCACCGGAGGTTAATCTTGCCGTCGTCGGAATTCCTTCTACCGATCTCTATCAATTCTCTACGGTTTTGGGTAATTGAAACATTCCTCTCATTCGTTTCAGTCGATATATCAAAAGCCCCATGTTAATCTGGGCTTCCATTAAAGAAATCATCCTGAACCGAAATTCTTATTTTAATAAAAATGATTTAATCGAATCCATTCTTAAACACGATTTACATACAATTAACTTATATGAAAAGACTCGTAACAACTCAGTAATCAAAAGCCCTAACAATTCCAACGCTATAAATACAAGATTTGTTCAATTCGTGTCTGTTTTGGAAGAGACACGGTCGCGCTAATCATCTAGCGCAGCCGTGCCTCATGTAGCGCGGTCGTGCCGAATAGCAGCGCGGTCGTGTCCTCCTTTCCAGACCTAGTCATGCCCTCTTGGCTAGTCTCTGTTGTGTCTAAGAATCATTGACACGACCGTGCCGAGCTAAGGCACGGTCGTGCCTCGTGAATTGTCCAAGTTGGCCTCTGTTTGATCAAACCCGGTCGCGTCCCGACTAGCGCGGTCACGCCCGTGGTTCGAGCGCGGTCGTGTCCTTCCCAGGCACGGTCGTGTCTAGGTCAGAATCTTTGATCGGAATTATTGTTGTTTTATTTTAATATATAAAAATTCCAGATTAAGTTTTTAAATAAAAATAGTTAGTTTTATAAAAAGGTATTTGAAAAGATCAAATAATTAATCTTGGAATAATGGAAAATCATTTAATTAAAAGTTTTATAAAATTAAATTAGTTATTAAACTTTTCATTTAAAACATTTTATTTGTAAGTTACATACTTTATAAATAAATAAATAAAGATTATTTATTTATTCTTCATTTTAAATAAAAATATTTATTTATTTATTAAATTACATTTAACACATACTTTATTTTCATAATCAATGATTTTATAAATATTCTATTTTACTATTCAATTCCCAACCTTTATTCAAAATATTCTAAAAATATTAATTTCAAATCTTCCATTTTATACAATACCTTCAAGTACCAATCACTAACTTTATCCAATTCAACCTTAGACTTAGACTATTATGCATTATTAATGCAATATACATTACACTCTAGGTTAACATTGTGCAATACAAGGATCACATTACTTTCTAGTATCTCGTGTTAGCTACGCCTTCGAATCAAGTGAGTATTCACAACCCCTTTTTACTCTTTTACACTTTTGGGGTGAAACATGAACACTATTCAAATTACATGTTTACATTTACACAAACAACACAAGTACAAATCCTAGTTACATTCATGTGTGCAATTTGAGCTTTATGCCCGAGGGCTAGGTGTGCTAACCTTTTGTATGCGATTATGTGCAATCGTTAACTTTTCAAGCCGACGGTTTTCAATGATAGATCTATTGAGTCTGACAAACCCACCCAGGTGCGCGGTGATTGAAACCGACAACACAATTTTTGCATGCTAGTTACAAAGGTTTGATTGTACTTGGTTACACAATAGCTGCTCCCCATAAACGCCTTATTTATCATGTTATGTAAAGGATTTGGTTTACAAACTATATGCTATCTATATACAAACCTGTGTTATACTCACCAACTTTTTAGTTGACCTTATTTTATTCATGTTTCAGGTGCTTTCATATGAGTTTGATCAAGACATGCTACACATAGGCTTTGGACCTAGTTAATCTAAATTCAAAAACAAGTTGTATTTCATTATGTACTTGGAACTTGATTCATGTTGTTTGAATGGAAATGGATTTAACATATTACAATTTAGTCAACCTTGAGCTCATGAACAGTCTACATGTCCCGCCCCGATGATTCCGCCGTCGGTTGGGGTGTGACATGGACTAGGCACGACCGTGTCTAGGGTTTTGAGGCATGACCAAGTCTAGTCAAAGGCATGACTGGGTCTGAGTGTGTGAGGCACGACCGCGCTAGTATTTGGCGCGACCGTGTCTCATGAAGCACGACCGTGCTATATGATTTGCGCGACCATGTCTGTTCCAAAACAGATTCAATTTGAATAATTCTTATATTGAAAATGTTGGAATTCATGGGGCTTTCACCCATTAGATCATTACGAATCTTTTTGTAGAGATTAATTGTATTTAAAGCGTGTCTAAGATTTGATTCGATTAAATCTATTTTGAACGAAAACAAGACTCTGGTTCGTGACGATTCTCGTATTGTAAGCCCAAATTAGATTAGGGCTTTTGATTAGTAGACTAAAATGTAAGTTTGAGAGGTTTCAATTACCCAGAAGGACGACGAATTGGCAGTGTTCGGTAGAGAGACATTTCGGCGACGACGGGTTCGGTTTCCGGCGCCTTCTTCTGCAATTCTGACTGACTCGGTGTTCTCGGGAGCTTCAGAGAGGATTGATAGAATGTTGGTTTAGGAGAATCGTAATCAGAATGGTAAATTCGACGGTCTTGTGAGAGAATTGGGTGGTTATGAGTTGAATCGACGGAATTTTGTTTATTTGTTGTGATTGTTATGATTAAAAGTTTTATTTGAGTTTGTTAATGGTGAAAACGTGTCGAACGGTTATGAAATCGAACGTCTCTGTGATTAAAGTCTGTATTTACGTTTCAACTGATGAGAGGCGCGACCGTGCCAAGGCACCGGGCGCGATCGTTCCAAAGTAAGGCGCGTGACAGTGCCAGAACGAGGCGCGACCGTGCCTATTAGGGTTTCTTGTAATTTTTCAACATCAGACCTTGTAACTTTAGTCTTTTGATGTATTGGTATGAATAGATACTTATGTAGTGTTTTAATAGAATATAACCGAGTAAAATTTGTGGTTCTGCATTGAAGTATAGTATTTAATTGATGGTACGAATAGAACAAAACAGTGCACTAGAATTGAGTTTGAAATGCATTACATTGAATTGAAATACGGATACTAGAAATCAGAAATGTTACACCAAAGGAAAGAAATCCGAAGGATTTGACGATATGATCGATTTCTTATGTCGATCAATGATCTACTTTGCCCTCACCACCAACCCTACCATATATATCCCGCATATGGAGGATTTCTGGAATACCGCCGTCTACTCTACCGAACAGGGGATTCCCCAAATCAAAGCCAAAGTAGACGGCAAGGATATCACCATCTTGGAAGCCACACTCAGAAAAAATCTTAAGCTTCAAGATGAGGGAGCAGCGATCTCATACTCGAAGGACGAATATATGAGGACCTTTGTCTCCATTGGATACACTGGAAATCAGACCGAGTATACGATCGAGAAGGCGCTGATGGGCCCTCCATGGAAGTATCTCTGCCACACTCTTCTCCAATGCATATCTCAGAAGAGGAGTGGATGGCATCAGGTGAGCTCTGCACTTGCCTCCGCCTTCCATGGTATGGTCACTAACCAAGGCTTCAACTTTGCACACCTCATCTTTGAGGGTTTGAGATATAACCTTCAAGAGGGTGCAAAGCAGCAATTTTTTATGTACCCAAGATTCTTGCAGGAAGTTTTCAATCAAGAACTAAAAGAACTTTCAAACCTGCAAGAATCTACATAATGTTGGGTCATAAAAATAACATTTTTCAAAGCATGAGGACTGTTTCCAAAAAGTTCTCGGGGGTCAATGTTCCATTGTTATCTACAATGTTGAACATGCAAAGAACCCCAGGTGATAGTTCAGCAATCCCAGCTGATACTGATCCCACACCCTCCACCTCACATCCTGAACAACAATCTGCTTCTACCATTCGAACCCTTGTGCATACTACTAAGGATGCACAGGCACAAAAATTACTTACACCTCTTTTGGATGTTATCGTTCAACCGAAACACAGGGCCCCGGTTGCAACAACTTATACTAGAAAAAGGGGTAAGAGAACTCCTTCTTCTCTTACCTCCAAGGCCCAAACCCAACCTAACAGCCCTCACTCAGAATCCCAACATTCTGGTGAGAACATCATAAGGGAAAGCCACATTATTAGGGAGACTTCTTTGGATGTCTCTCTATTAGGATCAGGATCACTTCCCGGATCTATAGAACAGCCTCTGAGCCCTTCCTTTCTCTCCTGAACTTAAGTGCTGAGGAACCTGATCAAGATGATGTACCTTCTCCAACTACCACTATCTCGGATGTAATCCCCAGGAAATTCCGGCTTCTATTCCGACGTTTGTAACCCTTTTTATTTAAAGTTTTACATAAATAAAATCATCTTATTCATGATTGTCTATACATATATTAGGTACATTTACTTCAAGATTTAATGAATATTAAATTAAAATTATAAATGACTAAATCATATTAAACCTACATGAAGGTATATATTATATTATTTCTTAAATCTATATAAATATGCAAATACAAATGTTATATAGTAACATAGATTAAATCATATAAACTATAAAATAAGCAAGTTTTATAAAACCATTTTACTTTAAAAAATATATATATGTATATATATATGTATATATATATGTATAAAGGAAACATTTAAGTTTTAATATAAAAATTATTAGAATTTTTAAAATCTATAAAACATCAAATGATTTTATGTTTTACAAAGTTCGGGGTTCAAACCGTAATTTCTGAAACCTTATTTTATTTTTTATTTTTTTAAAGGCAAGTTGTTCATGAAATGATAACAATTGAAATTCGAGGGACTTAACTGCAAATTCTTTTGCCTTCTTCCCCATTACACCGATTTTGACTTTTTAGAGTCAAACAAACCGAAATTTAATATCAATCGATCGAATCAATGCAAGTTAACTACAAATAATGTTACTACATTATAGTGCGGCCGTTTTCTAATAGTTTTAACAATGCGATTTGTTGGAAATCAATGATTTGTAGACGATTCCAATCCCGTAACCGTTTCAATCAAGTGGGTAATCAATTCGCGTTGTCGGCTTGAAATTAGACTATAAAATCCACTCCTTCACACTCGAAACAACTCGCACACACTTCCTATACTTCCAAACTCACTGTAATTCCCCTCTGGATCGCGATCGAGTATCAAGAAACCGAGTTCTAAAGCCACAATCGTTCTTCTCGTTTCGCAACCGATTCAGGTAAAATTTGATACCCACAATTTCGTTTTGATATAGGGAAGAAAAGCCCCATAAAAGCGGGGTCGATCACTGGCTCAATCGACTGAATCGGGTGGCTTTGGGTTTCGAATTGGGGAAGAAGACTTGTGCGGGTTGGGAGTTATATACAAATCGCGTATGGTTTAAACCAAGGCATACGCCCAGGTCTACTGGTCGGGTGTTGGTGTGTCTTGTTGGCTCCCAGCAGACCCGGGTTCGAGTCCCGTGGTCTGCAATGTTTTTTTTAGTGATTTTAAAACCGAATTTCAACCTCATTTTTCTTATAAAAAAATTGTTTTATAAAACTCCCGAGACTCGGAATATTTTTATGAACCAAATTTTTAATCTTAAATAATTATTTAATAGTTTTAGAGAATTAAAAACTAATTAAGAAACTATATAATCGTTGTAATTAAAAACATTTATTAACTACTTTTAATACACAATTATTTAGTATAATCTATGCTCTTTATAGTCCATTTAACTAATTAATTAATCTAAAACGTATAAACTTTTAATCTAAATACGTATATATTCAAGTAAATATTATTTAAATACTTATACATTATTTTGTAAACAAAATAATTATTCATATATATATATATATATATATATATATATATATATATATATATATAAACTTGTATTCAACCCTTTATTAACGATCATATTATTTTCGTTATTAAACAAACATATTATTTTCTTATTAACAAACATATTATTCACAACAAATAGATACATACTTATTCAACCTAGTTCAACCTCTACTACCTAAATCTTTGGAGCATATCATTGATACGTATATAAATGCAAACATAGGTTAACCTTGTGGTTAGCTAAAAAAAGCTTGTGCAACTTCACGTACTTGTGATTTCAAGCTACCGAACCAATGTGAGTTTACATAGCCCCTTTTTACTATTTTTACTTTTGGGGTGAAACATGATTACAAATACATTTACATACACAATTCAATACCCTGTGTTCATATGCTATGGTCTTTATGCTTATGTCTTAAACTACTTGGTGACCATTACATGTGTTCATGTCAGTACAATCATTAACTTGTGTGGCAAGCCTAAGGTAGTACCTTTTATGATCATTTATACGGGAATCCGATACATTACTTAACACGAACCTTGGCGGGTTAGTGTTACATTGAGAACTTCACGCAATCCGGGGGATTGTGCATACATATTACATGGCTTGATTGTATGCTTGGAACCCTGTGTGTTTTCACATATGTGCTTTAGACATGCTTTGGACATATTGAATTGTAATCTATACTAACTCTTTTGGTGTCAAAACCTATGTTTCTCACCAACTACTTGTAGTTGACAGTTACTTACATGTTTCAGGTGCACCTGTTTGAGGACTACTTGCTCACCTAGGATTTGGACCTAGTTTAATTTAAATTATGTTTTGAACGTTTCATTTTCCTCTGTAATGGATGCTTTTAATTTGAATAATAAATATTATCATATTTAATAGATGATCATGTGCTTATGAACAACCGCGTCAGCCCCGGCGTATAATCCGCCGCCGGCCGGGGTGTGACAGATTGGTATCAGAGCCATGGTTATAGGGAATTACGTTATTAGACACATGACCTAGACTATAACCTAGGAGTCCCAAACATGAGTTTAACTCGTGTCTCTTATTAGGAACTCCACTCTATCTTTACTATGCATGCTTACCTACATCTATCTATTTTTGATTATCTGATACAACTCCATGAACTACAACATTTAAGAGTCTACATGAAACTATTTGGAACTACTTGAACTACACTTGGACTTAAGAGTCTAATCCGAATGAAACTCTCGTCAAAGGTATGTAAGTTCTAACTAATGAATGGGAACTTGTGCAATCCGGAAGGGTGGATGCCAGTATTCTAGGAGTTCTGTCTAGGAAAGCATTTCGTATAAATCCAAATCAACCGATGGACCAGTTATGCTTTCCTGGGAATTCTTGGGATGAGTGTCCACTTATAGGCTAACGCATGACTTCTCAAACATTAGAAAGACTTAAAGTACCTTGATAAGCCAATGTGCCCATTAGGGTACCATCTATGTTTCACCTAACATCTCATGATTAAATTGCAAACTCTTGTACATGATTCACATCTTATGAACTTTTTATTCACCCGTTTGTAGAATGCCTCCCCGTCATGAGCGTAGGAACAACCTCACCGATAGGATCATCCAGCAAATGGATACGATCCTACCAACTATGGTCAACCAACTGAACCAGAATGCTGCACCAAGGAATCCCACGTGTACATTCAAACACTTCAACTCCTGCAATCCCACCAAGTTCTACGGGAACGAAGGAGCCACTGGACTCCTCCAATGGTTTGAAAGCATTGAGGGAACCTTCATCAATGCTGACTGTCCTGAGGATCTGAAAGTTCGTTATGCTACTAGTGTCTTCCAGAAGAGGGCACTAACATGGTGGAATGGAGAAAAACGTAACCGCGGGATAGAGGTTGCACTAGCCTTGCCTTGGGCTGATGTGAAGACACTCATGACAGATGAGTTTTGCCCCCGTAATGAGGTCAAAAAACTAGAAGCTGAATTCTGGGATCTCAAACAAGACAGTGGTGAAAGCCTTACCTACACCACCCGCTTTCATGAGCTTAGCCTCTTGGTACCCCACATGGTCACTCCTCTCTCCCGAGCCATTGAGAAGTACATCAACGGTCTGCCCATGCAGATTCAGGATACCGTGTTGGGTAGTAACCCAGCCACTCTTGAAGAAGCTATCCGTTTAGCTGCCACACTATCAGATAACCACGTTAAGGCAGGGACTTTGTCCAAGAGGGGTGCTAAGAAAGTCATTGAAAAACCCACCACTGAAACCACCAAGGAAACCAAAGCTGAGTCCTCCTTCAATGGAAAAAAGAGGAAAGGCAGGAACTTCTGTCACACCCCCAAATTCCACTAACGGAGTTTTACCGTTTTGGGAAGGTGACACACCAGGATCTCAGTCATTAGTTACACGGAACGACTCTATATGAATTTAAGTAAACCACTAATGCTGCTCATAGTCACGAGACAACAAAAGTTCAAATTTGAAAACGTTGCGGAAACGTAAACATAAACCAATGCAAGTAAAGTAAGTTGCGCAAAACAAGGCGCCCAAAACCATGCAATTCAAAATAACGCAATAAGTTAAATGTTTGATAAAAGTGGACTCCATGCATGTCCTAGTGCTCGTGCTTGAATACCTTATTGACCTGAGAAAAACACGCTAAAGAGTGTCAACACAATGGTTGGTGAGTTCATAAAGTAATGTAAGTAAAACCAATTGTTTAACGCAAGCATCCCATGCTCAATGTTTGTCAGATAAAGTAATTATTGTTTACCGATAGATAGCTAGTCTAATGCATTGCTACTTTAAGCGTTCGCAACCGAAGCTGACTGTTTGTATGTTTGAATGCCTCCAGCCATGTCTACCGAACACTGGCTAATGTTTAGGCAAATTTTACACCCGTTGACCTCCAATCATAGTTAGAGCGACTAACTCGGGTGGGGCTTTGTCAAAACCCAGTAGTACTACTCAAAATCCCCTCGCTATTCCCTAATACTAACGGTTCGAAATGTAAGGACTTGTTTGGTATGTTTGTGCACTTTCAGTACGCAAGCGGTAAAACAGTAATACAGAATCCCATAATGTTTGAAATGTTTGAAAGCATGTTTTCTCCCCCAAAAAGGAAAACAAGTAAAATAGGGGTTATGAAACTCACCTGAGTGCGTATGCAAGTATGAAAGCTAAGAAGCAACTGCTGGACTTCTAACTGCCACCTATAACCGTAGTCTATAAGTGCGTGTTCGTGATGTTCGATATAGACCCATATATCCAAACAATGTTGTTGTTAAAGGTTGTAGAAAATAGTTTGCAAGTGCGACTCAAGTTTGACACGACGACCCGTTGGTGACACGTTTGTGTTTTAATGTTTGAGTTGCATACTAACACATAACACACAATTAATCATACGATAGCACGTAGCAACAAATCCTATTTGTTCTAGAAAGGTAGCATGTTTCCATTAATGGCAGGTTTCCATAATTAGTAAGTTTCTATAAATAGTAACCATGTTCGGGTTTCACATCATTGTTATCATATGCTTGCAGGTTTCAATTCAAGTAGCACATAGCAATCATCATATCCTACAACAATTCTATTCTACATAGCATGTTTGACTTGGTTCCGATAAAGTTTCTATTTTTAGCAACCTATGATGAGCATGCGCGTTATATAATCATCAATCAAGTTTACACACATTATCATGTCATGTCAAGTACAAAACCATCATCAAGAAGCTATAGAATTCAAAACGAGTGAGCGGGTGAAAAAGTGAAAATTGAAATTAACTTTCTGTTAAGAGAGGCCCCTCGCGGTACGCGGGAGAGGAGAGGGGTCTCCCTCGCGGTACGCGAGAGGTTTCAGGACTCGCCCGGTTGACTTGTCTCTCGCGGTACGCGAGATAATTGGACCTGGGTTTTCGCGGTACGCGAGAGGACCAAAAATAGGCCCGACTAAATTGTCTCTCGCGATACGCGAAAGACTCGCCCGTGGGTCTTCGCGGTACGCGAAGAGCCTGTTCGACAGCAAGGTAAATTAAACATTAGGGTTTAGCCGTTTCTCATGCAATCCAACGATTTCAGTAGCAAAGTTATCGACTTTAACCATGTTCTACACTATTCTAACATTACTAGTTTCAATAATCAACAACTAATCAGTCATACATCGCTAGAGTTTAGCAAAACATCATAAATCAACAATATTTAACAAAAACACATCAAGCTTGCAACTACATTAAGAAAATCATCATGTTTGGATGGATTTAGGGTCTGATCTAACTGCAATAATCAAAAGGAAATCAAATCGGATGAAACGACTTACGTGTGGATGTTAGAAACGTAACGAGGATTCCGAATACGCGTCTAATTCCAAGTTTGAAGCTTGAATGAGCGATCCTTGCTTGGTTGCAGGTTCAATTTCGTGAGAGAGGGTGAGAGAGAGAGAGAGAGAGACGGCGAGATTGAGAGAGAGAGTGATTTAGGTTAGAAACTTTTATAAAAATCTTTTTATAAATCTTGTACGGGCTTTTACTAACGGGTTTGGGTAATTACGGGCTTTTAATTTAACTTTAACTAATTAATAATTAAAACCCTTTAACTAATTAATTTTATAAAAATACAATCTTTATAAAATAGCAGATAAATAAGCAGTCCGGTAAATCTACGCGATTTAACGAAAGTTCACGTAATTCACAGATAATTCACGTAGCACGTAAAAACACATAATTTATATTCATTATAAATTATTTATTGCTTGAATTATTATTTATTGCTTATCACCAACGTTCCGGGTTCGACTCGTGTGTGATCCGGTAATTCTACGATTTACCGATACGTGAGTGTTAGTGCAAAACCGACACATCTAATTAATCTTAATTAAATGTGATGCATGCATGACTGTTTGAGGTAACTGAGTTTGAATCAATAACTGTTCGTGGTATCGTGTTTGAATGAAATAACTGTTTGAGATAACGTGTTTGAGTTAACGGAGTTAACCTGAAATTGCCGGATGTCACATCATCCCCTTGTTGAAAGAATTTTCGTCCCGAAAATTAATCCAAGTCGCTAGCTGTTTGAAACAAAAATTTGGGTTGTCACATCATCCCCTTGTTGAAAGAAATTTCGTCTCGAAATTTAGTTTGTACCTTTCGTGTTTGCCGTTGAATGTTTGAACAGGTGAGGATACTTTTTCATTATCTGATCCTCGCGTTCCCACGTGAACTCCGGTCCACGCTTCGAGTTCCAGCGAACTCTGACAATAGGTATCTTACTGCGCTTGAGGGTTTTGACCTCTCGGTCCATGATCTCAACTGGTTCCTCAACAAAACGTAGCTGTTCATCAATTTCCAACTCCTCGAGTGGAACTACAAGAGTCTCATCTGATAGGCACTTCTTTAGGTTTGAGACATGAAAGACATTATGCACTCCATTGAGTGTATCTGGCAGGTTCAACTGATATGCTACTGGACCAATCCTTTTCACTATCTCGAATGGTCCAACATAACGGGGGTTTAACTTTCCTCGTTTCCCAAAACGAATCACACCTTTCCAAGGTGAAACTTTTAATAAAACTTTGTCGCCCACTTGGAATTCTAGCGGTTTTCTGCGCTTGTCTGCATAACTCTTTTGACGGTCACGCGCTGCCGCCATACGGTTTCGGATTTGTACTATTTTCTCTGAGGTTTCGTGCACAAGTTCAGGACCAGTAAGTTGGCTATCTCCAACTTCAGCCCAACAAAGTGGTGATCTACACTTTCGTCCATACAAAGCCTCAAACGGTGCGGCTTTGATGCTAGTATGATAGCTGTTATTGTAAGAGAACTCCACTAAAGGCAAGTGAGTCTCCCAACTGTTACTAAAATCGATCACACAAGCTCGTAGCATATCTTCTAGGGTTTGAATGGTACGCTCACTCTGGCCATCTGTTTGAGGATGGTACGCTGTGCTCATATCCAGGCGCGTGCCTAGAGCTTTCTGTAATGATTGCCAGAAACGTGAGGTGAATCGGGCGTCTCTGTCGGAGATGATGGAGATTGGCACTCCATGTCGGGATACTACTTCTTTAAGATAGAGGCGAGTTAACTTTTCCATTTTGTCGGTCTCTTTGATAGCAAGGAAATGAGCGGATTTGGTTAAACGATCCACTATCACCCAGATTGTGTCACATCCAGATGGGGTTCGGGGTAATTTGGTTATGAAGTCCATGGAAATCTGCTCCCATTTCCACATTGGGATTTCCGGTTGTTGAAGCAATCCGGATGGTTTTTGGTACTCCACCTTGACCTTGGAACAAGTCAGACACTTGCTCACATACGTGGCTATGTCAGCTTTCATGTTCGGCCACCAATACATAACTTTGAGATCGTGATACATCTTGTCGGATCCCGGATGGATAGAGTATCGGGATTTGTGAGCTTCATCCATGACTAGATCTCTTAAGTTTCCATACACTGGTATCCATATTCTTTCCGCGAAATAACGAATACCATCTGATTTAACCTCAAGTTGTTTCTCCATACCACGAGTGGATTCCAACGATAAGTTTTCTGCTTTTAAGGCTTCAAGTTGGGCATTACGGATCTGTTCGGGTAATCCTGTATGAATAGTGAGTTGTAACGCTCTAACTCGTCGGGGTTTGGTTTCCTTTCTGCTTAGGGCATCGGCCACCACATTAGCTTTGCCCGGATGGTACTTGATTGCACAATCATAGTCGTTTAATAACTCGATCCAACGACGTTGACGCATATTCAACTCTTTCTGCTCAAAAATATGCTGAAGACTCTTGTGATCGGTGTAAATGGTGCACCTGGTACCGTACAAGTAATGTCTCCATATCTTGAGCGCGAACACAACGGCTCCTAATTCCAAATCGTGAGTCGTGTAGTTCTTTTCGTGGATTTTTAATTGTCGAGAAGCGTATGCGATAACCTTGTCACGTTGCATCAACACGCAACCGAGACCTTGGATAGAGGCATCGCAATACACCACGAAGTCATCCGTTCCCTCTGGCAGAGATAGGATGGGTGCACTACATAGCTTCTGCTTCAGTAGCTGGAATGCTGATTCTTGAGTCTCGCTCCAATTATAGGGTTTATCTTTTTGGGTTAAGGCGGTGAGAGGTTGGGCAATCTTTGAGAATCCCTCGATAAAGCGACGGTAGTATCCGGCCAATCCTAAAAATTGCCGAACTTCGGTCGGAGTTGTTGGTGCTGCCCAATTCTTAATAGCTTCTACTTTGGCTGGGTCGACATGTATTCCTTTCTCATTGATCACATGTCCTAAAAATTGAACCTCGCGAATCCAAAAATCGCATTTGGAAAACTTTGCGTACAGCTGCTCCTGTTTCAGTAGCTCAAGGATCAAACGCAGATGCTCTTCATGCTCTTCCTGACTCTTAGAGTATATGAGGATATCATCAATGAAGACAATGACGAATTGGTCGAGGTAAGGTTTACACACACGGTTCATGAGGTCCATGAACACCGCGGGTGCATTGGTTAATCCAAATGGCATGACCAAAAACTCGAAATGGCCGTACCGGGTTCTGAATGCAGTCTTGGATATATCTTCATCTCGAACTCTCAGCTGATGATATCCAGACCTTAAATCGATTTTTGAGTAGAAACTCGACCTTTGAAGTTGGTCGAATAGATCGTCAATGCGGGGTAAGGGGTAGCGGTTCTTAACTGTTACTTTGTTTAACTCTCGGTAATCTATGCACATTCGGAAAGTCCCATCTTTCTTTTTGACAAATAGGACTGGGGCTCCCCATGGCGATGAGCTAGGTCGGATGAAACCCTTATCCAACAACTCTTGCAGTTGTGTGGACAGCTCCTGCAATTCACTTGGTGCAAGTCTATATGGTGCCCGAGCAATAGGCGCTGCTCCGGGTGTTAGGTCGATCTGAAATTCGACCTGACGATGAGGTGGAAGACCAGGTAGGTCTTCAGGAAATACTTCTGGGAATTCGCGAACGATTGGGATATCTTCTAACTTTTTCTCCTCGGTAGATTTGTCAGCAACAAGGGCTAATATTGCGGTATGACCCTTACGCAGACACTTCTGGGCCTTCATGAAAGATATGATGCCCATGGCTGCACCACTTCCTTCGCCCTGAACAGATAGGATTTCTCCACTAGGAAGGGGTACACGAACGATTTTCTCACTACAGATGATCTCAGCTTGGTTTTCAGACAACCAATCCATGCCCACAATTATGTCAAAACTGCCAAGTGTAACTGGCATGAGATCGATGTCGAGTTTGTGACCAGATAGTTCTAACTTACATCCCTTGAGAATGTGGGTTGCCTCGATTACTTTACCGTCTGCTATCTCTACGGTATAATGATTTTCTAATAAAGTTGGGTTTATTTTTAATTGGCTACTAAATTCTCTAGAAATAAAACTTCTATCGGCGCCAGTATCAAAAAGTACAGAAGCATAATGATCGTTTAAGAGAAACATACCGTTCACCACGTTCCGATCATTCCGAGCTTCTCCCGATCCAATCACAAATGCTCGGCCCTTTGCGCCATTCCCGTTGTTATTACCGTTTCCACCCCGGTGGTTATTACCATTCCCATTACCACCCTGATGATTGTTGCCATTCCCATTCCCGTTCCCGTTTCTCCTCAACTGCGGACAATCCTTCTTGAAATGCCCTTCCTTACCGCACTCAAAACAGCCTTTGGGTGCGTTTCCAGGTGGTGCCTGTTTGTTCTGCAAGTCTACACTGCAGTCTTTGGCCGCATGACCCATCTTTCCACACCGTTGGCAACGGTACCGGTCACATGCTCCATGATGGTGAAAATTGCATTTGTTGCACTTCGGGTACTTACCATTATAAGAACCCTGACTTTGCTGATAAGAGTTAGACTGGTTGTTGTTATTCCTTGATGGTTCAAACTTACGGTGCTGCTGTTGCTGTTGCTGAGAAGGTGTATTTGATTGAGAGGTTTTGGGGAACGAATTGTCAAACTTTCTTTTGTTGTCATTTGTCTTTGACGACGCTCCTCTAGGGGGCAGAATGCCCTGAATGACTGCCTGATCAGTTAGCCTGTGAGCCAACCTGATAGCTTGTTGGATTGTAGTGGGATTTGAAGATGTCACCATGCTTTGAATTTGCGGGGCCAGACCATCAATGAACTTCTCAATCCTCTTGTAGGGAGGTGTTACCATTTGTGGACACAAGTTCGCCAGTTCATGCGAACGGGTAGTGTAGGCTTCAATCTCAGATCCCTCCATCTTGAGATTCCAGAATTCACTTTCAAGTTTCTGTACTTCATCGCGGGGACAATACTCTTCCCGCAGCATAGTCTTGAATTCATCCCAAGGCAATGCATTTGCCATCTCCAGAGTTAGCATTTGTACTTGGGCGTTCCACCAAGTAAGGGCTGAACCCTCCAGTGTGCCAGATGCATACTTTACTTGGTTGTTCGGCGGACAATTGCACATAGCAAAGGCAGATTCGGATTTCTCCATCCAGCGGAGTAAGCCAACAGCCCCTTCGGCTCCACTGAATGAATGAGGCTTGCAATCCATGTACGCCTTGAAAGTACAAACCTGCTGATGGTTGTGCTGACCTGAATTGTAAACATGAATGTGCTTTAGGGATAATATATTCGAATTGGGTTTTGAATGAATGATGACTCACTAGAGTTGATAACAATTTGCTTTACCTCCAGCATTAACAGCGGCGTGAGTAGCTGCCACTGCTTCAGCCACACGCTCATTTATGAGTGTCGTGAGCTCGGCTGCAGTCATGTTAATGTTTCCGCGTCCACCGCGTCCTCCGGCGCGTCCACCACGTCCATTTCCTCTTCCAGACATTATCTTTACATTCACAACATACAATAATGAGAAAAATATATCGCATTTTATCATCATACCAGTACAAGTAAATAAAGAAATTCAAACCACAACATCTAACATTTCAATAATAGTAATACTTGATAAAATAAATTGTAACGATTACAACTAAATTCAACCAAACATCAAAATTCTAGAAACATCTGTTGGATGGGAACAACCCTGCCCATCTAGGTTTAAGGAAAGACGTAACTAAGTAATGAAGATAGAAAATCAAATGTCACTGCCGACTGATGTAACATCGGATGCTGCATCATCGTCCTCATCCTGGTCTACTGCAGGTGCAACCTCTGGTGCAACTCCTGCTTCCTCAACTGCTGCAAGCCGTGCATCAACTTGCTCAATCCTGGTGTTGAGTATATCTAAGTTCCACTCCACAGTGTTCAGCCTGTCCTCCATATCCACACATCCATTTGCTAAGTGCTCATGAGCCGTATCAGTTGCTGCTAAACTTGCCGTCAGTGTGGCGATCCTCTGATTCGTCAACATCCCTTGCTGAAGTATGCTAGTAATCTCTCCAGCTGCATCTCTCATGTTCCGGATCTCCCGGTCCATCCTAGCCACAAAGGCAGCTATCACCTGCTCGTAGGGGTACTGCAATGGTGGCAAAGCTCGTACAGAAGATGATGAAGAAGAAGAAGCAATATCAGTAGTGAGTGGAGGTGGGACTTCCTCCTCGCGGATCCAGCTCCTGATCCTATCGGGATACCAATCCCAGTCCTGCGTGTTGCCTCTGACACGCACATGAATAGGCTCATCCTGCCCTATTGTGGTGTTGATCGGGTTGAGTCGACGTCTCCTCGGCTCTGGCAAAGGTACTGTAGGAACATCGTGCTCCTGAACGACTGGGGATGCTGGTGAATTGGGTGGGGTTGACATTTCCTGTAACGGGATGAGTGAGTGCCATGTATGAGTGTAAGTGGTGTGTAACTAATGCATGTATGTGGTTAAAGTCTAGAATGCAATTCCTAGTTCACTAGAACCAATGGCTCTGATACCAATCTGTCACACCCCCAAATTCCACTAACGGAGTTTTACCGTTTTGGGAAGGTGACACACCAGGATCTCAGTCATTAGTTACACGGAACGACTCTATATGAATTTAAGTAAACCACTAATGCTGCTCATAGTCACGAGACAACAAAAGTTCAAATTTGAAAACGTTGCGGAAACGTAAACATAAACCAATGCAAGTAAAGTAAGTTGCGCAAAACAAGGCGCCCAAAACCATGCAATTCAAAATAACGCAATAAGTTAAATGTTTGATAAAAGTGGACTCCATGCATGTCCTAGTGCTCGTGCTTGAATACCTTATTGACCTGAGAAAAACACGCTAAAGAGTGTCAACACAATGGTTGGTGAGTTCATAAAGTAATGTAAGTAAAACCAATTGTTTAACGCAAGCATCCCATGCTCAATGTTTGTCAGATAAAGTAATTATTGTTTACCGATAGATAGCTAGTCTAATGCATTGCTACTTTAAGCGTTCGCAACCGAAGCTGACTGTTTGTATGTTTGAATGCCTCCAGCCATGTCTACCGAACACTGGCTAATGTTTAGGCAAATTTTACACCCGTTGACCTCCAATCATAGTTAGAGCGACTAACTCGGGTGGGGCTTTGTCAAAACCCAGTAGTACTACTCAAAATCCCCTCGCTATTCCCCAATACTAACGGTTCGAAATGTAAGGACTTGTTTGGTATGTTTGTGCACTTTCAGTACGCAAGCGGTAAAACAGTAATACAGAATCCCATAATGTTTGAAATGTTTGAAAGCATGTTTTCTCCCCCAAAAAGGAAAACAAGTAAAATAGGGGTTATGAAACTCACCTGAGTGCGTATGCAAGTATGAAAGCTAAGAAGCAACTGCTGGACTTCTAACTGCCACCTATAACCGTAGTCTATAAGTGCGTGTTCGTGATGTTCGATATAGACCCATATATCCAAACAATGTTGTTGTTAAAGGTTGTAGAAAATAGTTTGCAAGTGCGACTCAAGTTTGACACGACGACCCGTTGGTGACACGTTTGTGTTTTAATGTTTGAGTTGCATACTAACACATAACACACAATTAATCATACGATAGCACGTAGCAACAAATCCTATTTGTTCTAGAAAGGTAGCATGTTTCCATTAATGGCAGGTTTCCATAATTAGTAAGTTTCTATAAATAGTAACCATGTTCGGGTTTCACATCATTGTTATCATATGCTTGCAGGTTTCAATTCAAGTAGCACATAGCAATCATCATATCCTACAACAATTCTATTCTACATAGCATGTTTGACTTGGTTCCGATAAAGTTTCTATTTTTAGCAACCTATGATGAGCATGCGCGTTATATAATCATCAATCAAGTTTACACACATTATCATGTCATGTCAAGTACAAAACCATCATCAAGAAGCTATAGAATTCAAAACGAGTGAGCGGGTGAAAAAGTGAAAATTGAAATTAACTTTCTGTTAAGAGAGGTCCCTCGCGGTACGCGGGAGAGGAGAGGGGTCTCCCTCGCGGTACGCGAGAGGTTTCAGGACTCGCCCGGTTGACTTGTCTCTCGCGGTACGCGAGATAATTGGACCTGGGTTTTCGCGGTACGCGAGAGGACCAAAAATAGGCCCGACTAAATTGTCTCTCGCGATACGCGAAAGACTCGCCCGTGGGTCTTCGCGGTACGCGAAGAGCCTGTTCGACAGCAAGGTAAATTAAACATTAGGGTTTAGCCGTTTCTCATGCAATCCAACGATTTCAGTAGCAAAGTTATCGACTTTAACCATGTTCTACACTATTCTAACATTACTAGTTTCAATAATCAACAACTAATCAGTCATACATCGCTAGAGTTTAGCAAAACATCATAAATCAACAATATTTAACAAAAACACATCAAGCTTGCAACTACATTAAGAAAATCATCATGTTTGGATGGATTTAGGGTCTGATCTAACTGCAATAATCAAAAGGAAATCAAATCGGATGAAACGACTTACGTGTGGATGTTAGAAACGTAACGAGGATTCCGAATACGCGTCTAATTCCAAGTTTGAAGCTTGAATGAGCGATCCTTGCTTGGTTGCAGGTTCAATTTCGTGAGAGAGGGTGAGAGAGAGAGAGAGAGACGGCGAGATTGAGAGAGAGAGTGATTTAGGTTAGAAACTTTTATAAAAATCTTTTTATAAATCTTGTACGGGCTTTTACTAACGGGTTTGGGTAATTACGGGCTTTTAATTTAACTTTAACTAATTAATAATTAAAACCCTTTAACTAATTTATTTTATAAAAATACAATCTTTATAAAATAGCAGATAAATAAGCAGTCCGGTAAATCTACGCGATTTAACGAAAGTTCACGTAATTCACAGATAATTCACGTAGCACGTAAAAACACATAATTTATATTCATTATAAATTATTTATTGCTTGAATTATTATTTATTGCTTATCACCAACGTTCCGGGTTCGACTCGTGTGTGATCCGGTAATTCTACGATTTACCGATACGTGAGTGTTAGTGCAAAACCGACACATCTAATTAATCTTAATTAAATGTGATGCATGCATGACTGTTTGAGGTAACTGAGTTTGAATCAATAACTGTTCGTGGTATCGTGTTTGAATGAAATAACTGTTTGAGATAACGTGTTTGAGTTAACGGAGTTAACCTGAAATTGCCGGATGTCACAACTTCGCCATCATCACTCCTGCTGCTCCTCTAGCCCAAGTGGCACCTACTGCCTTCAACCCCAACAAGAAGCCGTATGTGGGAACCCTACCAATGTGCAACACCTGCAAATTTCATCATACTGCAAACGTCCCATGTCGTGTGTGTACCACTTATGGGCATTATGGACACTGGACTAACACCTGTCGTGCCCCATCGGCTAACCAAATCTACCAACCTGCTATTCCTGTTCCTGCTGCTATCGCACAGGGTCGTGCTTGTTATGAGTGTGGTGACCCAAATCATTTCAGGAACCGTTGCCCTAGGTTGGTCATTGTGAACCAAGCCAACATGAATCAGGGCAACATGATTAAAGGGAACGGGAACCAAGGTAACATGATCCAAGGAAACAGGAACCAGGGGAATATGAACCGGGGAAATGTGAATCAGGGGAATGCAAACCCTGCTGCTCGTGGACGTGCCTTTAACATCAATGCCAACGAGGCTCAAGCCAACAACGATGTGGTGAACGGTACGTACCCAATTAATCACCAATATGCTTCTATCCTGTTTGATACTGGTTCTGATAGGAGTTTTGTGTCCTTTGAATTTGAACCACAACTTGCTATGAGTCGAGCTAAGCTAGACAAACCCTTTGACATTTTAGTAGCGGATGGTTATTCTGTCTCATGTGACACCATTATTAGAGATTGTACCTTAACCTTGAGCGATCATGATTTTTCAATCAATCTTATTCCTATGGCTCTCGGAGGTTTCGACATCATAGTAGGCATGGACTGGCTGACCAAGCACCATGCTGAAGTTGTCTGTTTTGACAAGTATATCCGTATCCCTCTTGACTCGGGTGAAATTTTGAACATCTATGGTGAGAAACCGTCAAAGGGACTCAAGCTTATGTCTTGCACTACCGCACAGAAGTACCTACGGAAGAAATGTGTGGCATTCTTGGCACATATTGTGGAACGAAAAGGCAAAGATAAGAGTGTCCAAGGCATTCCTGTAATCAAAGACTTTCCTGAAGTTTTCCCCGAAGACTTACCTGGTCTTCCTCCCATACGCCAAGTTGAGTTCCGTATTGACTTAGTGCCAGGAGCAAACCCCGTGGCCAAGTCACCTTATCGTCTTGCACCATCAGAAATGCAAGAACTTTCAAGTCAACTCCGAGAACTTTCAAGTCAACTCCGAGAACTTTCTGACAAAGGATTTATTCGTCCTAGTGTTTCCCCTTGGGGAGCACCTGTTCTATTCGTCAAGAAGAAGGATGGTTCTTTCAGAATGTGTATCGACTATCGGGAACTTAACAAGCTTACCGTGAAGAACCGTTATCCACTTCCGAGGATCGACGATTTATTTGATCAACTTCAAGGCTCGACTTATTTCTCTAAGATTGATCTTTGTTCTGGTTATCACCAGTTACGAGTCCTCGAATCCGATATCCCTAAAACAGCCTTTCGTACTAGATATGGCCATTACGAGTTCATGGTTATGCCCTTCGGACTAACCAATGCACCCGCGGTATTCATGGATCTTATGAACCGCGTGTGTAAACCGTACCTGGACAAGTTCGTAATCGTCTTCATTGACGATATTCTCATCTATTCAAAATCAAAAGCAGAACATGAAGAACACTTGCGTTTGGTTTTGGACCTCTTGAAAAAGGAGCAATTATACGCTAAGTTCTCCAAATGTGAATTTTGGCTAAAGGAAGTCCAATTCTTGGGTCATATAGTCAACGAGAAGGGTATTCACGTGGATCCCGCTAAGATTGAGGCGGTGAAGAACTGGCAAGCTCCAAAGACCCCTACCGAAGTCCGCTCATTTTTAGGTTTAGCGGGCTATTATCGTCGTTTCATAGCAAATTTTTCAAAGATCGCGGTACCTCTCACAGCCTTAACTCACAAAGGCAAACCCTATGAGTGGGGACCAAAACAAGAGGAAGCCTTCCAAACCCTAAAACAAAAACTGTGTGAGGCTCCTATCCTGACTCTTCCTGAAGGAACCGAAGATTTTGTCGTTTACTGTGACGCTTCCCACTTAGGCCTTGGTTGTGTACTAATGCAGCGAGGCAAAGTGATTGCTTATGCGTCCCGACAACTCAAAATCCATGAGAAGAATTATACGACGCACGATCTTGAGTTGGGTGCGGTCGTATTTGCTCTTAAAATTTGGAGACATTACCTATATGGTACCAAATGTGAGGTTTACACCGATCACAAGAGTCTCCAACATATTTTCAACCAAAAGGAACTCAACATGAGGCAAAGGCGTTGGGTTGAACTCCTAAATGACTACGACTGTAATATTCGGTATCATCCTGGTAAGGCGAATGTAGTGGCTGATGCTCTTAGCCGTAAGGAACCTATCAAGATCCACAGCATTCGAATCCAAAATGATATTCAAACTCGCATCCTAGAAGCACAACATCTTTCTATCACTGAAGGAAACATGTACAATGAAATGTCATGTGGTGCTGAACTCCAACTTGAAACCAGACCCAATGGATTACTTTACTTTCTAAATCGTATCTGGATTCCGGACCGTGACAACCTTCGTACCTTTATCTTGAACGAGGCTCACAAGACTCGTTACTCTGTGCATCCTGGTGCAGGCAAAATGTACATGGATCTTCGCACTCAATACTGGTGGCCTGGTATGAAAAAGGACATTGCCCTATATGTGTCCAAATGCCTTACTTGTTTAAAGGTTAAAGCTGAGCACCAGCGTCCATCCGGTTTACTTGAACAACCCGAGATACCCGTGTGGAAATGGGAGTGTATTGCCATGGACTTTATAACCAAACTCCCACACACATCTCGTGGTCATGATAGCATTTGGGTAATCATCGACCGCTTAACAAAGTCTGCTCATTTCATACCCATACGTGAGGACTATCGAGTTGAAAAACTAGCTCGGATCTATATTGCTGAAATCGTTAGTCGTCACGGTGTGCCTCTCAACATTATTTCTGATCGTGATGGACGATTCACCTCCCGTTTCTGGCAATCCCTACAATCAGCTCTAGGTACTCAACTAAATCTTAGTACGGCTTATCATCCGCAAACTGATGGTCAATCTGAGCGAACGATTCAAACTCTCGAAGATATGCTTAGAGCCTGTGTTATTGACTTCAAGGGAAATTGGGATTTACATCTACCCCTAGTCGAGTTCTCGTACAACAACAGTTATCACACGAGCATTAGCATGGCTCCTTTTGAAGCACTTTATGGCCGGAAGTGCCGCTCTCCTATCTGTTGGACCGAAATTGGTGAATCACAAATCACTGGTCCTGAACTTATTCAAGAGACTTTCGACAAGATAATGTTAATCCGAGACAACCTTCTGGTAGCAAGGAGTCGGCAAAAGAGCTATGCCGACAAACGTCGAAAACCCTTAGAATTTCAAGTTGGCGATCTGGTTCTTCTCAAGGTATCCCCTTGGAAAGGCGTATTTCGTTTTGGAAAGAAAGGGAAACTTGCTCCAAGATTCGTAGGTCCTTTTAAAATCCTTGAGCGGATTGGGAAGGTAGCCTACAAATTGGATCTACCTGAAGGACTCAGCAACGTTCATCCTACATTTCATGTCTCGAACCTAAAGAAATGCTTAGCTGACGAGAATCTCCACATACCACTTGACGAGGTTCACATTGACGAAACAATGCACTTCGTGGAGAAGCCCGTGGAGATCATGGATCGAGAGGTTAAGCAACTCAAGCGAAGTCGAATTCCAATCGTTAAAGTTCGATGGGAATCCAAACGTGGCCCTGAGTTCACTTGGGAACGTGAGGATCAAATGAAAGCCAAATACCCACATCTGTTTCCAGGACCCTCTTCTTATTAAATTTCGGGACGAAATCTCCTAAAGTTGGGGAGACTGTAATCCCCAGGAAATTCCGGCTTCTATTCCGACGTTTGTAACCCTTTTTATTTAAAGTTTTACATAAATAAAATCATCTTATTCATGATTGTCTATACATATATTAGGTACATTTACTTCAAGATTTAATGAATATTAAATTAAAATTATAAATGACTAAATCATATTAAACCTACATGAAGGTATATATTATATTATTTCTTAAATCTATATAAACATGCAAATACAAATGTTATATAGTAACATAGATTAAATCATATAAACTATAAAATAAGCAAGTTTTATAAAACCATTTTACTTTAAAAAATATATATATGTATATATATATGTATAAAGGAAACATTTAAGTTTTAATATAAAAATTATTAGAATTTTTAAAATCTATAAAACATCAAATGATTTTATGTTTTACAAAGTTCGGGGTTCAAACCGTAATTTCTGAAACCTTATTTTATTTTTTATTTTTTTTAAAGGCAAGTTGTTCATGAAATGATAACAATTGAAATTCGAGGGACTTAACTGCAAATTCTTTTGCCTTCTTCCCCATTACACCGATTTTGACTTTTTAGAGTCAAACAAACCGAAATTTAATATCAATCGATCGAATCAATGCAAGTTAACTACAATTAATGTTACTACATTATAGTGCGGCCGTTTTCTAATAGTTTTAACAATGCGATTTGTTGGAAATCAATGATTTGTAGACGATTCCAATCCCGTAACCGTTTCAATCAAGTGGGTAATCAATTCGCGTTGTCGGCTTGAAATTAGACTATAAAATCAACTCCTTCACACTCGAAACAACTCGCACACACTTCCTATACTTCCAAACTCACTGTAATTCCCCTCTGGATCGCGATCGAGTATCAAGAAACCGAGTTCTAAAGCCACAATCGTTCTTCTCGTTTCGCAACCGATTCAGGTAAAATTTGATACCCACAATTTCGTTTTGATATAGGGAAGAAAAGCCCCATAAAAGCGGGGTCGATCACTGGCTCAATCGACTGAATCGGGTGGCTTTGGGTTTCGAATTGGGGAAGAAGACTTGTGCGGGTTGGGAGTTATATACAAATCGCGTATGGTTTAAACCAAGGCATACGCCCAGGTCTACTGGTCGGGTGTTGGTGTGTCTTGTTGGCTCCCAGCAGACCCGGGTTCGAGTCCCGTGGTCTGCAATGTTTTTTTTAGTGATATTAAAACCGAATTTCAACCTCATTTTTCTTATAAAAAAATTGTTTTATAAAACTCCCGAGACTCGGAATATTTTTATGAACCAAATTATTAATCTTAAATAATTATTTAATAGTTTTAGAGAATTAAAAACTAATTAAGAAACTATATAATCGTTTTAATTAAAAACATTTATTAACTACTTTTAATACACAATTATTTAGTATAATCTATGCTCTTTATAGTCCATTTAACTAATTAATTAATCTAAAACGTATAAACTTTTAATCTAAATACGTATATATTTAAGTAAATATTATTTAAATACTTATTCATTATTTTGTAAACAAAATAATTATTCATATATATATATATATATATATATATATATATATAAACTTGTATTCAACCCTTTATTAACGATCATATTATTTTCGTTATTAAACAAACATATTATTTTCTTATTAACAAACATATTATTCACAACAAATAGATACATACTTATTCAACCTAGTTCAACCTTTACTACCTAAATCTTTGGAGCATATCATTGATACGTATATAAATGCAAACACAGGTTAACCTTGTGGTTAGCTAAAAAAAGCTTGTGCAACTTCACGTAGTTGTGATTTCAAGCTACCGAACCAATGTGAGTTTACATAGCCCCTTTTTACTATTTTTACTTTTGGGGTGAAACATGATTACAAATACATTTACATACACAATTCAATACCCTGTGTTCATATGCTATGGTCTTTATGCTTATGTCTTAAACTACTTGGTGACCATTACATGTGTTCATGTCAGTACAATCATTAACTTGTGTGGCAAGCCTAAGGTAGTACCTTTTATGATCATTTATACGGGAATCCGATACATTACTTAACACGAACCTTGGCGGGTTAGTGTTACATTAAGAACTTCATGCAATCCGGGGGATTGTGCATACATATAACATGGCTTGATTGTACGCTTGGAACCCTGTGTGTTTTCACATATGTGCTTTAGACATGCTTTGGACATATTGAATTGTAATCTATACTAACTCTTTTGGTGTCAAAACCTATGTTTCTCACCAACTACTTGTAGTTGACAGTTACTTACATGTTTCAGGTGCACCTGTTTGAGGACTACTTGCTCACCTAGGATTTGGACCTAGTTTAATTTAAATTATGTTTTGAACGTTTCATTTTCCTCTGTAACGGATGCTTTTAATTTGAATAATAAATATTATCATATTTAATAGATGATCATGTGCTTATGAACAACCGCGTCAGCCCCGGCGTATAATCCGCCGCCGGCCGGGGTGTGACATCGGAGGTACTGATTGATCTTGCTTCCAACACACCCAACCCAAGTTCTTCTACCCTGAAGGACCACTCTAGGAGTTATGAAAGAGTGGATGTGGAAGAGGCTGTCACTACTGCTGGTCCATCAAATGACCAGGAGGACAGTGACAACATTGCTAAGACCTCAACCACGGTAACTCACAGTGAGGATGCTTCATTGGAAACTCCCCTCTCTGAGAGGAATCTCAGGCGCCAAGAAACCATGGGTGATGGGGATGAAGAGGCTAGGCCTAAGGTCCCATCTGGATCCAAGGATTCCACAACTGTGGATGAGGACAGACTGAAACTTCATAACCTGGAATTGACGGCCAGGGTGGCTATGCTAGAGGCTGAAGTGTCCAAACTAAGACACCAAGTCTCTATGCATGAAGCCCATCAATGCCCAACTGTATCTTCTCCCTCTCTTGTATCAGTAAACTGATGCTTATTTGTCCACTGATGCAACCAAAAAGGGGGAGATGGTCCTAATGGAGGAAGATACAGACAGTCTTGACGACTGGATTCAAGAGCAGGCTGTTTTTCAAAGTACACTTTTCAAGCCAGCTTTTGTACAGGTCCATGACTTGCCAGCTTCAGATAACGAAGAAGAAGAAACAACTGAAGACTGGAAGTTAGTCGTCAGGGCTGTTGATGAGGTGCTGAATGAAACTGAAGACAAAGTACAAAAATATACAGCTTTCAGCATCCTCCCTGAAGCAGCAGCCATCATAAGTCAATCCATTACCCCCCAACTCTTTCAACCTTCACAAAAGCTTGAATTTGACTCCATTCTAGCTTGGGGGTATGATGGATCAGCTGAGAGATTTTGGATTGGATGGGAGTTTAGTGGAGTAGAAGAGCTAAACTGGAACTCTCTCAATGCCCTCCAAGTCCTACAACTGTATCTAACTAACTGCATCAACACTTCATTAGATCTCTCAGCAGAACTTGCCATTGGCAGGTTCTATGACTTGATGGAGGATAATCTACCCAACTTCGAAAGACTCATACAAACAGCAAAACGGGTAGCTTATCCTGAATCTTCGGCAGCAGCAGAAAGAAGACTGACTCCTAGAAGACTTGAAATTATAAGGAGCAGTCTTCTCACTAAAGAAGAAGTTTGCTGCTTAAGAAGATTTCTGTACTCCTTCATTGTCAAAGACTTAAATGTGCGGGGATGGATAAGCACTAAGTCTTCTGACCACACCTTCTTACTGAGCAACAGCTCCTCTCTCACCATCAACACCAGGAACATCCTGTCACTTCCTACAGACTTTCTCTACAAGATCTTTCAACTCAGGGCAAATATATGCAATGTCAACTCCCTTGAAAGCCAGGCAATGATAGCTACTTTCAGAACCCATCTTGAACAAGAAGGAAGAATTAATGAGGAAGTATATGTGTCAAACTCTGACACTGATACTGACTCAGCTTCCCCTCAAGTAGACATCTTTGCTGCAGCATATGAGTCAAGATCTATTATCAAAGAAATGCTGAAACAACTCACAGGTCCTGAGTGCAAATCGGATGAAGCCATTGACCTTCCCTTGTTCACCTCTCAATGTGCCAATGAAGCTGAGGCCGAGATCCCAATAGCAACACCATCATCTGCTGTTGTAGTCAGTGAAGCCGAAGCAGAGGCATCCAATATAAACAAGGGAAAGGGAATTATGACAGATGAAGATGAAGAGAGATTGCAAAAAGAGAAAAGAGAGAGGGAAGAGAAGAGAAGAAGAGGAGATGGCTGACATTAAAAAGGCTCAAGAAAGAAAAACAGTCATTCTCCTCAGAGAACAAACCATCCAGCTGTATGCTAGACAACTGGATGAACTGAAAAGAAAGATTCCTGCAGTTGACCAGATTGAAGAAGATGCAGCTCTTGCTCTTCAACTACAGGAACAATTTAACAGAGAAGAGGAAGAATTGAAGAAGAAGAAGAAGAAAGAAGAAGCTAAGTTCAGAATAACCGATTCTGAACTAGCCAAAGAAATGAGGGAGGAGTGGGTAAAGGCTCTAGTTTCTCAAGGTGAGGATGCAGACTACCTTGAGAAACTATCAAATGAAGTCTACAGAGCCTTCATGGGTCAGCGAGGTCAATTGGCAAAGAAGAAATAGGCTGAAGAAGAAGAAAAAGCCAAACAAAAGTCCAGGAAGACCATTGCCTTTAATAAACGGACCCATGAAGAAAGGAAGGTCATGATTGACTTCCTTAAGGCTAGAGGAGAGAGTGGACAGAGGCCAGGTCCCATGAACTTCATGAACATGCAAGCTCTCTACTTCAAAGTCAAGAAGGATGAGGAAGAAAGATTAGGGAAGAAGGGATCCAAGAAAGGGTACCTATTCAGGAAGAAGAATAAACAAAAGCAAAGAAACCCAAGCCTTCTCCCTCACCTACCTCTTCCTCAGTCCAACAACCTTCCACTCTCCTCCCCAAACCTTCCACTCCTCCACCCAAAAAGTCCAAACCATTCCACCCAGCTCCCACTCATCAGCAGCCTCCCTTAAAGAAATCCAAACCCACACCTAAACCAGAAGACTCAAGAGACATAGTTGATTGGGTCTATCATCCACAGGATCAAAGGTTTGAGATCTTCAGGGGGAGAACTGAAAGAAGAAGATCTTTCTACAGATCTGTTGATGAAGTTCTGCAATTGCCACATTCAGATCTTGACAGAATTTTGGAGCTGGGTGAAGCTCATGAGCCTGCAGATGAGGGTGCGAAACTTCTTGGGCTAGCCATCAAACACTACTTCAACCCTAGCAAAGATGTGATCATTGACATTAAACCACTCAAGTCCCACTTTCCATTTGTAAGTTGGTCCTATAATGCTGATTTGGATGAGTTCACTTTAACTGATGTAAGGAAGCAGAAGATGATATGTTCAAGCAAAACAATCTACAAAATACCACATAAAGACATCAAGACTCTATCTGCACTTCCACTGAACAATCCCAGCAAGGATCCAAGAGGCTGTGAGGTTGAAAGGATAGTCAGCCACATGCAAAAGCTTCAGCATCAAAGTGATTAGAAGAATTTTGGTTGCATCAGTCTAGGGGGAGTTTGTAGAACCAAAGACTGATTGCTACTAAATTATTCTAAGTACAAATGCTGTTGATAGGCGTATCAGCAGCATTCAACACATGTTGCTGCTGATAGGCTTATCAGCAGCATTCAACACATGTTGCTGCTGATAGGCTTATCAGCAGCATTCAACACTTGTTGTTGCTGATAAGCTTATCAGCAACATCATTCTCATTCTTGCTGCTGATAGCTGTGTTCCTTGAAGACAAATCGTTGCAGCTGACTATCCATGCCAAGCGTCACTGACAACATTCTGCAAAAGCGACTGACACACTCAAAGCAGAAGGAACCTCAGTGGTGCAACCAATGACGGACGACAATACTCTTCTCCAGACATGCAAGCAATAATGCATAAAGAAGACGCTTCACTAAAGTTAACTAGATATAGACAAAACGTGTAATAGTTAGCTAGATACAACAGATCAACGGTTTGTGTTAGATCTGATCCTTAGAATCAAGGGGCTGTCTTGATTCTAAGTGAGTATAAATAATCTGTAAACACTTCATTGTAAGTGTGCTTCTTCACAGAGTTTCACTTGTAATCGTTTACCTGCAAAAGCTTAATACAACAGTGTTCTTATTAGTATTCTTTCTGTCGGTTCGATTACATTTGTGTAGTTGTTATTGTTTCCGCCAATTTCAACTAAGAACAGAACCATCTTGTAATTTCACGATCCTACAAAGTCCCACTTACAAAATTAAAACTAAACCAGTATTTATACTAAGAAGACAACGAATGAGTTCATCCGAAATACATTTCGGTCGAAATGTATTTCGTCTGAAAACTATAAGATTTCAGTCGAAATCTTTTAACTTCAAAGAATTCTTCCATCTTCAGACTGTTTTATATGCGATGGCCTAAAAATAGTTCCAACAATCTCCCCCTAGGCCATTGCATATCAAAACACAAGAATTCTGCCAAGCTCCCCCATACACTTTGCATCATCAAAGCTAGATCTTGGAATCGAATGTTTAACTCTCCAAACTTGTCGTGGTTTAGATTTGTCTTTCCAATCTTGTTTTCGTTTCGACATATTGTATGTCCAAAATGTCTTCAAACTATTAAAGACATTAACAACCTTTTCTTGAAACTTTCTCTGAGGTTGAGAAACGACCTTGTGTTTGAAAGACTTGTGTTTCTTGATATAACAATCTCTTGATAAATGACCATGCTTTCTACAGTTGAAACATTTCTTCAAAGCAGGACATGGTCTTTGATAAGGCCCCTTTCGAGATTCTGACTTGTCTTTAGACTTTTGTTCTACAACTTTTGACTTTTCTACTCCCTCTTTAACAAACATGAGCGGAGTAAATTTATTTGAAACGAATGGGATGGCATTAGCATTAAATGGATTGTCTTTCTTGAACCCTAAGCCACCCTTATTGTCAAAATAATCCACACATTCTTGATTTTCTTCAGATTTGTCACTGACGCAATCATCATCAGAAGTAAGATCATTTGGAATCTTCAATTCAACTTTATTTTCTTTGGAATTTATCTTTGGCTCTAACGAAGGATAAACATTTGGCACAAATGGTTCTGGAATGTATGGTTGAGCATATGTGAATAAAATCCATTTGTAGTAAATAGAGGAAAAACACTCTTGTATCGCATCTCGCTATTCACCTTATCATTAACTTTAGCCTCAATACTTTCACCACTTCCTTTATATCCAAGCCCAGAAGTTACTTTGTCATGTATTTGAGCTTCAATAATTCCACTAGCCATTTTCCTAGAAATGTTTATTTTATCAACTTTAATTGTTGTATTTGCTATCTTTTCCATCTTCTCGATCATCAATTTCTTTTCTGTTTCTCTTTCAGCAATCAACAGTTGAATCTCATAATTCTTTCTCTTTAACTGAAGCTTCACATGAGAATTTTCGTTGACACAGTCATCAATCTTCCTTTTATACTCTTTCTCACGATCTTTTAGAATTTTGTTTGTAGTATGTGCATGTTTCAATGCATCCATCAGAAGTTGATTTCGATTCTTGTAATCAACAATTTTCTCAAAACACTCCACATAACACATATTTTCGTTGGGCAGTTCAGAATAAGCTGTAAGTTTCTGTGACTCTTTCACTGATTCAGCAACCAAATCTGATTCTATACGTTTATAATTTCCTAGAAAATCATAACCGTATCCTCCTTTGATCACTATTCTGTTCTGATCAGCTTTGAGTGCATACAACTGTAGCTTTGCACACAAATCCCCTAATGAGTTAAACTGTAATCCTTTATTTCTGATATTAAGTTTATAAATCTCCCATTCCTTTGGTTGAGCATTGAGAAATTTATCCATGAGTTCTGATATTTCGTATTCAAGATCAACCTCCTTTAGATCATTGATCAATTTCACATATCTGTGATACTGTTCAGTTAAAGATTCTCCTTCTGCGTATGTGAATACTTGATATCGTTTCTTTAATTGGTCTTGTCTGGCTTTTCCTTTCACATCTTCCTTACACAGATCTGGATGAACATACCCCAATCCATTTACAAAGACCTTATTCACACCCCTTCGTCAGCCATTGAAAATCCTTTTTTTATAATATTTTTTTTAACTATCTCATTTTTTCAAAATCAATGCCTGTAGGATCGGTAAATACAAGATGGTTCTATTCTAGTTGAGTTTGGCGGAAACAATCACAACTTAAGCAAAGTAAATAAGTAGACAAGAAGAATACTGATAAATACAATTTGTATTAAGCTTCAAGTGTTACAAGATTACAGAGAAAACTCTTAAGCAAAAAGTACTTTTACAATGAATCTAAGTACTACTTATATAGTAACTTAGAATCAAGACAGACCCTTGATTCTAAGGATCAGATCTAACACAGACCGTTGATCTTGTATTGAAGCTATTCTACATATACAGACAATAATAATAACTACAAAGGTTTACTTTATTCAAACGTCTTCTTTGCATCATTGCTTGAATACTCAAAAGGAGAGAGTCGTTGTCTTTTATTGTCTTGTGCCAATGACGTTCTTTCTATGTGGAGTGTGTCAGTGTAACAGTAGAAAGTTGTCAGTGATATTGGTTGCTTTATCAAGAACAGTCAGCTGCGACGTTTGATCTTCAGTGAAAATTCTACCAGCTGCAACTTTGATCTTCAGTGGATAAGGCCTATCAGCTGCAACTTTGGTCAGCAGCAGATAAGGCTTATCCGCTGCAGCTTTGGTCAGCAGCGGATAAAGCCTATCAGTTGCAACTTAGTCGATCCGCAACAATCTTTGAGATCAGCAGCATTTGTAGTTAGAGAATTTTGTAGCCATCAGTCTTTATTTCTACAAACTCCCCCTAGACTGATGCTACCAAAACTCTCTTACTGCTTTTGTTGCTGAAGCTTTTGCATGTGGCTGACAATTCTTTCAACCTCATATCCTCTTTAGTCCTTGCTGGGATTGTTAAGAGGAAGCTCAGATAGAGTCTTGATGTCTTTGCTGGCTATTTTGAAGATAGCTTTGCTTGAACACCTCATCTTCTGTCCTTTAACATCTGTCAATGTGAACTCATCTTTTTCAGCATTATAGGACCAACTGATGAATGGAGAGTGGGATTGGAGAGGTCTGACATCAAGGATTTCATCTATGCTGGGGTTGAAGTGATGTTTGATTACCAGCAGAAGATGTCTCCCACCTTCATTCACGGGCTCATTGGCTTCACCCAGCTCCATCATTCTTCTTAGATCAGAATCTGGAAGTTATAGTACCTCATCAACAGATGTATAAATTGATCTTTCAACTTTTGTCCTCCCCCTGAAAACTTCAAACCATTGGTCTTGAGAGCTGTATAACCAAATGACTATTTCTCTTGATTCTTCTGGTTTAGAAGTAGGTTTGTGTTTCTTTTTGGGAGGTTGTTGATGAGTAGGAGATGTGTGTGAGGATTTGGACTTTGAGGGTGGAGAGGAGGGAGGTCTAGGATGGAGAGTGGAAGATTGTTGGATTGAGGAAGTGTTGGGTGAGGGAGAAGGCTTGGGTTTCTTTGTTTTTCTTTTTTCTTCTTGAATGATTACCCTATTCTTGGAGACTTTCTTCCCAGTCTTTCTTCCTCATCCTTCTTGACTTTAAGGTAGAAGACTTGCAGGTTCATGATGTTCATGGGACCCAGCCTCTTTCCACTCTCTCCTCTAGCCTTAAGGAAGTCAATCATGATCTTCCTTTCTTCTTGGGATATTCGGTTAAAGGCAATAGTCTTCTTGGACTTTTGTTTGGCTTTTTCTTCTTCTTCAGCCTTTTTCTTGTTTGCCAATTGACCCTACTGACCCATGAAGGCTCTGTAGATTTCTTTATTTGATAGTTTCTCAAGGTAGTCTGCATCCTCACCTTGAGAAACCAGAGTCTTTACCCACTCCTCTCTCATTTCTTTGGCTAGTTCAGAATCAGTTATTCTGAACTTAGCCTCTTCCTTCTTCTTCTTCTCTATCTCTTCTTCTTCTTTGTTGAATTGTTCCTGCAGTTGAAGAGCAAGAGCTTCATCTTCTTCAAATTGATAAACTGCAGGAATTTTTACTTACAGATCATCTAGCTGTTTTGCATACAACTGGATCTGTTGTTCTCTAAGGAGAATGGCTGTTTTTCTGTCTTGAGCTTTCTTTAGTTCTGCCATCTCCTCTTCTTCTCTTCTTCTTCTTCTATCCTCCTTTTCTTTCTTCACCTTCTCAGTTCTTTCTTCATCTTCTTTGGTCATTAGTCCCTTTCCCTTATCTTTGTTGGATGCCTCTGCTTCAACTTCATGGACCACAACAGCAGATGTAGTAGATGCTGTTGGGATCTCAGCTTCAGCTTCATTGGCATTTTGTGGAATGGACAAGGAAAGGGAACTTTCTTCATCTTCTTCCCATTCCATACCTGTCACTTCTTTCCATGCTTCTTTCATCTTTTCCTCGTCTCTTCTTTTTTATTCTTCTTATGTGTTCAGTCTGACTGTTGGAGAAGAGAGAAAGGATAGGTCTAAGTCAGATCCAGATTCCTCCTTAAAAAGTGAAGCCTTGTTGATTTTGATCATTTCTTAACTTTCTAAGGAGTTGACATTGAAGATGAGTGATCTAAGCTCAAAGACTTTATGCAGGAAGGTTGACGGTAGGAGCAAGATCTCTCTGATGTTGATTGAGAGAGAAGATCCATTGCTCAGGGAGAAGGTGAAGTCATGGGAGTCTGTGCTTATCCATCATTGCACTTCCACATCCCTGACCATTATGTTGTACAGGAATCTTCTCCAGCAGATAACCTCTTCTTTAGTTAAAGCACTGCTCCTGATTATGTCAAGTCTTCTTGGAGCCAGTCTTTGTTCTACTGCTGATGAAGATTCAGGATAAGCCACCCTGTTTGCTTCTTTTAGTAGTCTTTCAAACCAGGGCATGTTATCCTCCATTAAGTCATAGAACCTGCTGATTGCAAGTTCAGCTGAGAGATCTGATGAAGTGTTGATGCATTTTGTCAGATACAGATTAAGAACTTGGAGGGCATTAAGAGAGTTCAAGTTTAGCTCTTCTACTCCACTAAACTCCCATCCAATCTAGAATCTCTCAGCTATTCCATCATACCCCAAGCTAGAATGGAGTCAAATTCTAGATTCTTTGAAATTAGGAAGAGTTGGGGGGTAAATGAATGACTTATTATGGCTGCAGCTTCAGGAACAATGCTGAATGATGGAGGTGTGTCTTCATGGAGAGTTTCTTCTTGTAGCACCTCATCAACAGCTCGGACGACTAATTTCCAATCCTCAGTGACATCTTCCTCTTCATCTACTGAGTCTGGTAAGTCATGGATTTGAACAAAAGCAGGTTTGTACAGGGAACTTTGAAACACAGTCTGCTCTTGTATCCATTCTTCGAGGCTGTCAGCATCATCTTCCTTAGTAACCACCTCCCCCTATTTGGTTGCATAAGTGAAAAGGAATGTATCTGTTTGAGTTCCCACTGATACAAGAGATGGAATAAGCACAGTTGGGCATTGATGGGCCTAATGCATAGAGACTTGGTGTCTTAGTTTGGACACTTCCGCCTATAGCATTGCCACCCTGGCCGTCAATTCCAAGTTATGAAGTTTCAGTCTGTCCTCATCCACAGTTGTGGAATCCTTGTAGCTAGATGGGGCCTTAGGCCTAGCCTCTGCATCCCCATCACCCTTGTTTTCCTGGCGCCTGGGAATCCTCTAAGTGAAGAGTGTTTCATAGGAAACATCCTCACTATGAGTTGTCGTGGTTAGGGTCTTAGCTATGTTATCACTGTCCTCCTAGGCAGTTGATGTACCAGTAGTAGTGATAGCCCTTTCCACATTCACTCTATCAATACTACCAGAGTGAACCTTCTTGGGTGATGAACCTGTGTTGGGTGCACCAGCAGCCAAGTCAATCAATACCTCCGATATAGTGGTTGTTGGAGAAGGTATATCATCATGACCAGGTGCCTCTGCACTTAGGTTCAGAGAAGAGAAATAATGAAATGGCTCAGGGGGTTGCTCTATGGATCCGGGATGTGATCCTGATCCTAATAGAGAGGCTTCTAAAGAAGTCTCTCTATTGTTGTGGCTATCCCTTTTGGTATTCTCATCAGAATGTTGGGATTCTGAATGAGGGCTTAGAGGTTGGGTTTGGGCCTTTGAGACAAGAAGAGAAGGAGTCTTCTTGCTCCTTTTTTTGGTGTACGTTGTTGCAACTGGGGCCCTTTGTTCCAGTTGAACGATAACATCCAAAACGGATGTAAGTGATTTTTGTACGTGTGCATCCTTAGTAGTATGCCCAGGGGTTCGAATGGTGGAAGCAGATTGTTGTTTAGGATGTGATGTGGAGGGTGTGGGATCGGTATCAGCTGGGATTGCTGAACTGTCACCCGGGGTACTTTGTATGTTCAGCATTGTAGATAACAATGGAACATTGACCCCTAAGAACTTTTTGGAAACAGTTCTCATACTTTGAAATATATTACTTTTATGTCCCAACATGATGTAGATTCTTACAGGTTTTGAGAGTTCTTTTAGTTCCTGGTTGAAAACCTCCTGCAAGAATCTTGGGTACATAAAAAATTGTTGCTTTGCACCCTCTTGAAGGTTATATCTCAAACCCTCAAAGATGAGGTGTGCAAAGTTGAAACCTAGGCCAGTAATCATACCATGAAAAGCAGAGGCAAGTGCGGAGCTCACTTGATGCCATCCACTTCTCTTTTTAGGTATGCATTGGAGAAGAGTGTGGCAGAGATACTTCCATGGAGGGCCCATTAGCGCCTTCTCGATTGTATACTCATTTTGATTTCTAATGTACCCTATGGATACAAAGTCCTCATGTATTCGTCCTTTGAGTATGGGATGGCTGCTCCCTCATCCTGAAGCTTAAGATGTTTTCGGTGGGTAGCTTCAGAGATGATGATGTCCTTGCCGTCTACCTTGACTTTTATTTGGGGAATCCCCTGTTTGGTAGAGTAGATGGCGGTATTCCAGAAATCCTCCATATGAGGGATATATATGGTAGGGTTGGTTGTGTGGGCAAAATGGATCTTTGATCGGCATGGGAAGTCGATCATATCATCGAATCCTTCGGATTTCTTTCCCTTGGTTAAGTATGCTGTAAGGTTGTGGTACGGGGAGAACTTATCATCAGGGTTATTGATGTCTGCCATTGTTGTTTGATTTTGGAGGGAAGGTTTGATGGTTTAAGAATATGGAAGGCTTTGAAGGTTTTAAGAATGGAAGGCTTTGAATGAGGTGGGGACTTGAGAGAAAGTGATGTGGGTTTAGAGTGAAATTGAATGTGAAGAGGTGGTAAGGAATTTTGATTTGTTCTTATAACGACAGAGGAGGGAAAAAGCAAAATGACTTACACAGTACAACCTTATTCACTTTTTTACTGTTACAGCTGTAATACACCGAGGCAGTCATGGTAAAGACTGACTTTAATTTTTACAGCGGGTAAATGTTAATTTGGACTTAAATTTACCCATCAGCAGCAAACTTGGTTGCTGTGGATGGATAAGCCTGTCCGCTGCAAGCTTGGTTGCTGCGGAAGGTTAAGTCTGTCAGCAGCAAACTCAATTGCTGCTGATGGATTCAATGATCTGCAGCAAGGATATTGTGTGACACCCGACATTTCAGGTCAATATCCGTACATATTATAAACAAGTTTACATTATAATTATTTTTATGATTTATTTAATTTCACAAACAAGGACATTAAGGTCTAACAAAAACTGTACATGGTCTCGTTTTATATTTTGGTAATTCTAGGAGTTACTGGTTCGCATACCAGTATAACCCGGCTAAATACGAACGTCACTTTTAGGTATTTATACCTACAAATAATCACCTCAACGGATTATATAATCCAAGATTTCAATGTTTTTCTTTAACGAGCCATAAACGTGTTAAATTTATAATACCGCGGAGAACCTAACCGAATTAAATTACACTTTTGAAACTCTAAGTAATATTAATACACTTAAAACTAATTGTTTGAAAATTTACCCCAAACCACTTTTATTGACTTTCTCGGCCGAAGCCAGAGAAAGCCAACACCTCCTACTCGACCCATGCCATACTTGAGAAAAACTCAGATAAAACCATACCCCTTTCAATCAAAAGTCCCACGAAATCATTTTTATCTCTCATTTTCATACGGCGAACTTCTCATTTCTCCTCAAGTTGAAGCCAAGTTTTAAAACAAAATCCGTCAAAATTCAGTGTTTTAAAGTGTTTCTAAAGAAAGTTTAACAGAAGATTCAAGACTCTTCTCTGTTTTCTTTCATCATCTTCATCTCGGTTTTAAGGTAAAAACTCAATACTATCCACTTTATTTTCTTTAAAACCGTATCTAAGCATACAAAATGTTCAATCGCAAGTAAGATAACAAGAAAAGTGTGTCAAATTCAGGTTTTAAAACATAAATATGCAGGACTGATTATGTCAAACAGAAGTCCAGTAATCGAAACTAGGAGTTTCGATACCAGTTAACTCAATCGAAACTAGGAGTTTCGATACCTGTTGATCAATCGAAACTAGGTAGTTTCGATACCTTTTTACTCAATCGAAACTAGGTTGTTTCGATAACAACTACTCAATCGAAACTAGGTTGTTTCGACACTCAAATACTCAATCGAAACTAGGTTGTTTCGATACCTGACTACTCAATCGAAATTAGGAAGTTTCGATACCAAACTACACAATCGAAACTAGGAAGTTTCGACACTCAATTGCCCAATCGAAACTATGAAGTTTCGATACCTGTGTCAGTCCCCTTTGGGCAGTAACTAAGATCTGTTTTATAACAAAACAAGTATTGAACAACTAAGAGGATATTTTAAACAAAAGCAACCAGATTTACAAAGTCGGTGAACAATTTGCAATATAAGACGTTCGGTCTTAACACAATTTACCCTTTGGTGTCTAGGGTACGGATAGTCAAGTTTGACTACAACAAGTATCATTACAAGGATACACAAACTCAAGGTGAGTTTCACGGCCCCTTTTTACTGTTTTCAATATTTGGGGGAAAACACATGTACAACTATTTTATGGGATAACAAGAGAATAAGGCACGACTTTTATGTTTACATGAGATGAGAACAACAATTGGAGGCCGCTAAAGTCCCCTGGAACAACGTAGTAACCATTAACTATAGCCTAGGGTCCTATGAATAGTACTATGGAGAGTGACGTCTCCCGGTCATGGTTAGTCGCGCTAACCACAATCTGGAGGATTTATGGCCGCATAGAACCTGATAACGATTATTAGGGGCTCACACATGTCATAGTTTGGTTACGCCTCATGTATGAACATATTATTTGTATTCCTAGCTAGTTTACAAATGGGTCACACTTTACTTATTCTGGTTATCACATGCAACAAGAACTATTTACGAACAACAGAATTTTACAAAGAACTATTTGATTAAACCTGTGAACTCACCAACCTCATGTTGACAATTTTAAGTATGTTTTTCAGGAAATTGACGTGATCACAAGGTTAGCAATGTAGATTACATGCATACAAGATGGATACAACTTTTGGGGGATTTCTCTTGTATAACTCATTGTAATAGAGTCATATTTGCGAAATCTTCACTTTTTGTAAACTCAATTTATATTTTGGAATGTAAAACTTTAAACTTGTTTATGTATCCATTTATCATGTATGTGTTTGCGGTAATCATATGCTTTGGAAACCATGAACGTCGCGCCTCGCGTTTCCGCCTTGGCGGGGTGTGACAGACTTGGTATCAGAGCCATTGATTATAGTGAACTAGGAATCTAAATTGGAACCTAGTCTATAATTTAAATGACTCACTAAACGTTTTCATTGCATAAGTATTGCATAACCAATCAACATGTCATATGGATATTGTAGTCACAAGCATGTCGTCACATTCACACTCTGACCCCGTCTCTGACTCTGAATCAAACGAGGAACTTTCTGCCTCACGTCCCAAAAATTGAATACAAGTTCGCAGTTCCACACCACCCAATGTCGCCTTGGGAGAACCGCCTATAATCTACCGAAAGAAAAGCGGAGGACCAATTAAAGTACAAAGTGCTAGGAAGAATGTTCGACTTCCGCGCAAGAGGAATCTAGCAGCCCGTGACCCGGAAGACTTAGAGACTGGTGAAGAACCACCTAAGCAAAGACCATGCTACCACCCTACTGTGGAAACTATCTGATGGATGCCTAGTACTCTGGCACGATGGAGGGAGATGGAGAGCATCCCATCTACCTTTGAGCTCGGAGAGTCTTCCAATTCTCCAACACCTCTACCCCACACTGGGGAAGCCATGGAGCTCACAGTGCCTACCTTGGTAGCTCGAGTTCGTACGCACGAAGAGCGTCTTGATGATCTCCTAGATGATATTCGAGCACATGGGGATGCAGCCATGCGCTTACGTCAAGGACTCGGATCTCGAGTACAGACTCTGGAAGATAGCACTCGAGACATACAGGGTGCCACTAACTATCTCGAGTTGAGAGCTGACATGGACTGGCAGTTCACTGTCACAGTCCGAGACATGGTGGAAGCATTGGAAGAAAGGACATTGGCTGCAGAATTTGTGGCGAGAGCTAGCCTTGTCATGGCGGGACTTGCCATGATGATTGGATTGTACTCTCACTTCTTCTTTTAAACCTAGTGCGGGCGGGTTGTGCCCGTAGTACATTATGTAGTTTAAAAACTTTAGTACTGATGTGGTCATGTGAACCCATCCCTTTTTGTATCCATATCTTTTGGGAACAATGTACTATATATGTTTTAACTATGTATGTGATGGTTTATATTGTAATGATGGTTGTTTACGTTTGATGTTGTTGTATCCTTATGTCATGATCTATCATTATTTCATATAATGTTGTTTCTTTTTAATTGATATGTTAGAAAGAACGTCATGGCGCCTAAGCGTAGGACAACCCGTAACACTACTGGTGACAACAACGAGACAATTTCTCCAAACGTGGAACAACTCATAGCACAGCAAGTAGCTGCTGCCATGGAGCAGTATGAGGCAAACCAAAATAGTGGAGGAGAAAACGGCAGTGGTACCGGCGGAGGAGGTGCAGGAGGTAGCGGTACAGCCGGAGGTTCTGGAGGTTCCGGAGGTAATAGAATAAATAAGCCGTAACACCTAGTCATGATCCGAATTAATGACGTTATGACTTGTAATTCTTCAGATGCTCCAAATAGGAAGTGCACCTACAAGGCCTTTCTATCCTGCAAACCCCGTAACTTCAATGGCACCGAGGGTGCAGTTGGACTAATGAGATGGATAGAGAAGATGGAATCGGTGATTGATATTAGTGAATGCACCACTGACTGCATGGTGAAGTATTCTACATGCTCACTCACTGATAAAGCTTTAACCTGGTGGAATTCACAAGTAAAGACTTTGGGAAGGCAGACAGCATATGAGTTGTCATGGGAAGTCCTAAAGGCCATGATGATCGAGGAATACTGTCCTCGAAATGAGTTGCAAAAGATCGAATCTGAAATGTGGAATTTACAGATGATAGGAGATGATGTTGCTGGTTACACTGACCGATTCAATGAGTTAGCAATCTTGGTTCCACACATGGTCACCCCAGAATACAAGAAGGTTGAAAGATACTTGTGGGGTCTCGCACCTCAAATCCGAAGTCTGGTGACTTCATCGAACCCTATGGATGCCAAGAGCGCCAAAACTCTAGCTTTCAAGCTGAGGGATAATGCTGTACGTGATGGTTTGTTTGAGAAGAAGGAGACCGAAGAAGGGAGGTCTGGGGAAAAGAGGAAATGGTTTGGAAAACCAATTAATCAAAACAAGAATCAAATTTACAAGAGACCTGAAACTATAAAAGCCTTTGTTGCCAACACTGTGGAACAAAATGGATACCTTGGAGCACGACCAAGGTGTGATAAGTGTGGATATCATCACAGTGGAAAGTGTACCCATTGTGGGAAATGCAAAAAGTATGGACATCTAGCCCATAACTGTAGGAGCAATGCGAACCCTAATAAGATAAATAAAGTAACAGGAAAAGTCAACCCAGGAACAGAAAGGATGAATCAGGGATGCTTTGAGTGTGGAGATCCAAAGCACATCAGAAAAGACTGTCCAAAGTTGAAGAACCGAAACGACAATCAGGCCCGTGGAAGAGCATTTGTGATGGGAGCTGGTGACGCACGACAAGATCCGAACATTGTCACTGGTACGTTCCCGATAAATATTCACTATGCCTCTATACTTTTCGATACGGGTGCTGATATGAGTTTTGTGTCAAATGACTTTAAGTCTCTACTCGGTATTAAGGCCAGCAAACTAGAACAAAAGTATACAATTGAATTAGCGAACGGAAAATTAATTAATACCGGAGAGGTCATTCAAGGTTGTACCTTTTGTCTTAAAAACCAGCAAACTGGTGAACTATCCTAATAAGAACCAAGGGAAACGACCAGTTGTTCAATAACAAGATGTTTCTCCTAAGACACCATCAGTGAAGCAACTCAAGAGTCCCAAATCAAATGTGGTGAAACCACCAATGAAACCTATGGTGAAGCCAAAGGCAAAATCTAAGGCTAAACCATTTGTTCTAAAAAGGGAAAAGCAACCTGCTAAACCTAGTGTATCTACGTCTGGTAGTACACAGACTGGTGAGAAGCATCTGGAGAAAATTTCTAAGCCATAGAGGAGAAGAAGGAACAAAAGGTTGAGAAAACTTGAACAACAGCTAGCTGATAGTCAACCAGGTGAAGCTTCCACTAGTTCACCCAAAGTTGTGACTAGCAAGCCAAATGTTTAGAAGGAAAAGAAGAAAAGGTCCTAGAACAAGAAAACCAAAAGTTCTCAATCTTCTGATCCCAAATCTTCTAAGGATTCACCCATTTTTTATAGTCATGTCTGGGAATTAATTGAAGTAGTTTATTTTGAGAAAAACGGATGACCTAAGACCACCATGGCTTGGGTCTCCAAATCTAATTAATTTCTTGTGACTCGTGCAGGGACATCCGAAGGGAACTATCTCTAACCGTTGGTATGTGGATAGTGGATGCTCCAGGCACATGACATGCAATATGGCTTTGCTTCAATATGTTAAACCACTCAGAGGCGGCTATGTGGCCTTTGCAGGAGAGAAGGGAGGCAGTATCACTTGTCAAGGCCTGGTTTCCAATGCATGTATAAGCTTCGACAATGTCAACTACTGTGAGCAGCTGAAGCATAACTTATTGAGTTTATCTCAAATGTGCGACAAGGAGTATTCGGTTATGTTTAACAAGTCTGAATGCTTGGTTCTCAAGCCTGGTTTTGTGGTTCCTAATGATTGGATTCTGATGAGAGCGCCAAGGACAAACGACACCTATCAGATCGATATAAGAGTGGCGACAACCACCTCATCAGTTGCTACTTGTTTGCTTACAAAAGCGACAGAACTTGACTCAATCTTGTGGCATAGGAAACTAGGACACATTTCTTATCGAAAAATGAATCATCTTGTCTGAAACGGTTTGGTAATTGGGATTCCTAAGCTGAGGTTTGCCGTTGCAGATGACTGTATGCCTTGTAAAAGGGCAAACATCAACGAAAATCTCACAAGCCTAAGATCAAAAACTCTATCGATACCCCTTTGGAGCTCCTTCATATGGATTTGTTTGGACCCATAAGTATCAGGTGTATTGGAGGTAAGTCATACTGTCTAGTTGTAACTGATGATTTCTCACGTTTTTCTTGGTTGCATTTTTAGGTACCAAGGATGAGACTGCTGAAATTCTTCAATACTTGATCTTGAGTCTGGAATCTTTATGCAAGCTGAAGGTTAGTAGAATAAGGAGTGACAACGGCACAGAGTTCAAGAACAACCTGATGGATCTTTTCTGTCTCAAGAAGGGTATTCGTCATGAATTTAGTGCACCGTAAACACCCCAGCAGAATGGATTTGCAGAACGGAAGAATAGAACCCTAATTGAGACTCCAAGAATAATGTTGTCAGATGCCAAGATTCCTGTAACGTTCTGGGCGGAAGCAGTCAACACAGCCTATCACGTCTTAAATAGAGTTCTGGTGGTTAAGAGGCACAACAAAACTTGTTATGAGCTGATCAACAATCGACCTCCAAATCTTGACTACCTAGTTCCTTTTGGTAGTCCCTCCTCATTATTGTTACAGTACAAAGATTGCAAGTCTAAATTTCATGCAAAAGTTGTGGAAGGCATCTTCTTAGGATATGTTTCCAATTTGCCATGCAAGAGAGTGTATAATATTGAGAGTAGGTCTGTGGAAGAGTGGTTCGAAGTGGACTGCAGTAAACACAACATTCCACCAGAACTAACTGGTCCTGCTTGGGGATTTGATTATGATGCTCTGTTCAAGTCTTTTAACCTTCCTGATTTATCTACTAAAGACGGCACCAAGTTGTATGTGTTCTGTTGCGGCGGTGACGACTCCAATTTCTCAACCAGAGCAACGGTACCTATCCCAACTTCCGATTCCAATGCTGCATCTATAACTAGAACTCTTGACAGTGATAACAGAGATGAAGTTCATGTTGAAGGAAACGATGCTCAAGCTGATCCTAATGTTCATGTAGGAAATGATGCTCCAGTTGATCCAATTAACATTGAGTCATCTTCGGGTACACTTGATATGGGGGAGTTGAGCACAAACCTTGAGTCAGCTATTCAAGAACCTAAAGTACCAGAGACGAGACTGCATCGGAATCATCCAGTTAATAACATTATTGGTGATCCTGAAGCCGGTGTTCAAACTCGTCACAGAACAATTACCGAGAACACCAGCTTATATGCTGAGATACTTGACACAGGTATCATGGAAACATGTTTGCATGCTGCATTCGTATCCCAATTGTAGCCAAAGAATATGAAAGAGGCTCTCGCTGACAACTGCTGGATAGAGGCGATGCAAGATGAACTGTGTCAATTCCAAAAGTTGCACGTGTGGGATTTAGTTGACCATCCGAAAGGTATGCATCCGATTGGAACCACCTGGGTGTTTAAATGCAAAACGAACGATAGACATGTTGTGGTTAAAAACAAAGCAAAGTTGGTTATTCATGGTTTTTATCAGCAAGAGGGCCTGGATTACACTGAGGTGTATGCCCCAGTTGCTAGACTTGAGGCCATTCGACTGTTTCTGGCTTATGCTTCCTTTGTCGGCTTCAAGGTCTATCAAGTTGATGTAAAGAGTGCTTTCCTATATGAAAAAGTTCATGAAGAGGTCTATGTTACTCAACCACCAGGTTTTGAAGATCCGCATAATATCGATAAAGTGTACAAGTTGGATAAGGAAATTTATGGTCTTCATCAAGCACCTAGAGCGTGGTATGAGACTTTATCAAAACATCTATTATCCAAATAAAACATACTAACTTGACTCAATTAAAGCATAAACACATTTACAATATGTACATTCTAACCAACAACGAGCCTTTAGGAAGTTTGTAATGGGATCTTATCGTTCTACGAGCAGACCAAGGAACATTTTTAGCACAGATTTACTCAGAGATGTCAAGTAGATTGCCAATATTCAGATCCTTCTAAACTCATGCGTTAGTTTCAAACTATGATTTAAGTTATCATGTTTTGGTAGAATTATTCATGACTCAATGGGTCCCACACTCACATCTTAGAAACATGTAATTAAATGAATGTAAATTATGTGAATTGTTGATGAACTTTAATGGACCGCACAGCTTATCAGGTAAACCTTCCCTTCCTCATGATCTTTTGAGCACAAAAAAAAAATAACTAATTGAGCATAACTAGCACGGGTTTATACAACTTTTCAGGGAATCTCTAACAAAATTTGATTAAAAAAACATAGCACTACGGACTTACATGTTCAGAACTAGTATAAGCTCAGGGTCATAGCACAACGTACTTACATGCCCTGACAAGAGATCCCTTCCCAGTCACATATTCCTAAAAAGAAAAACATATTTACAAGTATATTTATATGTACGCCTTTAGACATATCTTTTGAATTGTACCTAATGCACGACATTAACATTGCATACCTTTTTGCTTAGAATTCTGCTTTGCAGAGTAGCTTTTCACTATCATTGAGTGTCTTTTCACCTATTGCATGTTGATGCATGTATTTTATCTATATATATATATACACAATATGTACAGACTTGTAGCAAATCAGCTCGCAACCCCTTTGTGAAGGGTCTCGGTTAGTGCAATCCCAATAGAGCAAGGGTTATCCACAGTTCATCAACCTTTATGTTTCAGTTCTCTTTTATTAATAGGAATATCAAATTACACTAGTCTATGAGATGCTCCCCACTAAGGCTATAAGATCATTTTGTTCAAGTGTATCACATGTAGAGCCTATCAACATATCCAACATTGATTCTAGTCATTTCAATTTAGTACCTTACATGTGTTGATCCTAGCCTTAAGAGACGAACAATCATATCACTTCCCATTTATTTGCAAACTCCCGACTGAAACAAAAACACAATCTTTTTGTAATTTTCTTTTAAAGCAGACTCTTTTTGTATTTTTCTTGACTTCTCCTCCTAAATTTGTGCATAAAAAATAAAAAAAATAAAACTGTACAAATTTAAACTATAAATAAAAATCTTTTTGTGACCTGTTCAATCTTTAAAGCCAATCATTTTTAGGGACTCTACAAGCACATTGAATCGAGATATATCAAATGCTTTTGTGAAGATATTGGCAACATTTTTGTCAGAATCAACATGTTCAAGACAGATGAGATTTCTCTCAAAGCAGTCCCGGATAAAATGCACCTTGATATCAATATGCTTGGTTTTAGAATATTGGACTGGGTTTTTCACAATAAGCACAACAACCTCATTATCAATGAAAATAACAGTAATTAGAAAGGTCAAACTGTAATCCAACAATTGATGTTGCATCCAGATGACTTGTGAACAACAAGCCGATACAGCAACGTATTCAGCCTCAGCTGTGGAGGTGGAGACTGTGTGTTGCTTCTTACATTGCCAAGAAATTAGCCTATCTCCCATAAATTGACATCCTCCGCTTGTATATTTCCTTTCAAGTTGACAGCCTCCATAATCACGGTTAGAAAAAGCATACAAGTTAAAATTAGAATCTTTGGGGTACCAAAGGCCATGCCTAGGCTTGCCCTTGAGATACCGAAAGATACGTTTAACAACAGTTAAATGGGACATCTTGGGATTGGCTTGATAACGAGCACACTGACACACAACAAACATGATGTCTGGACGATTGGCCGTTAAGTACATCTATGAACCGATCGTAGATCGATATTGTTTTTGATTAACGGCAACCCCATTTAAATCGGTGTCCAGAACTGGCCTAGCAGACATGGGTGTAGAAGCAGCTTGAGCATCAGCAAACTTGAACTTCTCAAGAATGTGATCCACATATTTGCCTTGATGGATGAGAGTACCATCGCTCGATTGTTGAACCTGCAACCTGAGAGAGAATGTCATTTCACCCAAGGAACTGAACGCTTCACTGGTGGGTTTCAAGTATTGAACCCCGCCAGATCTTTTGATAGCGAACAACTACTTGTCCTCCTCGAACCTTACAGCCAAGATCATCCATGTTGCTCCGTGTTTTTCTATTATAGACGTCTTTTGCCACACAGGAGCTGGACCCTTTGATGAAGTAGAAGGCATTTCTGTTTCTTTTGGTTCCTCTGGGTCCACAGGTTCAGGGTTAACTGGGGAGGCTTCAGTCGAGGCTTCTACATTATTGGCCTGCTTGACTGAACCTGTATCGAGCGGAGCATCGAAGGATGAAAATTCAAAGATCTCTCCATCTTCTAGCTCGTACTCTCCTTCCCCGTCACCCTTGGGAATTTTGATCACAACATCTTCATCATCATCATCCCAGTCGTCACCAGAGTCGATCTCTCCTTCTTCTAGATTGAAGAGAGCATCGATCTGTGCTTCATTGGAATAGTCAGGCTCTAGATATAGGATCTCATCATCAGATAAGTCCTTCAGTACTTCAGCCACTGACTTTCCTTTATCACCACCACCACCACCAGAGGTATCACCACCCTCTTGATGAGTAGACTCCCCCTGAGCCATTGGAACAGCAGAGATGGGCACGATTGCTAAAGCTTGGTGCTCACATCCACTAGGACCAGCTTCGTCATCCTTAGTCAAGTCGACCGGAAGACACGCCTCATCACCAGTAGACCTCTTTTCCTTTTCTTTCTCTTTCTCTTTATCCTTCTCCTTCTCCTTCTCCCCCTGAGCATCAAGCTTCTTGGTCAGATCAGCAATCAGTTTGACCATCAGCTCATGCTCCTTTCTTTGAGCGTCAAACCTCAGCTCCAAGGATGACCCGTGACCCAGAAGCATTTCATTTGTCTTGGTTAGGAGCTCGTTCTGGGCCATGACGTTCTTCAGTCGTTCCTCAGTCCCCGTTCTCTGGCTACAGAGGATTCTAACTTCGTCTACTAAAGAATTGATCTGTGCTTGTTGAGCGTCAGACTCCTCCTTTGATTTCCGAACAGTCTCCAGTAGTTCAGCAACTTGGGTTTCCAGAACATCTATCCTTGCATCATTCGGATCAGGATGTCTGGATGAGGAAGCCTCGGCATTATGAGTAGGGGAAGAGAATATGGTATCAAAGTCAAACCCTTGTGTAAAGTCTCCAAAGTTGAAGGGTTGACTTAAAGGCTCAGTTGTGGTGGTTGGGATGGAAGATGTGATGAGTGTTGTAGGGGTTATGGTAGGGGTGATGGTGACTGACTCCGTGAGAATTGGAGTAGTCACCGCCACCTAACTAGTTGTGGTAGGGAGGGTCACTATCACAGGAATCACTTCTGTGAATGTAGTGACGGCCACTTCACTTTGTACTTGTGGCCTCCTCCTCCTACGGTAAAGCTGCTATGAAGGTGGGGTGGAGGCTGAATCCAGACTAGCAGCTGACACTTGTACTGGCTGCTGAGCCTCCACCTCACTGGGGATAGAGGGATGTTGCCTATCGCCCCTGTTCTTGTGAATGCTTTCCCTTCTTTGTCTTTGTACAGCAGCGTCAGAGTCAGAGCCTGGCTCGTATTCGCTGCTAGAGGACTGTCGCTTTCTCTTGGAGGATGACTCAGGTAGGGTTACCTTAGCTGTTCTCCTCGGGTGTACCTGCGACGGTGCATCATCGGAATCAGAAGAATCTGACTCAGTCGCTTCCGAGTCGGATCCCTCAGCACCATCATTTCCTCCTTCGTCCTCTCCATCATCACTCTCCACTACCTCTTCCTATTGTTCGTCGGAGTGTTCACTCAATTCTGGCTTTGAGTCATGACTGTACCATCTCCAGTCACCTGGGGCCACATACGCTTCATTGATGAGGTGGCCAAAGAGTTCTGTATGCACAGGGGTAGGATCTACACTGCCTGGCTTTAGGAATTGGGCGAATACTCTTTTGTCCACTCTCTTTACTTGCAGTCTCTCCCCTATAGCAGGAAGGTTTGGCAACGCATCATTAATCAGAAGTTGCACAAACCGAGGGTATAACAAGAACCGAAACCTCTCCGCCGTGTTGATCTGGTCATTGATGGCTTTAAAGATGTAGCAGGAGAAGTTGTAGCCCTTGTTGAGAGAAAGGCCGACCATGGCTGCTGCAAGGTCATGACCCATGGCATCTTTCCCAGCTTTCCTTGATGAGATGCACATGATCATGACGTGGGCGAAATATCTCCATTGGTCTAACACCCACATCTTTTTGTATGAAGCATAGTCCCTTGCACCGACATAGCCCATTCTTTGTCTCCAACAGCCGTCCACAAAGTAGTCTGGATAGGCTGTCGGGTCGGTTGCAAGATCTCTGAATTGAAGGACCCTTCATATAGTATCTTCAGAGAAAGCAATAGCATGACCAGCAACGGTAGCCCTTATAACGTTGGGGGTTACCGTGCAGTCATGCTCTGCAGTCTCCCAAAACTGCTCGAGGAAGGGTCTTGACACGATCGGGTCAGCAGAAATGGCGTAGCTGATTCTTGAACGGTTCAAGAAATCAACTATGTCTCTGTACTGTAGTGTTGCACCCTTCCATTCTGGTTCAGTGTTGGCTAACAGGTTGAATTCGTTAGTATACGTCCGAGCCATGATCTGCAAAAACACACAGAAAACATAATAAGAACAACACGTATCATTGGAAACGGATAAACATGACTCAGTATAGCAGTTTCTCATTGGATAGAATTTCAGACTTAGGAATTTTTGCCAAGTGTTGGTCCTGTGTACTTAGCAAGTACGCAGGAGTTTCCTCTTGCGTACTTAACAAGTACGCATGAAGTGCTTCTTGCGTACTTGTTAAGTGCGCAGGAAACGTACTTGGTGAAAATTTCAGAAGTTTGAAATCCAACTTGATGTTCAAAAATTGGTGTGTATTGGGTCACCACTAGGTCGGAATCAATGATTCTAGCCTATGGGACCAACAACAACACCAAACACCTGCTAAAGTGGACCAATTTTGACCTAAAAATGTTTGACCGAACCACTGTCGGTTCAACTTCTAGCCTAAAGTCAAAATCAAACACTCGAATGGATGATTAAAGGTAGATTAGTGATCGAAAAATGATTATTAACAAGTTTTAATTATTAGGTATTACCCAAACAACCCAAAAATTGTCTAAAAATCTCGAACAATAACCTAGGATAATCGGTCCAAAATCGAGAGTTTTTGTGGATGGATTAAGCCCAAAATCTCACCAAATCGATGTTATGAGGTGATGAAACTAGTAGTGGGATGAAAAAATCGGATTGGAACACTTAGATTTTGAGTAAAAATTTGCAGAGGGAAAAAGGTATGTTTGAATGCGATGAAAAAGCCTGAAAATTTCTAAGTCTCCTTTTTATACCCCACACCAAAAGGCCGTGCGTACTTAATAAGTGCGCACGTTTTAACTCATGCGTACTTACAAGTGCGCAAGCTTTAACTCTTGCATACTTACAAGTGCGCAGGACTTAACTCTTGCGTACTTGTTAAGTACGCAGGGCTTACCTCATGCGCACTTACAAGTACGCACAAACCCCTAAGTGTGCAAAATTTCAACTCAAATTTATGAAGTTTTTCAAGTCATATAACGAACAAGTTAAAAATATTTAATCAAGAGGATTCAAATACAATTCAGGAAGGTTAAACACAAATATTTTTGGCTTTTCTGAATAAAATTGAACTATGCATAAACTCAAAATCTTTTTGATCTTTTCTAATAGAAATATACAAGTAATCACACAAACTATTTTTGATCAAAGACACGAGTAGAGGATCATATCAGGCTATCTTTTAGCAAAAATGATACAATATAAACATCAAAGAATATGGGATCATGTCATGGATTACTATTTATTCATACGTAATAAGCACATAAACAAGTAATTCAAGTTGACAATATTATAATATTTGAAACTATAAGCATCTTTGTATCACATTCTTGTGTATTAAGGTATTATTTATAAGATATACAACGTGTACCCCACTGATATGCTATACTAATGTAAATTGCATTATCTCACGGCATCTAATATTTTTCCAATGATTTTCTAAATTTTCAGAATGAAGTTACATCTATTAGCACTTGAAAAATCAAGCAGAATCCATAAGGATTATCAGGAATCATAAGATTCAGAATCGAGTGATTCATTTGTCTTGGTTTCATTTGATTTTCTTCATTGAATAGCGGTATGATGATTCAGGATAATATATATGGTGTTTGAGTTTTAAGGTAAGGGGATCCAACTTTTATCTGGATTTGATTTCAATGAATCAGGAGTGATTCAAGGGTGAATACATGCTCAACGGTTAATGTAGAGACATGTCTTGATTCAATCTCTCCTTGCATACTTGTGAGTATGGGTAGTGAGATGAAACGCATTAATTGTGCTAACGACATAACCCGAAACTGACCTCAAAAGAAAATTATTGCCAAAATGTAACATCCTTTATCTGATAATGATCTTTTCTATTCTTTTACGCACACACACTTGCAAACATGGGTTCAAATCACAGTTGTAGTTTAGATTTAGTTTCCACACTACTAGTGATTCAAAGACGCATACAGCTTACTGACAATTTAAATTACTTGTAAATAAGCAGATTAAAAACATAATAAGTTAAATAATTAAGTAAGCATGACGCAATCATTTCCCATATGAGCAGTCTGTGACGTTTAGATCATTTCTGATGTACTATCATTTCCTCTTTCCTCAAGTTAACTTTGAAATTTTCTCCATTTTCTATTTTGTTTTTGTTTTTTTTGGTAAAATATTTTGAAACTTAAAAGAACTATACAGAAAATTTTAAAGAAATAAAATTTAACTTCCATGAATTGAATTGATTTAAGAAAAATTAATTTTCACTCAGGATTGAACATTGTTAGGACATAGTTTGTAATGACAAAAGCTTGTAATAGTTAGATCTTATGTCTTTATGTTTTTGTTATGTAAAAAGTCACTAAGTGTTTATTCAAGTTTACCTAGAGGCGAACTTGTTAAGTTCGCCTGGTCTATCAGAGGCGAACTTAATAAGTTCTCTTAAGTCTATCTGAGGCGAACTTATTAAGTTCGCTTAGTCTGTTAGAGGCGAACTTAATAAGTTCGCTTATAGCAGGTCAGACGGCTATATATATGTGTGTTTACAGAGTCAGTCAAAACCGAGAACCATATAGAACAGAGAATTATCGATTAGTCTGATTGAGTCTGTAAACACCATTGTGATTTGGAATACAATTGAGAAGGTTATTTACGTGATTGTCTACATTGTCTTTTATGCATATAAACGTTGATTCGTTGGATTCCGCACTCTGAGTTAACGTCACGTCTTATCACGACATCGATCCGTAGAAGCGCCATGAGGACCTACAAGTGGTATCAGAGCTATTGCTCGTGATTCTTGTTGATTCTAGACGGTTTTATATGCAAATTGACATGAAATTCGTCATTTTTGAGTTTTTCATTTCCATGGAGTTTTCAAGACTGATTTTGATCTGATTTAGTGTTTTTGAAGAGGATTTTGACGAAATTGATCCTATAGAAAGCTTCTAATTGACAAATTACACAATCATACGGTTCAACTTTGATTAATTCCTTCAAATCAGTGATTAATGATGATTTCGGTCTATCTCTGGTTCGCGAAAGTGGTTTGAAGTGTTCTTGAGTTTGAATCTGTTGAAGCAAGCGAACTTGCTGATTTCTTGTGCAGGCGAACTTAGCAGGTGAACTTGTCAAGTTCGCTTCTCACAGGATTAAGCGAACTTATTTTAGGCGAACTTGTTCAGATTTTTGAATTCTGGTTTAAGCAAACTTATTAAGTTCGCTTCTCATTAAGTTCGCTTGGGTGTATCAGAGGCGAACTTATTATCTTCGCCAAAGGGTAAAGGGAGTTCAACACTTGGAAAATTTTTCAGGAAAAATGGCAAATATGGTTCAAGTCACGAATATGTTCAATTATGACAATGAGATCGGTACATCTCAAAAACCTCCAAAGTTGTTGAATCTAGCTGATTATTCAAATTGGAAAGATCGGTTCAACCAGTTTGTATCTTTTACCGATACCAGTTTATGGATTCCGATTTTGGAAGGTTATACGCATCCGACTTATTCTTGGATGGGACAGGATAATGTTCCAAAGACGGTGTCAGCGTTAACTACTGAAGAGAAGCTACTATTTGACAGGGAAAAGAAAGCGATGGCTAGTATTTCGATGTCTCTTCCAAAGGAAATATATCACAGTTTTAATCAGTTCAAGTCTTCTCAATAACTATGGGAAGCATTACAGAAAAGGTGTGAAGGAACTTTGGATGTGAAAAAGAGTAGAAAGGAGCTATTAAAGAAGCAGTTCTTGGTCTTTAAACATTTTCAAAACGAATCCTTGGATGATCTTGCTACAAGATTCTATCATCTTCTTAGTGAACTGACAAGTGCTTCTGTGGTGTATTAGACTGAGGAAATCAATGATAAATTCTTGGAGGCTTTACCATCAAAATTTGATGTGTAAACGGTTTTAATCAAAGAGAACATTAAGTATAAAACTATGTCACTTGAAGAAGTTCTAAGGAAGATTCAGTCACATGACATGAATATGAAGAAGAAAGAGACTAACTTGGAGCATATCCAGGATCCCTCAATGTATTTTTCCAAATCTACCGGTAAATCTGGTAATGGAGTGACATTCTTTTCTGGTGATGCGTAAGATTCTTCAAATGATCAGTGTTCTGGAGTTCCAATTCATTCTAGTCATTCAAGCCATTCTGGATTTTCTGCGACTACAGCTTCTACTTCATCTGGATCTCATTTGAATCAGAAGGTTGCTGATGATTATCTTGCTATGTTTTCTTCATTCATGGCATCATATGAGAATTTTATTGGAGGTAAAATACATGATCCTGAGGTTATAGAGGAAGATTTCAGACAGATTGACCCTGTTGATCTGGAAGAAATGAATATCCAATGGAATATGGCCATGTTAATGCGTCAAGCTAAAGATTTCTTGAAGAGAACTGGCAGAAAATATATTGGCTCAAATAGTCGATCTCGTATGGGTTTTGATAAAAGCAAAGTTAGATGTTACAACTGTCAAGAATATGGTCACTTTGCTAAGGAATGTGTGAAGCCAAAGGTCGAGTTTGATTCTCAAAAGAAGCAGCCTAATTTTCAGCATAATAGGAATCAGTCACATGGTCCATCTAGTAATACAAATCATGGTCCATCTGGTAATACAAATCATGCATCTGCTTCATCGGCATTGGTTGCTTAGAACGACGAAAACTATGACTGGGGCATTCATTTGGAAGACTTGGTGGGTGCTGTGAGTCAGGCTTTTGTTGCAGAAATTCATTCTGAAAAACCAGAGGAATCTACCGATGATGAAAGTTCTAGTGATGATTCTTGTGACGGTGACACTGTTCCAAGCGTTGATGAACAAATAGAACAAGTGCAGAATATTGATTCTGATGCTACATCAGGTGTTGCTGAGGAGGATATTGTTCTTACTCAAAATGCTTCTGATGGTGCTGATTCAGAAAATATTCACATTACCAAAGTATTCATGGCAGACATGTCTGATCCGTCTAAGGTAAAAGACTCTATTTGTCATATTTACTGTTCTAACTGCATTTCTGTTAAAGATAAACTGCAAAAGGTCATGGATGATAACACAAACTTGATTTGTGACATGAAATCGATGCATACTGTTAATCATAAACTGAAAGATAATGATAAATTGTGCATCGATAGAATTGAGTCTTTGAAAAGAGACTTAAATTCTCTGGGATTGAAATATAAAGAGCAAGGTTATCATCTAGATATGGCTTATGCTGAGATAGAAAAACGTAATGAAGTTGTTGCTCAAAAGAATAAAGAAATATCTGACAAAGAGTCTGAAGTGATCAAACTTCATAGAAAGATGGAAAATTTTGAAAATTCTTCGGTTATTTTTTATTATTTCAACTCAAATGCTGATCCTACTAAGCGTGTTGCTGGAATTGGATTTATTCCTCCACCGTTTAATGCAAATTATGTGGTGGAACATGAAATTATACATGAAGAGGAGATAGATCCAAAGACTGTGTTAAAGGTGAATCCGGTAACTGGGGAGGATATGGTGTATGAGTCTGATTCTGAAGATGAGGTGTTTGATGAGAAGAAGGTAGAGGGCATTCCAAAAGAGGTCAAAATTGATGACACAACAGTTGTTAAAACTGTTACCCGAGATAGATGCATTTTGACTGAACCTGAAGAGGTGAAAGTTGGTCCATCTAAGCTTTCTCCGATTTTACAGTCGAGTGGATTTGTCGCAGCTAGTTATCAAAAAGCGTATTCTTCAAAGGTGCCAACACAGGCTTATGTTCCAAAGAAGCTGATAAACTGTTCGGGACATTCCTCTGATGCTTATACCTCTGATGGATCTTCACATTCAAAGAAAACTCCTTATTTCAGAAGTTATCAAGAAAGAAGAGTGTGTTTTCATTGCAACGAGGCTGGTCAAATTTTGATCAGTTGTCCTTACAAGAACCAGGGTAAAATGAAGACTTTTCTATCACAACCTAAAGTGGTGAAGATTCTGAAAAGAAAAGATGAGGGAAAGTCGTCTTCTAGTCTGGAGAAAAATTTGTCTGGTCGATCTTTTGTTAAATCATCTGGATTTAAACAACAGGATAAATTGAATGATAAATCTTTTATATGAAAAGAGAAGCTTGAGATTCCTAATGTTGGAATTTCAAAAGAATCTCATCAGAAAGTTAAATTGTCTAGACCTCAAAGGAGAAGACGAAACAGAAAATTTAAGAAAATTTTGGAAACATCTGATTCTGAAAATAATATATCAAATAATGTTTTTCAAAATAATAAAAATGGATCTTCTTTGAAAAAGTCTGATTGTCAAACTTCTGTTCCAAAAGTGAATGATAGGATTGATTGTAAATTACAAGAAGTTGTTTATTTTGATCAAACTGGACGACCCAAGACCACGGTGGCTTGGGTTTCTCTTTCTAACTGATTCTCGTTGTTTATGTAGGGACAACCAAGGAGGACTATCAAAAATACATGGTATGTGGATGGTGGTTGCTCTCGACATATGACAGGAAATGTTAGATTGCTTGAGGATGTTAAACAAATTGATGGAGGTTATGTCGCTTTTGCGGGCAAGAAAGGCGGGTACATAACTGGACAGGGTACGTTAAAGAATGACAAAGTCAAATTTTAGAAGGTGAATTATGTTGAGCAGCTGGAACACAATCTTTTAAGTGTATCACAAGTTTGTGACAAGAAGTTTTCGTTCCATTTCAACGATGCTGAATGCTATATTTTGAAACTGGGCTTCGTGATTCCTGATGAATGGATTCTTATGAAGGCTCCAAGGAGAAATGACACGTATGTCCTTGACATGAGTTTCACCACTACAACGGATTCAATTCCAACTTGTTTACTCTCCAAGGCGTCAGAATCTGATTCAATATTGTGGCATAGGAAGCTAGCTCACATTAACTTTAGGAAGATGAACTACATTGTTAGGAATGATCTGGTTCTTGGTATTCCGAAGATGAAATTCTCAGTTCCTGATGATTGTATTCCGTGCAAGAAGGGTAAGCAAAGAAGGAAATCTCAGAAATCTAAATCGTCGAATTATATCGTAAATCCTTTGGAGTTCCTGCATATGGATTTGTTCGGTCCTATCAGTATTAGGAGCATTGGTGGAAAATCGTACTGCTTGGTAGTAACTGATGATTACTCCAGATTTTCATGGGTTAAGTTTCTTTCTTCTAAAGCTGAAACCACTGAGTTGGTACAATACTTAATCCTGGGTTTGGAAAATTTATTCAATCTGAAAGTTAGAAGAATAAGGAGTGACAATGGCAGCGAATTCAAGAATAGCAAAATGGGCTTATTCTGTCTTCAAAAGGGAATTCATCATGAATTCAGTGCGCCATATGCTCCTCAACAAAACAGTGTCGCTGAACGAAAGAACAGGACTTTGGTCGAAACAGCTCGCACGATGCTTATAGATTCTTAGCTTCCAGTCACCTTTTGGGCTGAAGCTGTGAATACTGCGTGTCACGTTTTGAACAGGGTCTTGACCGTCAAGCGACATAACAAGACGTGCTACGAATTGCTGAATAATCGAAAGCCTAATCTGGATTATTTACTACCTTTTGGTAATCCTTGCACCCTATTGAAAGTTCGAGATGTCCCAACAAAATTCAGTGCGAAGGCTATTGAAGGGATTTTTCTTGGGTATGTGGCGAATTCGACAACCAATAGGGTTTATAACAAAGAGACGCGCCAAGTTGAAGAATGGTTCCATATTGACTGTTCAAATCGGTCTTTACCACAAATGGCGATTGGTCCGGATTGGGCATTTGATTATGAAAACTTATTCAAGTCTTTTCATTTACCTTCTGATATTTCTGATGAAGATGCTGCTGTTCTCTATGAGTCATGTCAGGATGTACAACACAATGGATTTCTACCAAATGCAATTCCAAATTCATCAATTCCAACTACTTCTGCTCTCGATCCTAATGTTGCTTCTTGTTCAGGTCCACAAGATTCAGAGAGTGAGGAGGATAATGCTATTTTTCAAGATTCTTCTACTGATCCGTTGTTGGGTGATGATCTATTACCTTCGACACAGGCTCAGGGGGAGATTCCTACAAATTTAGACTCGGATATTCCAATTAATCAAGATTATTCTTATCAATCTGACTCTACTCAAGTTGACGTGTTGCCGGTTCCTGAGGTTGCATCCATCAAGGAACTTAAAGATCATCCCGTGACGAATATAATTGGAAATTTACAGGATGGAGTGAAAACACGTTCTCTTGTTGACAATACTTGTTTGTATACTTGCATTAAAGATTCTGGTGTACTTGATGATTGCTCACATTCATGCTTTATTTCGCAGGTTGAACCCAAGAATGTTGAGATGGCTTTAAATGACAACAATTGGATAGAAGCTATGGAGGAAGAACTTGCTCAATTTGACAAACTTAAGGTTTGGAATCTTGTTGATCTTCCGAAGGGTGCGTATCCGATAGGAACAAAATGGGTGTTTAAATGTAAGAAAGACGATCGAGGTGTCGTGGTATGCAACAAGGCAAGATTAGTTGTCCAAGGCTTCAATCAACAAGAAGGAATTGATTACACCAAGGTTTATGCGCCGGTTGCAAGTCTCGAAGCTATAAGGTTGTTTCTAGCTTTTGCTTCTTTTAAAGGTTTTAAGGTATTTCAATTAGACGTCAAAAGTGCGTTTTTATATAGAAAGGTCAAGGAGGAAGTCTATGTTTGTCAGCCGCAGGGGTTTGAAGATCCACTGAATCTGAATATGGTTTTCAAGATTGATAAGGCCCTCTATGGTCTTCATCAGGCTCCTCGTGCTTGGTATGAAACATTATCCACACATCTTTTGGCAAATGACTTTGTTCGTGGAAATATAGACTTGACCTTATTCATAAAGAAATCAGGGGGAGATTACCTACTGGTGCATATTTATGTGGACGATATTATTTTTGGCTCAACAAATGAAGGGTTATGTAAAGATTTTGAGGGAGTAATGAAGTTGAAGTTTGAAATGTCTGCTATGGGAGAGTTATCGTTTTTCTTAGGTTTGCAAGTAAATCAAAAGGAAGATGGTTTCTTTATTCATCAGTCTAAGTATGTCAAAGACATCTTGAGCCGGTTCAAGATGGAGGACTGTACCTCATATGATACTCCAATTTCGGTCAATCATAAGTTGAATTCTGACCAGGATGGAAAAGATGTGGATTGTTGACTTTACAGAGCTATGATTGGATCCCTCATGTACTTAACTACTTCAAGGCCAGATATAATGTTTGTCGTGTGCATTTGTTCCAGATTCCAGGCAAAGCCAAAAGAATCTCACTTAATTGCTGTGAAAAGAATCTTTCGATATTTGAAAGGAAAACAACGTTTGGGGCTATGGTATCCTCATGGTTCTAACTTTGATTTCAATGCTTATACTGATTCTGATTTTGGTGGTTGTTGTTTGGACAGGAAATCTACAACAGGTGGTTGCCAGTTCTTAGGTAATCGACTTGTGTCCTGGCAATGCAAAAAGCAAACCATAGTCTCGATTTCTACATGCGAAGCAGAATATATCGCTGCTGCGAGTTGTTGTTCACAAATCCTGTGGATACAACAGCAATTGAAAGATTACGGTTTGAATTTCACAGGAACCCCTATGCCTATTGATAATAATGCTACTATGTCCATAACTAATAATCCTGTTAAACATAGTAAAACTAAGCACATCGAAATTCGATATCATTTTATTCGTGATTGTGCAGAGAAAAGATTGATTGAGCTGGTAAAGGTACACACTGAAGATAATTTTGCTGATTTGTTTACCAAGGCATTTGATCATACCAGTTTTGAATTCCAAATTAAAATGATTGGTATGATCAATCCCGAATAAAAGATTTTCAAAATCAGAATTTCATGGAAAATTTTGTTTTTAAATTTCTTTATTGCTTTATTATATTTCTGCATTTAAATTTTTAGGCAAAAAGTTCTTAATTTATAAAAAGTCAAAACAAATTGAAAAATATAAAATTTGACATCATTTGAGGTTAGAGAAGAAATGATAGTACATCAGTGATTAGTTCATTTCACACGACCTTAGTAGACCTTTAATATATGATTGATTAAACTGAGTTGATTTGATATAAATTTCAAAGTTTGCATAAATAAGAAATGATAGTGTTGTGAATGCTCTACTTTTGATAATTTGTTTTCAAATTTGTGTATGAGTTTTGAAACTTAAATTGTCAACAGACTAAAAGCGTTTTGAAACTAATAGTAGTGTGAAAATTAAATATAATATGATTACATCTGTGATTTAAATCCATTATATGCCTGGGTGTGTGTGTAAAAGATCATTATCAGATAAAGAATATATGGTTATAAAGAATTTCATGAGACCAATATCGAATTATATCTTTAGCACAAATTTATTTCAGTTCACTTCACTGCCCATGCCTCGAAAAACATGCAAGGTGTTGTTGAACTAAGATATGCTTTCAAAATCTGTTGAAACATATATTCGACCTTGGATCAGTTAGATACATCATCTAGTCTGACTCCATTGAATTTTATCCATATAATAGTTGGATCCTCATACCTGAATTAGTTGATTCTCATTATACAGTCAATCTATTAGAATCTTCTGATTCTGAATCATCAAGATTCTTATATCCTTTGGGATCTGCTTTTATACTTGTGCTAAAAGAGATAATTTTATTTTGGAAATGTAGGTCCCTCGTGTGTGGTGGATCGTCACATGCAAGTGGTCTACTAGTCGGACCGGGTGCGGAATACCCGTGACTAGGTGGAGAGTCTAACTGAACAAAGTAAACCGAACACAAGAGTCACAATAATCGTTCTTTGTATTATAAACACTCGACGGTTACAGAGAGAATACAAGCTGCGTACTTAGCAAAACTGAGTTCGTCTGAACAAATGGTTCTGCGTACTTATCTTCTGTCAACCTATCCTATTTATACTGACCTGATGCCTGCGCACTTAGTAAGTGCGCAGGACCAATTACTCATGCGTACTTAACAAGTACGCATAGGTCTTCCTACGTACTTGCTAAGTACGCAGGAGCTTTCTCATGCGCACATACAAGTGCGCACAACACTTGGAAGAAATCAACAACACATTATGTAAACGTAAATACAACTCGATAAACTATTACATAATGACTCTTACATACAAATACAAAATACAGACATTAGACATACAAACCTAGACTCTATCCAGAGTGTTGTCACAGGAAAGTGCATCAACAAACTCCCCCTTGACAACAGCTCGGGATCTTCATCGTCTTCAGTCTTCAATCTTCAGTCTTCACAGCACTGCTTCCTTAGCTTCCATCTTCTTTTTGTAATCAAGACAGAACTTGATTAACTTGTCGTATTTGGCCAAGAGAAGCTTTGTCCATTCGTCAGTGTGGATGCAGAATTTGTTTGCTAGTACCTCCAGATCGTTCACAGAGAAATTGATGAAGCAGACTTCATCAAAAACCCTGATCACTTCCTTTGGCACTGTGTTTCCACTATCTGACTTACCTTTACCCATGATCACAGCCTCGCCCGTTTTTGGATAAACGTACCAGTACCACATGTCACCAAGAATATCCTGAGGTAACTTGCTCAGGGGAATCTTAGTTTCACATCGCACTGGCTTGTATACCAATCTCTTTAACGGCTTATTAGTCACAGGATGCACTGCATGCTTATCCTTGACTCTTCTGGGCACCTGAGGCTTGAGATATTCATACTTTCCCGATCTTGCTTCACGCTGTAGTATACTCCACAAACCCATTGCTACTGCATGATTCGAATGATTCAGCAGGTCGCGGTTTGCAAGGTTAACTAGGTCGTACCTGGGCAAAGAGTTGAACGCCTCACTGGTTGGTTTCAAGTATTGAACCCCTCCAGATCTTTTGATGGCGAACAACTGCTTGTCCTCCTCAAACCTGATAGCTAAGATCATACCTGTCGCTCCATACTTGTGTTTGATAGACGTCTTTTGCCACACTGGAGCTGGACCCTTTGTAGATGCAGAAGGCATGTCTTTCTCTTTTTGTGCCTCGGGGTCCACATGTATAGGGTCGACCGGGGGGGCATCAGTTGTAGCTTCAACATTACTTGCTGTATCAACTGAGCCTGTGTCTGTTTCGAGCAGAGATTCGAGCGATGGTATATCAAAGATCTCACCATCCTCTAACTCATACTCTAGTTCCCCGTCGCCCTTGGGAATCTCTATCACCACATCATCGTCATCATCGTTCCAATCATCACCAGAGTCGATCTCTCCTTCTTCCAGATTAAGGAGAGCATCGATCTGTGCTTCTTTAGAATAGTCAGGCTCAAGACATAGAATCTCGTCAGCCACTGACTTCCCTTTATCACCGCCACCACCACCTCCTGAGGTATCACCACCCTCTTGCGTAGTAGACTCCCCCTCAGCCATTGACGTAGTAGAGATGGGCACAATTGCCAAAGCTTGGTGCTCACCTCCACTAGGACCGACTTCAGGATCCTTGTCTTTGTCATCATCCTTAGTCAAATCGACTGGATGACACCCCTCTGCACCGGTGGATTTTTCTTTTTCCTTCTCCCCCTGAGCACCTAGCTTCTCGGTCAGTTCTGCAATCTATTTGACCATAGTAGCGTGCTCCTGCCTTTGAGCATCCAGCCTTAGCTCAATTGAAGTTCTGTGGGCCAGAATCATTTCATTCGTCTTCATTAATAGTTCATTCTGCGCCATCACATTCTTCAGCCGTTCATCAGTCCCCGTTCTCTGGCTACGCAGAATCCTAACTTCATCTGCCAGAGAGTTTATCTGTGCTTGTTGAGCATCAGACTCCTCCTTTGACGTTTGAATAGTCTTCAACAAAGCTGCAACTTGGGTTTCTAGAACAGTGATCCTTGCATCAGTCGGATCAGACTGCCTAGATGATGAGGCTTCGGCGTTGTGGATGGGGGAAGAGAAGATTGTGTCAAAGTCGAACCCCTGTGAGAAGTCACCATAATTAAAGGGTTGACCTGACGGCTCTTTGGTGGGTGTTGGGGTTGGGGATGGTATGATGTGAGTGGGTGTTATGGTTGGGGTGATGGTGACTGACTCCGTTAGAAGTGGAGTAGTCACTGTCACCTGGACAGTTGGAGTAGGGAGGGTCACCGTCACAGGAACCTCCTCTGTGACCGCCGTGACTGCCACATCAGCCTGTACTAGTGGCCTTCTCCTCCTACTAAACAGTTGCCGTGCTGGCGTGGTAGATTCTGACTCTGGACGGGCAGCTTCAACTTGTACTGGCTGCACAATCGGAATCTCTTCAACCCTGGGGATGGCAACCTCTTGCCTATCTCCCCTTTTCTTGTTGGTGCTCTCATGCCTCTGTCTTTGTAAAGCAGCGTCAGAGTCGGAGTCCGGCTCATATTCGCTGCTGGAGCTTTGTCTCTTTCTTTTTGAAGACGACGCAGGCTGGGTTACCTGTGCCCGTCTCCTCGGATGTGCCTGTGATGGTGCATCATCGGAATCAGAAGAATCTGATTCTGTAGCCTCCGAATCGGATTCCTCAGCACCACCAACACCACCTTCATCATCACCCTCATCATTACCTTCATCATCCTCATTCTCTTCATCTTGTTCTTCATCAGAGTGATCACTCATCTCTGGTCCCGAGTTGGGACTATACCAGTTCCAGTCCTCCGGAGCGACGTATGCTTCATTAATCAGGTGGCCGAAGAGTTCAGTATGCTCAGGGGTAGGCTCTACACTGCCTGGCTTTAGAAACTGTGCAAAGACTCTCTTGGCCACCCTTTTCACTTGCAGTCTCTCCCCGATAGCACGCAGGTTTGGCAACGCATCATCGATCAAAAGTTGCACAAACCTCAGGTATAAAAGGAACCTAAATCTCTCAGCTGTATTTATCTGGTCATTAATTGCTTTGAAAATAAAGCGTGAGAAGTTGTAGCCCCGATTGAGAGACATGCCCACCATGGCTGCTGCAAGGTCATGACCCATCACATCTTTCCCTGTTTTCCTGGATGAGATGCACATGATCATGATGTGGGCAAAATAACGCCATTGATCTAATACCCACATTTTCTTGTAAGAAGCATAGTCCCTTTCCCCGACATATCCCATTCTCTGCCTCCAACACCCATCCACGTAGTAATCTGGATAGGATGTCGGGTCGGTGGCAAGGTCTCTGAACTGCAGTACTCGTCTGATTGTATCTTCAGAGATTGCAATAGCCCGACCATCAACAGTAGCCCTTATGACATTAGGGGATACTGTGCAATCGTGCTCTGCAGTCTCCCAGAATTGTTCTAAGTATGGTCTTGAGACTGTTGGATTAGCCGAGATTGCATAACTTATTTTAGATCTGTTCAGAAAGTCCACAATCTCTCTATATTGTAAGGCTGCCCCTTTCCATTCTGGTTCAGTGTGCGCCAACAGATTGAATTCGTCAGTAAATGCACGAGCCATTATTTGCAAACACACACAGAAAACATAATCAGAACAATTTATAACAATGGAAATAGACACACATGACATAGAATAGTGGTTACACTTTGAAAAAAAAATTTCAGACTTAGAAAAATTTTCTAAGTGTTGGTCCTGCGCACTTAGCAAGTGCGCAGGATTTTACTCTTGCGTACTTAACAAGTACGCAGGAATTACTTCTTGCGTACTTGCTAAGTGCGCAAGAACAACCCTTAGCAAAAATTTCAAAGATTTAAATTCGTTCAAAATGCGGGTTGATTAGGTAGCCACTAGGTCGGAATCAGGGATTCTAACCTATGGTACCATTATCAACACCATTAACCACTAAATCACGATCAAATTTTGACCTAGGTCGTCGAACGACCCACTGACGGTTCGACTTCAACCCGTCGGATCAATCGATGACCAAAGGGAAAAAGTATGATCGATTAGGCAATCTAATAACTTGTTAGTGACATTAGTTACCCAAACAACCCATTTGACCCCAAAAATTTGACGGATTTAACCTAAAAATTCTAAGTCAAAAATCGGTCCAAAAATCACGAATCTATGGATGGAATCGGCCTAGATTCTCACCAAAGAGATGAAATACGAAGATGATAATGTGGACGGGATGAAAAACGTGTTTGAACACACTCGATTTTGAGAGAAAAATCGCAGGGGGGAAAAAATTTGGTTTGAATGAGTAAACCTGAAAATTTTCTATGTGTCAGCTTTATACCCCACTGATATTGTTCGTGCGTACTTGCTAAGTGCGCACGAATTAACTCTTGCGTACTTAACAAGTACGCAGGAATTAACTCTTGCGTACTTGCTAAGTGCGCAAGTCTTACTTCGTGCGTACTTGACAAGTGCGCAGTTTTCAACTCAGAATTATGAAGATTTTCAAGTCAAATAACGAACAAGATAAAAATATTCAATCGGGAGGATTCAAATACAATTCATGAAGGTTAAACAAAAAATATTTTTAGCTTTTTTTCTGAATTAAACTTAAACAATGCATAAACTTAAAATCTTTTTGTTCTTTTCTAGATAGAAATATACAAGTATTCACACAAGCTATTTTTGATCAAAGACACGAGCAGAGGATCATATCAGGCTAATTTTTAGCAAAAACGATACAATATAAACATCAAAGAATATGGGATCATGTCATGTATTACTCTTTATTCTTACGTAATAAGCACATAAACAAGTAATTCAAGTTGACAATATTATAAGATTTGAAACTATACACATCTTTGTATCATGTTCTTGTGTATTAAGTTATTAATTATAAAATATACAACGTGTACCCCACTTAAATGCTATGATATTTTGCACTATCTCAAGGCATCTAAGATTTTTCCAATGATATTCTTAATTTTCAGAATGAAGTTATATTAATTAGCACAGAAAAATCAAGCAGAATCCATAAGGATTATCAAGAATCATAAGATTCAGAATCGAGTGATTCAATTGTCTTGGTTTCATGTGATTTTCTTCTTTGAATATCGGTATGATGATTCGGGATAATGAACATGGTGTTTGATTATAAGGTAATGGGATCCAACTTTTATCTGGATTTGATTTCAATGAACCAGGAATGATTCAAGGGTGAATACATGCTCAACGGTTGATGTAGAGACATGTCTTGATTCAATCTCTCCTTGCATACTTGTGAGTATGGGCAGTGAGATGAACCGCATTAATTGTGCTAACAACATAACCCGAAACTGATCTCAAAAGAAAATTATTGCCAAAATCTAACATCCTTTATCTGATAATGATCTTTTCTATTCTTTTACACACACACACTTGCAAACATGGGTTCAAATCACAGCTGTAATTTAGATTTAGTTTCCACACTACTAGTGATTCAAAGACGCATACAGCCTACTGACAATTCAAATTACTTGTAAGTAAATAGATTAAAAACATAATAATTTAAACAATTAAGTAAACATGACGCAATCATTTCCCATATGAGCAGTCTATGATGGTTAGATCATTTCAGATGTACTATCATTTCCTCGTTTCTCAAGTGAACTTTTGAAATTTTCTCCATTTTTTTTTTATTTTTGTAAAGTATTTTAAACTAACTGAACTATACAGAAAAATTTAAAAGAAATAAAACTTAACTTCCATGAATTGAATTGATTTAAGAAAATTAATTTTTCACTCGGGATTGAACATTCCTATCAAGTTGACAAGATGCTCAAAACGGGACCGATCAAATGCCTTTGTGAAAAGGTCAGCAAGATTGTCATCCGTGTGAACCTTTACAAGTTCAATTAAATGCTTTTCAGCACAATCACGGATGAAATGATGGAGAATTTCAATATGCTTAGTTTTGGAATGTTTCACCGGGTTATTTGTGATGGACATGGTGGCATTGTTGTCAATGAATAAAGGAGTTCCAGTGAAGTTCAAGCCGTAGTCTCGCAATTGCTGCTGAATCCACAATATCTGAGAACAACCGCTAGCTGCAGCAATGTATTCTGCTTCACAAGTTGAGACAGAAACCGTTGACTGCTTCTTGCACTGCCAGGAGACCAGTCTGTCTCCCAAGAATCGACATCCGCCAGTAGTTGACTTTCTATCAAGGTTACAACCGCCCTAATCTGAATCAATGTAGGCTTTGAAGTCGAATGACTGCTTCTTGGAGTACCAAAGACCCAATCGGGGTTTCCCTTTCAGGTATCTGAAAATCCTCTTCACAGCTATCATATGTGACTCCTTCGATTGAGACTGAAACCTTGAGCACAAGCATACAGCAAACATAATATCGGGTCTTGAAGCTGTGAGATACATAAGTGATCCGATCATCCCACGGTACAACCTGCTGTCTACATCCTTCCCATCTTTGTCAGGATGCAAACCATGATTGACTGGGATTGGTGTGCCATAAGTAGTGCTATCACTCATCTTGTATTTTGATAAGATGTCCTGCACGTACTTAGTTTGATGTAGATAAATGCCATCCTCTCTTTGACTGACTTGCAGACCCAGGAAGAACGACAGTTCACCCATATTGCTCATTTCAAACTTGGACTTCATCACCTTTTCGAAATCCCTACACATCCCTTCATTGGTCGACCCAAAAATGATGTCGTCGACATATACTTGCACAAGAAGAATGTCACCTCCTGCTTTCCTTATGAAGAGAGTCGAGTCAATCTGCCCACGGTCGAAACCATTAGACAGTAAATGTTTTGATAGTGTCTCATACCATGCCCTCGGTGCTTGATGAAGACCATAAAGTGCTTTGTCGAGCTTGTACACTTTATTGATATTATGCGGATCTTCAAAACCGGGAGGTTGAGTGACATAGACTTCTTCATGAACTTTACCATAAAGGAAAGCACTCTTCACATCAAGTTGGTAGACCTTGAAGCCGACATATGTGGCATAAGCCAAGAACAGTCGAATGGCCTCAATTCTAGCTACTAGGGCATATACTTCTGTGTAATCCAAGCCCTCTTGTTGATAAAAACCCTGAACAACCAATCTTGCCTTGTTCTTCACAACTACATGACGATCATCCGTCTTGCATTTGAACACCCATCTGGTTCCAATTGGCTGAAAGCCTTTTGGCAAGTCAACCAAATCCCATAAATGCAACTTTTGGAATTGGGATAATTCATCTTGCATCGCCTCAATCCAGCAGTTGTCAGTGAGAGCCTCCTTCACATTCTTCGGCTCTATCTGGGACACGAATGCAGCATGCAGACATGTTTCCATGACACCAGTGTCAAATATCTCTGTGTAAAGACTGGTGTTCTCAGTGATGGTTCTATGACGAGTCTGAACACCGGCATAAGGATCACCAATAATGTTGTCGATTGGATGATTCCTATGCACTCTCGTCTCCGGTACAATTGGTTCTTGAATTTCTGGATCTAGATTTGTGCTCAACTCCCCCATTTCCTGTGTTTCAGCAGAAGAAGATTCAATGTTAATTGGATCAGCTGGAGCTTCATTTCCTACAGTTGTGTTAGGATTGGCTTGAGCGTCATCTCCAACAACATGAACACTTTCACTGTTATCACTGTCATAAGTTCCAGATGCAGATGCAGCATTGGAATCAGGAGTTATAATTGGTACAGTAGCACGAGTAGAAAAACTGCCGCCATTCAATAGATTATAAACATTTTCGGCGTCTTCTGCAGATAGCTCAGGAAGATTGAAAGACTTGAATAGCGCATCATAATCAAAACCCCAAGCTGGACCTTTTGGTTCTGGTGGAATGCTGTGTTTACTACAATCCACTTTGAACCATTCCTCGACAGTACGAGTTCCTATGTTGTACACTCTCTTGCAGGGCGAATTGGCAACATATCCTAAGAAGATGCCTTCCACCGCTTTCGCATGAAATTTAGATTGACGGTCTTTATACTGTAGCAACAAGGAACAAGGACTACCAAAAGGAACTAGGTAATCAAGATTGGGAAGTCGATTGTTGATCAACTCATAACAAGTCTTGTTGTGTCTTTTCACCACCAAAACTCTGTTTAAGACGTGACAAGCTGTATTTACTGCTTCTGCCCAGAAAGTGACAGGAAGCTTTGCATCTGACAGCATAGTCCTTGCATTCTCAATCAGTGTTCTGTTCTTCCGTTCAGCAACTCCATTCTGCTGAGACGTGTACGGGGCGCTGAATTCGTGACGGATCCCTTTCTTGAGACAGAAAAGTTCCATCAAATTATTCTTGAACTCAGTTCCGTTGTCACTCCTTATTCTTCTAACTTTCAGCTTGCAAAGAGATTCCAAGCTCAGGATCAAGTATTGAAGGATATCAGCAGTCTCATCTTTTGTACCTAAAAAATGCACCCAAGAAAAACGTGAGAAATCATCAGTTACAACTAGACAGAACGACTTACCTCCAATACTCCTGATACTTATGGGGCCAAACAGATCCATGTGTAATAGCTCCAAAGGGGTATCAATGGAGTTTTGGAGCTTGGGCTTGTGAGACTTCCGTTGTTGTTTGCCCTTTTTACAAGGCATACAGTCATCTGCAACGGTAAATCTCAGCTTAGGAACCCCGGTTACCAAACCGTTTCGGACAAGATGATTCATTTTACGATAAGAAATATGTCCGAGTTTCCTATGCCACAAGATGGAGTCAAGCTCTGTCGCTTTTGTAAGCAAACAAGTAGCAACTGATGAGGTGGTTTTTGCCACGCTCATATCAATCTGATAAGTGTCGTTTGTTCTTGGTGCTCTCATCAGAATCCAGTCATCAGGAACTTTGAAACCGGGTTTGAGAATCAGACATTCTGACTTGTCAAACATCACTGAGTACTCCTTGTCACACATTTGTGAGACACTCAACATGTTATGCTTCAGCTGCTCGCAGAAGTTGACATTGTCAAAGCTAACACAACCGTTCGAAACCATGCCTTGACACGTGATACTGCCGCCTTTTTCTCCGACAAAGGCCACATAGCCACCTCTAAATGGTTTAACGTCTTGAAGCAAGGCCATGTTTCCTGTCATGTGCCGGGAGCATCCACTATCTACATACCAGCGGTTAGAGATAGTACCCTTCGGACGTCCCTGCATGAGTAACAAAAGAATTAGTTAGATTTGGAGACCCAAGCCATTGTGGTCTTGGGTCGTCCATCCTTCTCAAAATAAACTACTTCTTTCAACTCACAGTCATGATGACTGTCCAAAATTGGTGAATCTTTGGAGGAATTGGGAACAGGAGATTGAGAATCTTTAACTTTCTTGTTCCAGGATCTCTTTTGAATCTTAACCAGAACAGGAGACTTTGGTTCAATCACAGCCGGTGAACTTGTGGAAGCTTCACCTGATTGAGCTTTAGTCAGCTGTTCCAGCTTTCTTAACCTCTTATTCCTTCTTCTTCTCTGTGGCTTAGAGAGTCTAGCCACAGGTTTCTCACCAGTGCATGTACTACCAGATGTAGACACACGAGGTACAGCAGGTTGCTTTACCTTTCTTACAACAGATGGCTTGGCCTCAGATTTGATCTTTGGCTTAGCTATCGGTTGCACTGGTGGTTTCACCACATTTTGCTTTGGTCTGATAGGAGCTTTCACTACTGGCGACTTAGGGATAACAGCTGGTCGTGAAACAACATGCCGTTTCCCTGGGTTCTTAGAAGGACAGTTCACAACAATGTGACCAACCAAGCCACAGTGAAAGCAATTCCTCTTGTCAACATAAGTTCTCATGTAAGGCTCTTTAGTTCTGGCCTTAGAAAACTCACCATTGTGAGAAGGAAGAGTTGGTTTATGAACAGAAGTTTGAACTTTTACAGTTTGATGTTTGGGGGTATAATACTTTTGCAAATTCTCTTTGTAACCCAGCCTATAATGAGATGAAAAAGCCTCTTTCTTAGCTTGGTTAATATTTTTAAAACCCCCGTAAAGCATTCCCTTAAGTTTATCATTTGTTTCAATGGTATCAGGTTCAGTTAAAATGCAATTATCACCATTAATGATAATGTTTTTCTGGACTTTCTGTTCAGTCAACAACTCCTCAGAAACTACTCCCTCAGGGCAAGTGTTAACCGACCCATCCTCAGAAGCAGTAACATACTCCTCACTAGATGTGGAGTTAGCCTTACTTGAGGATTCATCCTTTTTAGGGGAATCATCCTTATCAGAGGGCTCATCTAGACAAGTGAGATCAATGTCTATCAAGCTATTGACAAACTGCCCACTTATTGGTGGAGGAATGGCATTGGTACCAAGTCCTAGGCCATTCATTTTTCTCACCACGAAGCGAGAGTTTTTCAATTTCTCGTTAGTGCATTTGAGCTGCAAGATCTCATTTTGCAGTTTGTTAATTTCATTGTTCTTCTTTTCCAAAGCCCTTTCCTGAACAGAACAGGAAGAAAGTATATTGGCGGGCATTTTAATGCCAAGGTTGGATTTGACAAATCCAAGGCCAAGTGCTACAAGTGTCAAAACTATGGACACTTTGCTCGTGAATGTCAAAAGGACAGAGCACCAGCCTCTGGTTTTACCAGACCTAGCCAGGGAAACAGCCATGGCCAAAACAACCAAAGCCACCACAATCATACCCAAAGTAATCAGTCCAATGCACTGGTCGCACAGAATGACGAAAATTTTGATTGGGGTGTGCATCTAGAAGACGCCATCATTGCTCAAGCACAGGTTGGTCTCATGGCAGAAATCATGGAGCTGATGGAGGCCGAGAGGAAGGAGGCCGAGAGGAAGGAAGCTGAAGAAGAGGAAGCTTCTGTAGCTAATGAAAAGGAGTCTACCACTGCTGTCGCTCTCATGGCAATTGGAGAAGGACAAAGTTCATCATCTGAGGTAGATTCTAACCCTTTCTCTGTTATTTCTTGTTCTAAATGTCTAGGGCTAAAAAATGAAATTTCTGATCTCCAAGACATAATCGAACCCCTAAAGTTGGCAGCTAAAAATTACAAAATGAATGAATCACGTTTTAAAGAATCAGTTGAAATGCTACAGAAAGAAAAACAAGACTATTCTTTAAAAATAAGCGACCAACAGGTTCATTTGGACTGATTACTTTGGGTATGATTGTGGTGGCTTTGGTTGTTTTGGCCATGGCTGTTTCCCTGGATAGGTCTGGTAAAACGAGAGGCCGGTGCTCTGTCCTTTTGACATTCACGAGCAAAGTGTCCATAGTTTTGACACTTGTAGCACTTGGCCTTGGATTTGTCAAATCCAACCTTGGCATTAGAATGCCCGCCAATATACTTTCTTCCTGTTCTGTTCAGGAAACGCTTGGCCCTCCTCAGTAACATGGCCATATTCCACTGAATATCCATGTCTTCAATATCATAAGGATCCACTTGATTGAAGTCCTCTTCAATAGTCTCAGGATCCGTTAGCTTTCCACCAATGAAATTCGCATATGCCAGCATGCAAGATGAGAATAGTGCTACATGATCTTCAGCTATCTTGGCAATAGTCGGTTGGCTGAGCACGTATTCTGAGGAGTCTTTGAGTTTTGTTGATTTTGTTGATGAGATCCAAACCCTGATCCTGATGCATAACATGCATGACCACCACAACCATTAGAGTGGTCTTCTTCAATGGATTTCCCAGTAAAGAGTGCAATCCCAGAGCCGGAAGACATTGAAGTGGAAGTCGTCCCGTGATACATGGAAGGGTCCTGTATCTGAGGTCTTCCAGAATTCTCCCTTTTTATAAGATTCATGTTATGAGCCTGAATCTTACCGACTGCCTCATCTACTGTCATCTCGTAGAACTTTGAACTTTCCCTCATCAGGGTTGTATACATCTCATATCTCGGTGGCAGAGCATCCAAAAACTTTTCTACCATTTCCTCTTCTGGATATTTAAGCTCAAACGATTTCAACTCCGTTTGTAGGTGATAGAATCTAGAGATAAGATCATCTAAAGATTCATTTTGAATAAATCGAAAGCACTCGTATTGCTTCCGGAGCAGATCCCTCTTGCTTTTCTTGATGTCACTATTTCCTTCGAATCTTTTCTGTAAAGCTTTCCAAAGATCCTTAGAAGATTCATATACTCGGAAACTGTGGAACAAATCCCGAGTTAATGACATAGTGATTGAACCCAATGCCTTCTTCTCTCGATCACAATTTTTCTTTTCTTCTGCATCCAGCTTAGAGATAGGCTTAGGTACGTTTTCATCAAGGTACAAGTGGGTGGGATGCTTATATCCCTCAAGAATAGGTATCCATAACGATGAATCGGTGTATGAAATATAGTGCTCAAAACGGGCTTTCCAATTGGAATAATCGTTTACATTGAGCAACTTGGGAGGTTTCTGTGGAGTACCAATTTCATTATCATAATTTAACATACTACTAAGGTTCTGAAGGTTTGACATGGAGAACACTTGGTCAAAAATCAGAAAAGTCAGTAGCTATTGCGCACTTATGAATGGTCTTGCGTATTTAATATTTGCCCTTGCGTACTTGTAAGTACGCTGGAGTAAATTGTTAAGTACGCAGGATAAGTCTTAAGTTCGCAGTTCAGTCTTACGCACTTGTAAGTACGCAGGAGATAACTCTTGCGTATTTAGCAAGTTCGCAGAAAACTATACTTTTTGCCAAAAATGGTAAGTACGCAGGACACCTTTTCAGCAACTCTCACCAAACTTTTTCGGTGACCTGAAACTCGCCGGAGTTGGTAAAAAATGGTCTGATGATCAATGCAATTGAGCCAAAGGGTCAGAAACAAGTTTCTAACCAACCTATGATGCTCAGAACACACAAATACACAACAAAAATCGGTTTTTTTTTAGAGATTTTTGCTTCTAAAAAAGTGCTCAAGAGCTACCCCTTTTTTTATCACAAAAATCAACAAAATAACCTCTCTTTGCTTGTAAAACTCAGTAAAAACGTCTCCAAACTCACTTACAACACTAGAATTCAAGAGCAATGCTCTGATACCACTTGTAGGTCCCTCGTGTGTGGTGGATCGTCACATGCAAGTGGTCTACTAGTCGGAGCGGGTGCGGAATACCCGTGACTAGGTGGAGAGTCTAACTGAACAAAGTAAACCGAACACAAGAGTCACAATAATCGTTCTTTGTATTATAAACACTCGACGGTTACAGAGAGAATACAAGCTGCGTACTTAGCAAAACTGAGTTCGTCTGAACAAATGGTTCTGCGTACTTATCTTCTGTCAACCTATCCTATTTATACTGACCTGATGCCTGCGCACTTAGTAAGTGCGCAGGACCAATTACTCCTGCGTACTTAACAAGTACGCATAGGTCTTCCTGCGTACTTGCTAAGTACGCAGGAGCTTTCTCCTGCGCACATACAAGTGCGCACAACACTTGGAAGAAATCAACAACACATTATGTAAACGTAAATACAACTCGATAAACTATTACATAATGACTCTTACATACAAAGACAAAATACAGACATTAGACATACAAACCTAGACTCTATCCAGAGTGTTGTCACAGGAAAGTGCATCAACAGGAAATTGATCTAATCTTAACATTAACTGTATATGTCTTGAAGATAGTGCAATTTATATTTCTGTTTGGCATATATGTGGGGTACACGATGTTTTTCATCTAAATGGTACTAAATCACATGAATTTGAAGAATAAACGCTTATAGTTTCAAATCATATAATATTGACAAATTTAAAAAATTCATGCTTTATATTTCAAATTCGGTATAAATAAATGAGCATTTTATAACCTGATCTTATTTACTTTGAAATTTATCGCGTATCATTTCAAATATTATTCAAATTGAATGAGTTTCAAAATGAAAAAGATGCGAAGTGCACAAGACTGAGTTGGATAGTTTCATATTATAGGTTACCTTTGTTATTGCTAAAATGTGTGATGAATTAATTGGATACTGATATGATCTTCTTGCTCATGATGATCATTCCAAAATATGTGATTTCAGTTTATTCAGATAAAATCAAAAATATGTGTTTCCGTTTGTACAAATAAAATCCAAAAATATGTGTTTCCGTTTGTACAGATAAAATTCAAAAATATGTGATTTCGTTTGTATAGATAAAACTCAAAAAGATTTTGATCTTTATTTTCCATGAAAATTCTAAACTTTTATTAAAATTGTTCGGGATTGGATCGGATACATGATGCTGACAAAAGTTCAAGACTTGAAAGGTTGAAGTTGGTAAAATTTTGTTAAAGGAAAAAATGAATAGATATTAAGTTCGCCTGTGTATAGTGAAGCGAACTTAATAAGTATTACCTCCTCTACTGTCAACTCATAGAATTTAGGATTTTCCCTGATCAGGGTTGTGTACATCTCAAATTTGGATGGTAAAGCATCCAAAAACTTTTCCACCATCTCTTCATCTGGATACCTGAGTTCAAAAGCCTTCAACTCAGTCTGTAAATGATAGAATTGAGAGATGAGATCATCTAAAGATTCGTTGTCTAAAAATCTGAAGCACTCATACTGCTTATTGAGAAGATCCCTCTTACTCTTCTTGATGTCACTATTTCCTTTGAATCTCTTCTATAAAGCTTTCCAGAGATCCTTAAAATTGTCATACCCTCGGAAACTGTGGAACAATTCCCGAGTTAATGCCATAGTGATCAAACCAAGTGCCTTCTTTTCATGATCATAAGCTTTCTTTTCTTCATCAGAAAGCTTAGAGATAGGTTTGGGCATGGTTTCATCAAGATAGATGTTTGTGGGATGCTTATATCCCTCAAGGATTGGTATCCATAGTGATGAGTCGGTATAAGAAATGTAGTGCTCGAAACGTGCTTTCCAATTAGAATAATCGTTCACGTTCAGCAACTTTGGTGGTTTAATTCAACAGGTTTCCAAGATTCTGAAGATTCGACATAGTGAACACTTAGTCAAATTTCAAAAAAGTCAGACACAGTTGCACACATGATTTTGGCCTTGCGCACTTGAGAAATGGTCTTGCGTATTTAGATTTCCTCTTGCGTACTTGTAAGTACACAGGATTAAATGTAAGTACGCAGGATATAACTTAAGTTCGCACAAGTTCAGTCTTGCGCACTTGTAAGTACGCAGGAGATATGTCTTGCGTATTTAGTAAGTACGCACAAAACTGTACATTTTGCCAGAAATGGTAAGTACGCAGGATACCTTTTCAGCAACTTTCACCAAACTTTTCCGGTCACTTGAAACTCGCCGGAGATGGTAAAAATTGGTCTGATGATCAATGCAAATGAGCCAAAGGGTCGGAAACTTGTTTCTAACCAACCTTTGACGTTCAAAACACTCAAATACACAACAAAAATCAGTTTTTGAGTGATTTTTGTTTCTAAAATAGTGCTGAAGAGCTACCCCTATTTTATAAAAAAAATCAACAAAAATACCTCTTTTTGCTTGTAAAAACTCTCCAAACTCACTCATAACACTCGAAATCAGGAGCAATGCTCTGATACCACTTGTAGGTCCCTCGGGTGTGGTGGATCGTCACATGCAAGTGGGTATACTAGTCGGACCGGGTGAGGAATGCCCGTGACTAGGCGGAGAGTCTAGCTAAACAAAGTAAACCGACAAGAGAAAACACTTTAAACGTTCTTTGTATTATAAACACTTGAAGGTTACAGAGAAAAGCACTGAGATTACAATCTGCGTATTTGCACTAAAGCCTGCGTACTTAACTTCTATCAACCTATCCTATTTATACAAGACCTGATGCCTGCGCACTTAGCAAGTGCGCAGGGCAAAATGCTCTTGCGTACTTAGCAAGTACGCAAAGTTGTTCTTGCGTACTTGCTAAGTACGCAGGAGCTTTCTCCTGCGCACTTACAAGTGTGCAAAACACTTGGAGAATTCTGCAACATTCAATATGTAAAAGTAAATACAACTCGATAAACTAATACATAAAGACTCTTACATACAAAGACAATTACAAACAAGACAATACAACCTAAGACTAAGACTCTATCTATCCAGATGTTTGTTACAGGAAAGTGCTTCAACAAAGGAAAGTATCAACTGCAATCTGAGACTTTCACCCGAGACCCGTGTATCCCTTGCAAGTTTTACGTATACCTATGGCCTGAATGCTTTGTTCGTAGAAGAACGTTATGCATTATTCCCTTAACCTTTATTTGGCCATTTTCGTAAACGTAAATGTTTGACACAAGTTTTGAAAGACACAAAAGTATTCACCTTGATAATGTAGTAGGAAAATAACCGAGAATGAGCCTTTTAAGTTGGAAATTATAGAGCTAGATTCATAACTTGGATTCTCTAGCGTTCTAGCACTTCTATGAGCGTTTTCTTCTTAAAACGAGCACTACAATGACCGAGAATTGGACCGGGATTGTCGGGAGAGTCTTAGGGAAGCATTTGAGTGATTTTTAGAAGTGAAGAATGAATTTGATGTGAGAAAAATGAATGAAATTGTGAGACTATTTATAGGCTGGAAATCCAACCAGTAGCGGACAACTACGTAGGCGGGTGGCGGTCCGCCACCGCCAAGGATTGCGTCTGCCCTAAATGTCATTCGCTAATTGGACCGTTCATAGTTTTGCAGCTCGCAGACCGTTATCCAGGGACGTAGCGGTCCGCCACCTTGCTACATGGTAGATTTCTAGGGTTTTACGGCTGGCGGACCGTTACCACCTGGCGTGGCGGTCTGCCACGAGTAAACGTGTCATAATTCAAACCCATTAGTCATTGGACACATGTCACATGCAGGTTGATTACTTAGTGGGCATGTAACGGACCGTTACCAAGAGTGGTGGCGGTTAGCCTCCTATGGATCTGAAAGTGGGGGCTTCCTTAGCGGACCTATACTGAATACAGGTCCTTAGCGGACCGTTAGGGTAAAGCTTAGCGGTCCACTAAGCCTTAAAGTTTCCAAATTTTCATTCACTTCTGAACCCTAGGCTTTGGTACTTTAGATACACAAGTCCCTTTAGGTTCTAACCTTGGCATTTCTCGGACATTTTCGTGGTAGGTGTTACATCCTCCCCACCTTGTTTTAATCTCGTCCCCGAGATTACTTGAACAAGTGTGGATATTTCTTTTTCATTTTTGACTCCAGTTCCCACGTGTACTCAGGGCCACGTCTAGAGTTCCATTTTACTTTCACGGTCATCAATTTCTTTTCCTGCCTGTGTTCGATTTGCAAAGGTTGTTCCATAAACTTAAGCTTTTCATTTACCTCTACATCTTGTAGGGGCATTACTAGAGTTTCATCTGCCAAACACTTGCGCATATTTAACATATGGAATACATCGTGTACTCCATTCATTTCTTTTGGTAATTCAAGTTGATAGGCTACAGGCCCAACTCTTTTCAAGATTTTGAATGGTCCAATGAATTTAGGACTTAATTTCCATTTCTTTCCAAATCTTACAACGCCTTTCCATGGTGAAACTTTCAATAGAAGGTTGTCACCAACGTTAAATTCTAACGGCTTTCGTCTTCTATTAGCATAACTCTTTTGACGATCACGAGTCGCTTTCAATTTATCTCTTATTTGAATCACTTTATCAGTTGTTTCCTTGACTATTTCAGGTCCAGACAACTGATTTTTTCCTATTTCAGATCAATTGATCGGAGTTCGACATTTACGACCGTATAAGGCTTCAAAATGTTAGGACATAGATTTGTAATGACAAAAGCTTGTAATAGTTAGATTTTATGTCTTTGTGTTTTTTATATGTAATTGTTTAAAGTTGCTAAGTGTTTTTACAAGTATGCCTAGAGGTGAACTTGTTAAGTTCGCCTGGTCTATCAGAGGCGAACTTAATAAGTTAGCTTAGGTCTAACTGAGGCGAACTTGTTAAGTTCGCTTGGTCTGTTGGAGGCGAACTTAACAAGTTCGCTTACAGCAGGTTAGTTTCTATATATATGAGTTTACAGAGTCATTAGACATAACACCGAACACAGAGAACAGAGAGAACGATTTGTCTGATTGAGTCTGTAACCATTGTGAATCTGAATATATTGGAGAAGTTTATTTACGCGTGTTGTTTGAATTGTTGGTTAGTATACAAATGTTAACACGAAGGATTCTGCAATTCGTGTTATAGCAACGTCATATCACGAGTTCGATCAGTAGTTGAGTTACCTAGACCTACAAGTGGTATCAGAGCTTATGCTCGTGAATTAAGTACGATTCTCGGTGATTAGTGACGGTTTTTGTGTACAATTTGACAAGAAATTCAACATTTTTGAAGTTTCTGCAACAATGGAGTTTTTCAAGTTCTTGAAGATCGTTTCTTTGCTGAATTCGTGATTTTGGAAGTATTTTTGACGAAATTAGTCTGATAGAACTGTTCTATTTGATAAAATTCATAATCCTACGGTTCAATTTCCTTAAATTCCATCAATTCTCTGAGAAATCATGAATTTTGAAGTTTTCGGTTCGTGTTTGGGTGAAGATTCTTTTGAATCTGTTACAGCAGTTTAAGCGAACTTGCTGAGTTGCTGTGCAGGCGAACTTAGCAAGCGAACTTATTAAGTTCGCTTCTCACATTTTCAACCGAACTTAGCTGTTAAGCAAACTTACCGGATTTCCTCCTTAAGCGAACTTGTCTTGTTCGCCTGATATCAAGTTCGCTTAGTACTCACTAAAGCGAACTTATTAAGTTCGCCTGGGGGTAAAACAGCTCAATACTTAGAAATTTTTTTTAAAATGGCAAATATGGTTCAAGTCACAAACATGTTCAATTATGATAATGAGATTGGTACATCTCAAAAACCTCCAAAGTTGTTGAATCTAGCTGATTATTCAAATTGGAAAGATCGGTTCGACCAGTTCGTATCTTTTACCGATACTAGTTTGTGGATTCCGATTTTGGAAGGATATACGCATCCTACGTATTCATGGATGGGAAAGGATGATGTTCCGAAGCCAGTGTCAGCTTTAACTACTGAAGAGAAGATGTTATTTGATCGAGAAAAGAAAGCAATGGCTAGCATTTCTATGTCTCTACCAAAGGAAATTTATCACAGTTTTAAACAGTTCAAGTCTTCTCAACAACTGTGGGAAGCACTACAGAAAAGGTGTGAAGGGAGTTTAGATGTGAAGAAAAGTAGAAAAGAGTTACTAAAGAAGCAGTTCCTAGTTTTTAAACATTTTTAAAATGAATCTTTGGATGATCTTGCTACAAGATTCTATCATCTTCTTAGTGAACTGGCTAGTGCATCTGTGGTATATGAGACTGAGGAAATAAATGATAAATTCTTGGAGGCTTTACCATCAAAGTTTGATGTGTATACGGTTTTGATCAAAGAAAATGTTAACTACAAAACCATGTCTCTTGAAGAAGTCCTAGGAAAGATTCAGTCACATGACATGAATATGAAAAAGAAAGAGACTAATATGGAGCATATCTAGGATCCCTCGATGTATTTTGCCAAATCTGTTGGTAAATCTGGTACTGGAGTGGCATTCTTTTCTGGTGATGCTCAAGAGTCTTCAAATGATCAGTGTTCTGGAGTTCCAATTTATTCTGGCCATACAAGCCATTCTGGATTTTCTGCTACTACTGCTTCAACATCATCTGGATCTCATGTGAATCAGAAAGTTGCTGATGATTATCTTGCTATGTTTTCTTCATTCATGGCATCATATGAAAATTTCATTGGAGGAAAAATACATGATCCTGAGGTAATAGAAGAAGATTTCAGACAGATTGACCCTGTTGATCTGGAAGAAATGAATATCCAATGGAATATGGCCATGTTAATGCGACAAGCTAAAGATTTCTTGAAGAGAACTGGGAGAAAATATATTGGTTCAAATAGTCGACCGCGTATGGGTTTTGATAAGAGCAAAGTTAGGTGTTACAACTGTCAAGAATATGGTCATTTTCCTAAGGAGTGTTTGAAACCAAAGGTAGAATTTGATTCTCAAAAGAAGCAATCTAACTTTCAGCATAATAGGAATCAGTCACATGGTTCATCTGGTAATCAAAGTCATGGTCCTTCTGGTAATACAAATCATGCATCTGCATCATCAGCTCTAGTTGCTCAAAACGATGAAAATTATGATTGGGGCATTCATCTGGAAGATTTGGTGGGTGCTGTGAGTCAGGCTTTTGTTGCAGAAATTCATTCAGAAAAACTAGAAGAGTCTACTGATGATGAAAGTTGTAGTGATGATTCATGTGATAGTGTTCCAAGTGTTGATGACGAGGAAGAAAGAGAGCAAAGTATTGATTCTGATGCTGTGACAGGGGTTGCTGAGGAAGAAATTGTTCTTACAGAAAATGCTTCAGTTGGTGAAGATTCAGATAATATTCCGATTGCCAAAGTATTCATGGCAGACATGTCTGATCCGACTAAGGTAAAAGACTCTGTTTGTCATATATTTTGTTCTAATTGCTTTTCTGTTAAAGATAAACTACAAAAAGTCATGGATGATAACACAAATTTGATTTGTGACATGAAATCAATGCATTCAGTTAATCAAAAACTGAAAGATAATAATAAACTGTGCATTGATAGAATTGAGTCTTTGAAAAGAGACTTAAATTCTCTTGGGTTAAAATACAAAGAACAGGGTTATCATCTAGATATGGCTTATGCTGAAATCGAAAAACGAAATGAAGTGGTTGCCCAAAAGAACAAGGAGATTTCTGAAAAAGAATCTGAGGTGATAAAGTTACATAGAAAGCTGGAACAGTTTGAGAATTCATCTGTAGTTTTGGATTATTTCAATGCTAATGCTGATCCCACTAAAAGGGTTACTGGTATTGGGTTTGTTCCTCCTCCGTTCAATGCAAATTATGTGGTTGAGCCTGAAATCATTCATGAAGAGGAGATTGATCCCAAGACAGTATTAAAAGTGAATCCAGTGATGGGTGAAGACATGGTGTATGATTCTGATACAGAAGATGAAGTGTTTGATGATTCAAAGGTTGAAGGCATTCCGAGAGAAGTGGAAATTGAGGAACCAAAGGTTGTGAAGAATGTTACTCGGGATAGGTGCATTTTGACTGAACCTGAAGAGGTGAAAGTGGTTCAAACTAAACTTTCTCCAATCTTACAGTCAAGTGGGTTTGTGATGGCTGGTTTTCAAAAGGTAAATTCTTCAAAGGTGCCAAAACAGACTTATGTTCCTAAGAAGCCGATAAATAGTTCAGGGCATTCCTCTGAAGCTTGTTCTTTTGATGGTTCTTCAAATTCAAAGAAAACATCTTATTTCAGAAGTTATCAAGAAAGAAGAGTGTGCTTTCATTGCAATGAGCCTGGTCATATTTTGATTAATTGTCCATACAAGAACAAGGGTAAAATGAAGACTGTTCCTTCACAACCGAAAGTGGTGACAATTCTGAAAAGAAAAGATGAAGGAAAATCGTCTTCTAGTTTGGATAAAGATATGACTGGACGATCTTTTGTTAATTCCCCTGGAATTAAACAACAAAATACATTGCATGCTAAATCTTTTGTATGCAGAGAAAAACTTGAGATTCCAAAAGTTGGGATTTCAAAAGATACTTTTCAGGAGGTTAAATTGTCTAGACCTCAAAGAAGAAGAAGAAACAGAAAATTAAAGAAAATTTTGGAAACATCTGAATCTGACAATAATATATCAAATAATGTTTTTCAAAATAATAAAAATGGTTCTTCTTTGAAAAGGTCTGATTGTCAAACTTTTGTTCCAAAAGTGAATGATAAAATTGATTGTAAATTACAAGAAGTTGTTTATTTTGATCAATCCGGACGACCCAAGACCACGATGGCTTGGGTTCCACTTTCTAACTGATTCTCGTTGTTTATGTAGGGACAATCAAGGAGGACTATCAACAATACATGGTATGTGGATAGTGGTTGCTCTCGACATATGACAGGGAATGTGAAATTGCTTGAGGATGTGATTAAAATTGATGGTGGTTATGTCGCTTTTGCGGGCAATAAAGGCGGGTACATAACAGGCCAGGGAACGTTAAAGAATGACAAAGTAAAATTTGAAAAGGTGAATTATGTTGAGCAGCTGGAACACAATTTTTTAAGCGTATCACAAGTCTGTGACAAGAAGTTTTCGTTCCATTTCAACGATCATGAATGTTATATTCTGAAACCGGGTTTTGTGATTCCTGATGAATGGATTCTCATGAAGGCTCCAAGGAGAAATGACACGTATGTCCTTGACATGAGTGTCGCCACTACAACGGATTCAATTCCAACATGTTTACTCTCCAAGGCGTCGGAATCTGATTCAATATTGTGGCACAGGAAGCTAGCTCACATAAACTACAGGAAGATGAACAACATTGTTAGGAATGATCTTGTGCTTGGTATTCCGAAAATGAAATTCTCAGTTCCTGATGATTGTATTCCGTGCAAGAAGGGGAAGCAGAGAAAGAAATCTCACAAATCGAAATCGACGAATTCTATCGTAACACCCTTGGAGTTGCTGCATATGGATTTGTTCGGTCCTATCAGTATTAGGAGCATTGGTGGGAAATCGTACTGCTTGGTCGTAACTGATGATTACTCCAGATTTTCATGGGTTAAGTTTCTTTCTTCTAAAGCTGAAACCACTGAGTTGGTACAATATTTAATCCTGGGTTTGGAGAATTTATTCAATCTGAAAGTCAGAAGAATCAGGAGTGACAATGGCAGCGAATTTAAGAATAGCAAAATGGGCTTATTCTGTCTACAAAAAGGAATTCATCATGAATTCAGTGCGCCATATGTTCCTCAACAAAACGGTGTCGCTGAACGAAAGAATAGGACGTTGGTCAAAACAGCTCGCACGATGCTTGCAGATTCTAAGCTTCCAATCACCTTTTGGGCTGAAGCTGTGAATACTGCGTGTCATGTTTTGAACAGGGTCTTGACCATCAAGCGGCATAACAAGACTTGCTATGAATTGTTAAATAATCGAAAGCCGAATCTGGAATACTTACTACCTTTTGGTAATCCGTGTACCCTACTGAAAGTTCGAGATGTCCCAACAAAATTCAGTGCAAAGGCTATTGAAGGGATTTTTCTGGGGTATGTTGCTAATTCGACAACCAAGAGGGTTTATAACAAAGAGACACGCCAAGTTGAAGAATGGTTCCATATTGACTGTTCAAATTGGTCTTTACCACAAATGGCGATTGGTCCGGATTGGGCATTTGATTATGAAAACTTATTCAAGTCTTTTCATTTACCGTCTGATATTTCTGATGAAGATGCTGCTGTTCTTTATGATTCTTGTCAAGATGCACAACACAATGGATTTCTACCAAATGCAGTTCCCAATTCATCGATTCCATCAACTTCTGCTCCCGATCCTAATGTTGCTTCTTGTTCCGGTCCGCAAGATTCAGAGAGTGAGGTGGATAATGCTATTTTTCAAGATTCTTTTGCTGATCCGTTGTTGAGTGATGATCCATTACCTTCGACACAGGATCAGGGGGAGATTCCAACAAATTTAGACTCGGAAATTCCAATTCCTCAAGATTATTCTTATCAATCTGACTCTACTCTAGTTGATGTGTTGCCGGTTCCTGAAGTCGCATCCATCAAGGAACACAAAGATCATCCAGTAACAAATATAATTGGAAATTTACAGGATGGAGTGAAAACTCGTTCTCTTGTTGACAATACTTGTTTGTATACTTGCATTAAAGATTCTGGTGTTCTTGATGATTGCTCACATTCTTGCTTTATTTCACAGGTTGAACCCAAGAATGTCGAGATGGCTTTAAATGACAATAACTGGATAGAAGCTATGCAGGAAGAACTTGCTCAATTTGACAAACTGAAGGTTTGGAATCTTGTTGATTTACCGAATGGTGCGTATCCGATAGGAACAAAATGGGTGTTTAAATGTAAAAAGGACGATCGAGGTGTCTTAGTACGCAATAAGGCAAGATTAGTTGTCCAGGGCTTCAATCAACAAGAAGGAATTGATTACATCGAAATTTATGCGCCGGTTGCGAGGCTTGAAGCTATAAGGTTGTTTCTAGCTTTTGCTTCCTTTAAAGGTTTTAAGGTGTTTAAATTAGACGTCAAGAGTGCATTTTTATATGGAAAGGTCAAGGAGGAAGTCTATGTGTGTCAGCCGTCGGGGTTTGAAGATCCACTGAATCCGAACATGGTTTTCAAGCTAGATAAGGCCCTCTATGGTCTTCATCAGGCTCCTCGTGCGTGGTATGAGACTTTATCTACACATCTTTTGGCGAATGACTTTGTTCATGGAAAGATAGACTCGACCTTATTCATAAAGAAATCAGAGGGAGATTACCTACTGGTACAGATTTATGTGGATGATATTATATTTGGTTCGACAAATGAAGGGTTGTGCAAAGAATTTGAGGGTGTTATGAAGTCGAAATTTAAAATGTCTGCTATGGGAGAGTTATCGTTTTTCTTAGGTTTACAAGTAAATCAAAAGGAAGATGGTTTCTTTATTCATCAGTCCAAGTATGTCAAAGACATCTTGAGCCGGTTCAAGATGGAGGACTGTACTTCATAGGATACTCCAATTCCGGTCAATCATAAATTAAATTCTGACCCGGAAGGAAAAGATGTGGACTGTCGACTTTACAGAGCTATGATTGGATCCCTCGTGTACTTAACCGCTTCAAGGCCGGATATAATGTTCGCAGTGTGTATCTGTTCCAGATTTCAGGCAAAGCCAAAAGAATCTCACTTAATTGCTGTGAAAAGAATCTTTCGGTATTTAAAAGGAAAACAACGTTTAGGGCTATGGTATCCTCATTGTTCTAACTTTGATTTCAACGCTTATACTGATTCTGATTTTGGTGGTTGTTGTCTGGACAGGAAATCTACAACAGGTGGTTGCCAGTTCTTAGGTAATCGACTTGTATCCTGGCAATGCAAAAAGCAAACCACAATCTCGATTTCAATATGCGAAGCAGAATACATCGCTGCTGCAAGTTGCTGTTCACAGATCCTGTGGATACAACAACAATTGAGAGATTACGGTTTGAATTTCACAGGAACCCCCATGTTTATCGATAACAATGCTACTATGTCCATAACGAATAATCCTGTTAAACATAGTAAAACTAAGCACATCGAAATTCGATATCATTTTATACGTGATTGTGCAGAGAAAAGGTTGATTGAGCTGGTCAAGGTACACACTGAAGATAATTTTGCTGATTTGTTTACTAAGGCATTGTGCAGAGAAAAGGTTGATTGAGCTGGTCAAGGTACACACTGAAGATAATTTTGCTGATTTGTTTACTAAGGCATTTGATCATACCAGGTTTGAATTCCTAATTAAAATGATTGGTATGATCAATCCCGAATAAAAGTTTTTCAAAATCAGAATTTCATGGAAAATTCTTCTTTTAGGTTCTTTTATTGCTTTATTACATTTTTGCAGTTACATTTTCAGTCAAAAAGTCTAAATTATAAAAAGTCAAAACAAATTGAAAAATATAAAATTTTGACATCATTTGAGGTTAGAGAAGAAATGATAGTACATCAGTGATTAGTTCATTTCACACGACCTTAGTAGACCTTGATATATGAATGATTAAAATAAGTTGATCTGATCTAAATTTCAAAGTCTGCATAAATAAGAAATGATAGTGTTATGAATGTTCTATTCTTGATAATTTGTTTTATAATTTGTGTATAAAATTTGAAACTTGAATTGTCAATAGGCTAAAATCGTTTTTAAACTAATAGTAGTGTGAATATTAAATATAATATGATTACATCTGTGATTTAAACCCATTTTATGCCTGGGTGTGTGTGTTAAAAGATCACTATCAGATAAAGAATATTAGCTTTTAATAAGGATTTTCCTATGAGATTAGTTTCGGGTTATGTCCTTAGCACTATTCATTCGATTTGCTTCAGTGCCCATGTCCCGAAAAGCATGCAATTTGAAGTGTAATCAAGATATGTACTTGACAACATCTGTCAAACATATACTAGCCCTTGGATCATATTGATATATCATCTTTACTGATTCCATTCAATTCATAATCCAGATAACAGTTGGATCCACGTACCTAAATCTTATGATTCCACAAATATAAGCCAAAACATTGAATCATTCGATTCTGAATCTCATTGATTCCTTTACAATCCAATTTGGATTCTGCTATTCATGTGCTAAGTGATGTCTCCTCATTCTGAATATTTGGATAATCTTTAGTAAAATCTTATATATGTCTTGAAGATAGTGCATTTTTTTATTTGGTATATATGTGGGGTACACGATGTTTATTATCTAAATGGTACTAAATCACATGAATTTGGAGAATAAACGCTTATAGTTTCAAATAATATAATATAGACAATTTTAAGAATTCAGGCTTTATATTTCAATTTCGGTATAAATAAAAGAGCATTTTATAACCTGATCTTATTTACTTTGAAATTTATCGCGTATCATTTCAAGTATTATTCAAATTGAATGAATTTCAAAATGAAAAAGATGCAAAATGCACAAAATTGAGTTGAATGGTCTCTTACTATAGGTTACCCTTTGTTATTGATAATATGTGTGATGAATTAATTGAATACTGATATGATCTTCTTACTCATGATGTACAAACCAAAAATATGTGATTCTGTTTGTATAGAAAAAAACCAAAAATATGCGATTCAGTTTGTACAGAGAAAAATAAAAAATATGTGTTTCCGTCTGTATAGATAAAATTCAAAAAGATTTTGATTTTTACTTTCTATGAAAGTTCTAAACTTTTATTAAAATTGTTCGGGATTGGATCAAATATGTGTTGCTGACGGATGTTCAAGATTTGAAAGGTTGAAGTTAGTAAAATTTGTGTTCAAGGCAAAAAGGTTGGAAAAGTAATTAAGTTCGCCTGTGTACAGTGAAGCGAACTTAATAAGTTAGCTTAAATCAGTGAAGCGAACTTAATTTTCAGTCTAGGGTGAAGCGAACTTAAGGGTGAAGCGAACTTATCTTGTTCGCCGAAGGCTTGTTAAGCGAACTTAACAAGTTCGCTTAATCAAGCGAACTTAACCTGAATAAGTGTTGAATCAGGCGAACTTGTCTCTCATCGTCTTCATCAGAACATAAGCGAACTTGCCCAAATTTTTCGAAAATTTAAATCGGTGTTGTGAATGTTAATTTCTGGTTGAATCTTGATCGAAATCGCATTGCGAATCTAACAAAGGTAGTTTCGTTGATTTTCATCCGCTAAATTGAATTTAATCGAGGGTTTTTAGTTTCGGATTTCGTCGAACTGTTACAGGAACATTTTTGACCTAAATATAAAATTGATCATCATTTTTGTTCTAATGTGATATTCGATTGATGTTATATGTGTATTTCACATTGTCTATCGATTTGCCGAAGTTTGAGAATTCTGTGTTTTGAATTTGAAACGTCTCAAGTTCAAGCGAACTTGTTCCAAACGAACTTGTTCGAAGCGAACTTGTCAGGCGAACTTAATAAGTTCGCCTCTTGCACTACTAAGCGAACTTATTAAGTTCGCCTAGGGGTCAGAAGTGAAAAAGGAGTTGTGATTTTTTTTTTGTTAAAATTTGATTTTGTTTGAAATTTTTTAAGATTTTTTTTGTTTTTGTTTGTTGTTTCATATATGTGTTAGTCTACTAATGTTTGTTGTGTTGTCCAAAATTTTTCACAGATGGCTCGACGTGTCGAATATAAGCATAATCAAGTGGCGTTGTTAGATCCTAATTTGCCAGAAGCAGTTCATTTTCAGGGCATTATCAATTTCTTAATCGATCAAGACTACATGTTGCATTATCTGCAGATCCCTATATTAGCTTGGTGTATATACAACAATTCTGGGATACAGTACATCAAGATATCGACGTGGAACCGCATGTCCTTCGTTCAACAGTCAATAATACCGAGATTGCAATTTCAGAAGAGACAATTCGTGCTGCTCTAGATTTGGGTGGAAATGCTGAAGATCCAATATCTTATCCTAACACTCTTATTATGGGTTGTTTTCAAAGGATGGGATATCGTGGAAAACAAAAAGATACCCAAGCTAGGAAAGGTGGATTAGTGGGTGAATGGAGATACTTTATGCATGTGATTATACAATGCATCTCTCCGCGAAAAGCTGGTACAGATGGCTTGAAGATGGCTCTTCAAACAGAAATGGTGGCCTTAACTTTGAATAAAAGATTCAATTTTCCGCTTTATTTTTATCGGGAGATGGTAATGCAGATAAATCCGGCTGAAGGTCAAGGTTTCTTAATGTATCCACGATTTATTCAAATGATACTAAATCATCTTATTCCGGATCTTCCACAACATGCCATAAGATTGACTTTGTCTCCGATGTCAAAACGTATCTTTACAGATTGTACAAAGGTGAAAAAGCAAAATGTTGCGTTGATTCTAGTTAATACTCCACTGTTTGGGCACTTAATCAATCCTGATTATGTTGCACCACCTAATGACAACTGGATTCATCCTAATGAACTTGCTCAAGCTCAAGGTGTTAACGTTCCAGCACAACAACAACAGCAACAACCATAACAACCTGTACAACAACAACAGACACCAGTTCCACAAATACAAGTTCCTGTACAACCTCAAATTCCTATTCCTGAACAAGTTCCTATTCCACGGGCTGCAGTTAATATTCCGATTCAGGAACCAGTTCAAGAAGAGGTCGTTCATGATCCTAATCAAGATCTAGGTATGAACATGGATGATTTTGTTGATGAAGCTGTGAACTCGCCCATTCATGAACAAGAAGGGAATGTGGTGACAGATGTTGCGTCTAGTTCTAGTTCAAGTGATACAACATCATCTGATGATGACAGCACTGATTCTGATGAATCTAGGGATTTTTCCCCAGGTCATTATGAACGGCTGGCTGCTATTCCACTGGCTAATGCTGGAAAACGCATTAAATCTCAAGCCAGACGACCACGACGCAAGTCTGTTCGGGATCCTCCTTCCGGATCAGTACTTGGAAAAAGATCGTTGGTAGATGAGAGTTCTGACACTGACAGTGACTTTAATCCAGATCCTTCACGTCAAAAGTTAATGTCTGCGTCAATTGCTGCTGCAAGATCTTCTCAAGGAGTTGAAGATGCTAATTTTGTTGCTTCTCTGATCATTACTCCTCCAAGATCTAAGGATCCATCTCCAGTTCCATCTCCTGTTCCTCCAGAGATTCCTACTACTTCAAGTCCTTCTATTCCACAATCAACAGCTGGTCCGTCAAAGCCTTCTGATTCTGACAGGATAACTTTCCTTGAATCTCAAGTGCTATCTCTACAAACACAAGTTAACTATCTTGTGTCTATTGATTCTCAACGACATCTGGTGATTCAGACTCAAGCTCAACAGATTGCTGATATGCAAGCATTAGTGTCCAAACTCGTTCAGCGTCTTGACGCTCAGGGGGAGTTGAGGATACCGGATACTTGTCACACATAGTCAATTCAAAGACGTGATGATAAAGACAACGATCCTGCTAGAAATATTGAGGGTGATCGTCAATACACTGACGCTAACCCTATATCTTGAGTTCAGGGGGAGTCGACATCACAATCTCTTGAAGGAAACAAAGACAAAGATACTTCTGGTACTAATGAAGAAGAAATTCTGTTATTAGAATTCTTTCAAGATTCAGAAGAAGAGGAATGTCTTGATGACATTGACGATTTTTTCAATGACATGGAAGATGATATGTCAGACACTGAGATAGAAGAAGGAGAAATAGTGGAGATTGAAATAGAGAAAGATAAAGACAGTGTTACATATGAAGGCTGTGACGGTCTTAAGGTGCCGTATAACTTCATCCAAGAGGATGTTGTTCCTGAGTTCTCTTATGACGGAATAACTGACTCTATGGACTCTATTGAAGACGTCACATTGCCTGATGATACAGCCAAGTCAAAGATGGATACTGATGATGAGAATCTTCAATTCAATAAGGGTGCTGAAACTGAAACTACTCACACTGAGTCTCCGAAGATTAATGAAGAACCTGTGATGTTCAGAGATACAGGAATGACACGAGAACAGTGGAGAGAAGTTGTAAACAGTTGGATGAAGGTGCTACCCAAGTCTCCAGTACAACCTGCTCAGAAAGAGAAATATGTGAATAAAGAGCAGTGTATAGGAAGGATCATAAGTTGGTTCTATGATGGTGAATCAAAAATATTTGCAATCAAACGATCAGATGGTGTTCAATACTTAAAGCCAAGGATCAAATATTTCAACACCTTGCCGAGGTGTGAAATAAATGGTCTAGCTTCAAAGCCACTCATAAATAGATCGAAGAATGGTTTGGCTGATGTGATAGCAAACCTGATATAGAAATAAGGTAGTTCGGGTAAGTATGAACGGCTGAAACCACAGAAGGGAAAAAGAGTGAAGAACACAGATCCTAAGACTGGGAAAGTAACCTGGAGATACAAGTATAGACCAGTGCGTGCTATTCACAAGATACCATTAAAAAAGATTCCTCAAGACTTTCTTGGGAATATGAAATGGTGGTATGTTGATGTTAATACTGGTGAAGCAAGGGTTGAAGATAAAGATAATAAGGTCATTGTGTGTTTCTATGACACAATGAATGATATTAATTTTTCAAAGAAAGATCAGAGGACGCTGCGAAAGAATGAGATCATGTATACTGATGAATGGAGAGAACAAGGTCTACAGTATAAAAGAGTTTTGGAGATATGCAGAAGATATGATGTGCATGCTGGCAGCAGACTACCGGACAACTGGAAGAGTTCAAGATAAAGACTGAAGACAGAAGATCAAGCTATTGTCAAGGGGGAGTCTGTTAGGACACAGATTTGTAATGACAAAAGCTTGTAATAGTTAGATTTTATGTCTTTGTGTTTTTGATATGTAATTGTTTAAAGTTGCTAAGTGTTTTTACAAGTATGCCTAGAGGCGAACTTGTTAAGTTCGCCTGGTCTATCAGAGGCGAACTTAATAAGTTCGCTTAGGTCTAACTGAGGCGAACTTGTTAAGTTCGCTTGGTCTGTTGGAGGTGAACTTAACAAGTTCGCTTACAGCAGGTTAGTTTCTATATATATGAGTTTACAGAGTCATTAGACATAACACCGAACAGAGAGAACAGAGAGAACGATTTGTCTGATTGAGTCTGTAACCATTGTGAATCTGAATATATTGTAGAAGTTTATTTACGCGTGTTGTTTGAATTGTCGGTTAGTATACAAACGTTAACATGAAGGATTCCGTACTTCGTGTTATAGCAACGTCATATCACGAGTTCGATCAGTAGTTGAGTTACCTGGACCTACACAAAAGGAGCGGCCTGTATACTCGTATGATAACTATTGTTATAGGAGAATTCCATCAGAGGTAAGTGGTCATCCCAACTTCCTCCAAGATCAATTACACAAGTCCTTAACATATCTTCCAGAGTTTGGATAGTTCTTTCCCTCTACCCGTCCGTTTGAGGATAGTAGGCAGTGCTAAGATTAAATTTCGCACCCAGGGCTTTTTGAAAGCTTTGCCAGAATTGAGGAGTAAATTTACTATCTCTATCTGACACAATAGATAGTGGAACACCGTGTAATGACACGATTTCATTAACGTATAACTGTGCCAACTTGTCCATGTTGAATGTTTCTTTCACGGGTAGAAAATGAGTAAAGTTAGTAAGTCTGTCAATGATAACCCAGATAGTATCATTCCCTCAACTGGTTCGGGGAAATTATGAGATGAAATCCGTTCATTTCCCATTTCCAGACAGCAATTTCAAGTTCCTGTAACAAGCCAGGCAGCTTTTGATGTTCAGCTTTAACTTGGGAACAGGTTAAGCACTTTGCAACGTAGATAGCGATATGTTTCTTCATTCTTATCCGCCAATAATTGGCTTTTAGGTTTTTGTACATATATCGCTTCGAGGATGCATTGTATACTTGGATTTATGTGCTTCTTCAAGAAACTTTTTTACATAATTTTCCATAAATAGGAAACCAGATTCTCAGATTCATTCTAAGAATGTCATCATCACCTTTGACCAGTTGGTTGATCATTCCTCCCAATCCTTCGTTCTTGAGGTTTGGTTCTTCTGAGGTAATCTTTTGAGATTCCTTAATACGAGAAATAAAATCGATTTGAAGATCGAGTTTTAAAGAACGAACTTTTTTAGGTTTCTCAGTTTCTTTTCTGCTCAAGGCATTAGCTACACCGTCAGCCTTGCCTTCATGATAACAGATTTTGCAATCGTAATCATTCAAGACTTCCATCCAACGCCTTTGCCTCATATTATGTTCTTTCTGACTGAATATATATTTCAGGCTTTTATGATCAGCGAACACAGTGAATTTGACTCCATAAAGATAGTGCCTCCATAATTTCAGTGCAAATATTATGGCGCCCAATTCTAGATCGTGAGTCGTATAATTCTTTTCCTGTGTTTTCAATTGACAGGAAGCATAAGCAATGACTTTTCTTTCTTGCATTAACACACAACCGAAACCGATGTGTGAAGCATCACAGTAAACTGTAAAGCCTTCATTTTCATCTAGCAGAGCCAGTATGGGTGCGAGTGTCAGTTTATATTTTTGAGTTTCAAAGGGTTCAGATTGCTTAGGTCCCCATTCATACTTAACTGATTTGTGCGTCATAGAAGTTAATGGAACTGTAATTCGAGAGAAATCCTGGATAAATCTCTAATAGTATCCAGCTATACCGAGGAAACTACAAACTTTGGTTGGTGACTTTTGGATTTCCTATTTGGATAGCGCTACGATTTTAACAGGATCAACTTGGATGCCATCAGCATTAATGACATGTCCAAGAAATTAAACTTCTGACAGCCAGAATTCTCATTTTGAGAACTTAGGATATAGCTTTTCATTTTTCAGGAGTTCAAGTAAAATTTTCAGATGGCTTTCATGCTCTTCCTTACTTTCGGAATAAATAAGGATATCGTCAATGAATACGATAATGAATTTATCCAAGTAATGTTTGCAAACTCGATTAATCATATCCATGAAAGCATCTGGTGAATTAGTGAGTCCAAACGACATTACCGTGAACTTATAATGACCGTATCGAGTTCTGAACGTTGTTTTGGGAATATCTTCTTCCTGGACTTTCAATTGATGATATCCCGAACGAAGATCGATTTTCGAGAAACATCGAGCTCCCTGAAGTTAATCAAATAGATCATTAATCCTGGGAAGCGGATAACGGTTCTTAACCGTGACTTTGTTCAGCTCACGATAATCAATGCACATGCGCATTGATCCGTCGTTGTTTTTAACGAATAAGACCAGAGATCCCCAAGGTGACGAGCTTGTTCTGATGAATCCTTTATCGAGTAATTCATCCAATTGTTTCTTTAATTCTGCCATTTCCGTTGGAGCTAATCTGTACGGGGCTTTGGCAATTGGTGTCGTATCGGGTACAAGATTAATTATGAACTCCACTTTTCTTTCGGGTGGAATCCCAGGCAGTTCATCAGGTAATACATCAGGAAATTCAGCCACAACCGGCACTTCTTCAATCTTCTTTTTTGTGTCGGTGGTTACAGTTACAGTTACAAGGTATGCTAAGCATCCTTTTCGTAGATATTTTGTGGCGTTTAGCATAGAAATTATTTCAACAGATTTGGATAATTTATCGCTATTTATAGTAAGGATATTGCCTTTCGGCGAACGAAGTTCTATGGCTTTCTTATCACATAGGATATGGGCTTGGTTAGTGGCTAACCAATCCATTCCTAGAACAATGTCAAAACCTGCCAAAGTCATTGGCAACAGTTGTGCAAGAATAACATGTCCTGATAATGTGATATTATACTTATTTAGAATTTCTGAGATTTGAACTATGTAACATCCATGATTTTCTTTGTACTATTTTTATTTATTTTATACAACAATGACACTCCATTTGAATCCCGTACTTGTCCCACACAATGTGTCACATTAATTATTATTTCAATTCGAAAATTTAAACAGTGCATTTACATATAATTTTCTATTTATATGTATATCATATGTATGTATATTTATATAGACACACACACACATATATATATATATATGTATATACTCGGTTATGGTAATTAAATCAAAACATAAAACTACGAGCATTAATCATGTATTACATCTTTTAGATACATATATATATATATATATATGTATTTATAAATACATATGTAAACATATATATATATATATATATATGAAAAACTATTATACAATTTGTAATTTTTATAAAAATGAATTATATTCCTTTATAAACATTCACAATTAAACAAATAATAATCAGATTCTATAAATTTTATATAAAAATCAAATTTTATAAACATCTAAAATGAATTAAGCCAAATAAATTAGGATTGAACACAATTGGTAGCACTTTAACCCCCTTACATAGCACTTGAAACCCACCCCCCCCCCCTCCCCCAATGTCTTGAACCTTTTCCTTCTACCCTTTGAACCCTAAAAGTCATTCTTGAACAATTTTGACTTAGGAAAAGTCAACACTCGATCAACCATTAAGGACTAATAATTTCACGAATTTATTAGGTATTTATGTTTTCTTTGGAATCATTTGGAGTTACGGTTGGGTATTCAAAAACCCATAAATTTATGATCAAATCCCACATTACCCGTTAAATCAAAGTGGTAACGCGTGTTGAAACCATCTCATATGAATTTCCTATCAACTATCCATACGAAATCATCACTCAAACCCATTTCCTTCTCCCTCCCCCGTCGCGACCAGAAACAAGCTGCAGAGACGCCTTTTTTTTCATCCAATCGGCCCAAATCCAGGTATTAACTCATCTCCCTACTCGGGTAGATCCTCTACACAAAAGCCTTAACGTATTGCCTTGATCTACAGTTGAATCGATTTAGAGTTTCAGGGGGGGTGGGTCGCGATCTGGGTTGTAAGGAAGAAGAGGGTCTGGGTATTGGTTTTGATTAAAAAAAAAACTATTTTTCTGTATTAGGAAGCAAAGCTGAGCCTCGTCCAGTGGTAAGGCTCTACGCAGGCTTCAAACAGGTCGCGAGTTCGAGCCTTGCGCCCCTCTTTCTGCCTGTTTTCTTTCCTTTTTTTATTTTTGTTGAGTACTAGACCTTATCACCCTAACACTTATATATTTAATTATGTACAAAACTCATGAAATTTTTATTAAAAAAGAAATAGATATAATAAAGGGGAAAACACATACTTTTACTTAGGACAAAACGTATACAAATTTTAATATATATATATACCTTATTTTATAACGTATATGGTTGTGTAAACGTATATACATAAATTACACATATATTGTTCTATTAAACAAGTATTGTTCTAAACTTATCCTTTAGAATCGTTAGAAGGTTTTCAATTAATATCTTTTTCATATAAATATATATATATATATATATATATATATATATATATATATATATATATATATATATAGGGAATGAATATTATGAAAACTTGGGTTAGTTGTGTAAACCTTGGAAACGCTTTTCTAGTCATAGATGAAAATGAATGAAATGTCTAGATTAAAAAATAGATTAATGTATTTGATTTTACATTTAATTTATTATGAAAAGTACTAAAAGGGTAATCAGGGTATTTTGCCCCATGTCCTTTTAACATTGGGAAAAGATGGTTTCGAGACATGCTGAGTCAGAAAAAGGAAACGTCCCTTCATCTCCTACTCTCTTCCCTAAATATTCAAACAAAACCTTCTAGTCAATAGATGTTGGAAAGAGAAAGGGGCGGATACTCAATCTTCATTCCAAAATCTTCAATAATATCAAGGGAATCGTTTATCCAAAAAAGTTTTTTTCATCAAGTAATTTTGGTTTTGAAGAACAAGAACACTGGGTGTTAAAATCGTCGACTTCAGGTTAGTTATGTTCATCAAGTAATCTTTGATTTCAGTTTAGTTTTTGAAGTTAAATCTTCGATTTCAGGTTAGTTTTTTTGTGTCAATAAATTTTTGGTAATTTCTGTAATGAAATACTAAAGGGAATCGTATGTAAACCTGAAGCGATTTGAATAGTTGTTTTTGAATCCAAAAATTGATTATTTTGTTACAGTAACTTCCGATGTTCATAAGAAAAACAACGTGGTTAAAACATTTTGATTTTATCAAAAAAAAAAAGTTGGGATGCAATATTCATAATCTTATTCCAAAGTAATTGCATTTTTCCCAAAATATATCTCGAAATTCATAAAGTTGTTTGTTGTATCATATGAAATAAGGAGGAAACATTTTTCCCAAAAGATATCTCGAATTTCAGAAAGTAATTGCATTTTCCCAAAATAATTTCAAGTAGTAGTAACATTTTTTTATTATTGGTGGATTGTTAATTCAGGATAACAAAAATGAGGAAACACAGAAAGAATGACTAGTGGTATGGAAAAAATTAATTAGATATTGTTTATTATAAAATATAACAATTGAAATTATTAATGTAAATTTTGTTTCTTGCAGGTAGGAAGAGTGGTCGTCTAGCAATAAAACGATTAAGTAGGTTTAAAAATACGTATGAAGATCCGATATGTGTTGAAACCGATGAAAGTGTTAACAAAGAGAAAAAAAGGAGCAAAAGTAAAGGTACTTCTTAATATATATTTATTTTAATTATAAAACAAGATGATTCAAAATAAACATATTGTTATTTACTTGTTATGTAGACGTTGATGATAGTGATTTGGATTCACCTATAATGACAATAAAGAAAAAAAAATACAGGTGTCTTTGTATAATATACACTATTTTATAATATGATTTGTAACATTCCTGATTTTCCGACCCTATTTTAACTTATTTTAATGACAATACAACACTAGACCCTATACTTATTCAACCTACGCCTCATTAATTATTAACCGATCATATTTAATTCAAAGATTTTGAACTCATTTTCGCGCGGTAACACCTCCTAGAGTTAGCTCAGTTAGTGACCCCGTTGGGTGTATTGTTAAATCCTAACCAAGTAAATTATGGCAAAACTGAAGTTGCAAGGGCTGATTTGGTAAATAAACCAGAAACCCTAATAGGCACGGTCGCGCCTCCATTTAGCACGGTCGCGCCAAGTGCCTTGGCACGGTCGCGTGCCTTGCTTTGGAACGGTCGCGCCCGGTGCCTTGGCACGGTCGCGCCTCTCTTGGGCACTGTCAAATTCCACTAACGGAGTTTTACTGTTAGGGATGTGACACAACAGGATCTCAGTCATTAGTTACATCAAACGACACTACATGAGACATAAAATGTCATAACATAAAAGTTCAGAGTTAATGTGTAAGCGTTTAAACAAGAAAGTAATAGCGCAAAACAACGCGCCAAAGTTTAGTTTAATAAAAGTAAGTGAATTGCTTTAACGGGTTTGCTTATGAGTGAAATGATAGTAGGACTCCACGCATGTCCTAGTTGTGCAACCTGTCCCTTAGCGACCTGAGAAAACATGTACGAAAAGTGTCAACACGAGGCTGGTGAGTTCACAGGTTTCAAGTTTGCAATAAGAGCGTTTGCCAGATTATGTACATTCAATATGCATATCTATAGGTAGCTAGCCTATGTTTATGTCTTACTAAAGCGCTCTCAACCGAAGCTGACAGTTTGTTTGTTTGTTTTCCACTAGCCAGGTCTATCAACTCTGACTAATGTGTTAAGGTCAATATTTCACCCGTTCGACCTCTAATCGAGTTAGCGCGACTAACGCGGGTGGGGTTTGTCAAACCCAGTAGTACTACCAAAATTACCTCGCTAATTCCATATTAACGGTCCGATGTGTGTGAGGACTTTCATGATAGTGTGTTACACTTAGCCTCAATAGTGATATCATATGAAGTACCATAATCAAAATAGTTTGCGTCATGTTTTCTCCCCCAACGGGAAAAACATGTAAAATAATGTTTGTTTGCGCACATGTTTTTCCCCGCGGGAAAACAAGTGAAAGTATGATTGCTTGCGTGTATGTTTCTCCCCCAACGGGAAAACAAGTAAAAGATGTTGATCTGTGTATATGTTTCTCCCTCAACAGGAAAACAAGTAAAAAGGGGCCGTGAAACTCACCTGAGTTGTGTACGAGTAGTAGATAGCTCCACACAAGGATGCAAGTAGAAAACACAAGAGGTTTCGTGTGAACTGCTTACGTATTCCCTAAAATTATAAGCATAATAGTTAGGGATACAACGGGGTTTTGTGACGACGACACAGAAGATTGAACGGCTTAACGCATTCTAAGGATTTAAGAGTAGACGAACGTGTCTACGAGAAAATAGATTTCTTAATATAATAATTAAGATCAAAGTGTTACGTGTCGAATGTTAATAACGAATAATATTAAATAAATAAATAAATTCATACGTTTGAGTCGTTTACAAAAGTTAGGAAAAATAATATAATTTAATATATTATTTTTAGGTTCGTAGGATTAACCAAATAATCATTTGTGTGGAAAAGTAATAAATATATTATTTTTAATCGAGTATATAAACGTGGGTAAATAATATAACAATTATATTATTAATTAGTTTAAAACGTCACACGAAATAATTAAACGAGCCGAAATAATATACAACTATATATTATTTCATACTAGGAGTCACGTTTTGAAAATATAAACATATTATTTTTATTTGATAATAACATAGATATATACTATTATAAAAGTAATTCAAACCCGAGCCTACGGGTTGTTTTCGGGATTAAAACACATTTATATAGTATAATAATGATTGTGGAATGATTTTTATGTTAAAAATAATACTCAAAATCATTTTAAAAATAAAAATAGTGTGGAGAGACTCGAACCCGGGTCTCTCCCACACAAGCACACACTCTTAACCATCACAGCCCGCTAGGGATTCGCAACAAGAACCGGATCGAATTGATTTTATCAAACAAGTCATGTGTTCATCCCCCATAAGCATACCGGTTCGAAACCCTTCCCAATCCATCGATTTCGACCACAAACAACTGGAAGATTATACGGGTTTTGCTTAACAGGGATTTGTGAATTTGTGTGTAGATTTAATTGCAAAAACATTAGTTATAGGATCGTTAATTTTAAAAATGAAAAGCCGAAAACCCTGGATAAGAACATGAATTTGATTTAACGATTTTGATATTAAAAGTTGTAGGATCGTGAAATTACAAGATGGTTCTGTTCTTAGTTGAAATTGGCGGAAACAATAACAACTACACAAATGTAATCGAACAGGCAGAAATAATACTTTTAAGAACACTGTTGTATTAAGTTTTTGCAGATAAACGATTACAATTGAAACTCAATCAAAAAGCACACCTACAATGAAGTGTTTACAGATTATTTATACTCACTTAGAATCAAGATAGCCCCTTGATTCTAAGGATCAGATCTAACATAGACCGTTGATCTCTTGTATCTAGCTAACTATTACACGTTTTGTTTATATCTAGTTAACTTTATTGAAGCGTCTTCTTTTTGCATCATTACTTACATGCTTGGAGAAGAGCATTGTTGTCTATCATTGGTTGTGCCATTGAGGTTCCTTCTGCTTTGAGTGTGTTAGTTGCTTTTGCAGAAAGTTGTCAGTGACGCTTGGTATGGATAGTCAGCTGCAACGATTTGTCTTCAAGGCACAAGGCTGTCAGCAAAAAAGATGTTGATCAGCATCAAGATATAACCATCCAGAGCTGCTGATGATTTGCATGTCAGCAGCATCAAGTGTTGATGCTGCTGAGAAGCTTATCCGCAACAACTTTGGTCTTCAGTAGATAAGGCTATCCGCAGCAGATTTGTTCTTCAGCAGGAGAACAAGTATCCGCAGCAGTTTGTTGGTCAGCAGCAAACTCTGAGATCAGTAGCATTTGTACTTAGAGAATTTTGTAGCCATCAATCTTTGGTTCTATAAACTCCCCCTAGACTGATGCTACCAAAATTCTCTTATTGCCTTTGTTGCTGAAGCTTTTGCACATTTCTGACTATCCTTTCAACCAAAAGAAAAAGCTTCGAAAACAGCCATCTTGTACTTTGAAATACAGCCTGCAGTCGTCAAAACTGTCTGAGTCTTTCTCCATTGGGACCATCTCCCCCTTTTTGGTTGCATCATTGGACAAATGTGCATTAGTTGGGGTGCCCAATGATACAAAGGAGGGAGTAAGAAAAGTTGGGCATTGATGTGCCTCTATCATATTCACCCTGGCCGTCAATTCCAAGATATGAAGTTTCAGTCTGTCCTCATCCACAGTTGTGGAATCCTTGGATCCAGATGGGGCCTTAGGCCTAGCCTCTTCATCCCCATCACCCATGGTTTCTTGGCACCTGGGATTCCTCTCAGTGACGGGAGTTTCTAAGGAAGCATCCTCACTGTGAGTTACCGTGGTTGAGGTCTTAGCAATGTTGTCACTATCCTCCTGGTTATTTGATGGACCAACAGTAGTGACAGCCTCTTCCACATCCATTCTGTCATAACTCCTAGAGTGGACCTTCAGGATAGAAGAACTTAGGATGGGTATGTTGGAAGCAAGATCAATCAGTACCTCCGAGATGGTGGTAGTTGGAGAAGGTACATCATCTTGATCAGGTTCCTCAACACTTAGGTTCAGAAGAGAAAGGAAAAGGCTCAGGGGGCTGTTCTATAGTTCCGGGAAGTGATCCTGATCCTAATAGAGAGACATCCAAAGGAGTCTCCCTAATAATGTGGCTTTCCCTTATGATATTCTCAGCAGAATGTTGTGATTCTGAGTGAGGGCTGTTAGGTTGGGTTTGGGCCTTAGAGGCAAGAGAAGAAGGAGTTCTCTTGCCCCTTTTCCTAGTATATGTCGTTGCAACCGGGGCCCTGTGTTCCAGTTGAACGATAACATCCAAAACAGGTGTAAGTAATGTTTGTGCCTGTGTATCCTTAGTAGTATGCACAGGGGTTCGAATGGTTGAAGCAGACTGTTGTTTAGGATGTGGGGTGGAGGGTGTGGGATCAGTATCAGCTGGGATTGTTGAACTGTCACCCGAGGTACTCTGTATGTTCAGCATTGTAGATAACAATGGAACATTGACCCCTGAGAACTTTTTGGAAACAGTTCTCATGTTATCACTTCAGATCGGCGAAAATGCAGATCTTCGTGAAAACCCTAACGGGTAAGACGATCACGTTTGAGGTCGAATCCTTCGACACAATCGACAACGTGAAGGCAAAGATCCAAGATAAGGAAGGTATTCCGCCAGATCAGCAGCGTCTAATCTTTGCCGGAAAACAGCTCGACGACGGCAGAACCCTAGCCGATTACAACATCCAAAAGGAGTCAAATCTTCGCCTCGTCCTTCTTCTCGGCGGTGGTGCGAAGAAGCGCAAGAAGAAGACCATGGAAGACGGACACAAGTGCGAAGCTTACTTGATGAAATCCGCTTCTTTTCTAAGATATGCATTGGAGAAGAGTGTGGCTTCCGAGATGGTGATATCCTTGCCGTCTTCCTTGGCTTTGATTTGGGGAATCCCCTGTTCGGTAGAGTAGACGGCGGTACTCCAGAAATCCTCCATATGAGGGATATGTGTGACATGGTTGGTTGTGAGGGCAAATTGGATCTTTGATCGACATAAGAAGTCGATCATATCATTGAATCCTTTGGATATCTTTCACTTGGTTGGGTATGACAGTGAGGGATGAAGGGCTTTGAAAGTGATGGGGACTTGAAAGACAGTGATGTTGGTTTAAGGAGAAGTGGAAGGTGAAGAGGTGGAAATTTGATTTGTTTTTATAACGACAGAGGAGAGAAAAAGCAAAATGACTTGTACAGTACAACCAAATTCACCTTTTATGGTTACAGCTGTAATACACCGAGGCATTCATGGTAAAGACTGACGGGAATTTTAACAGCGGGTAAAAGTTAATTTGGACTTAAATTTACCAATCAGCAGCAAACTTGATTGCTGTGGATGCGGAAGGTTAAGTCTGTCAGCAGTAAACTTATCTGCTGCTGATGGATTTAATAATCCGCAGCAAGGATGTTGCTGCTAACTTATAACTTTTATTTACATCATAAGACAAAACACAAAAATAGAGTGGAGATGGATTTTAATCAAAGTTCATCATACCAATTGATTCAACTAAATATTTAAATCTAGCTTCATCAAAAGGTTTTGTAAACAAATCAGCATATTGCTCATTCGTATGAACTTTGGTTAAAATAATCCTCTTTTTTCTCAGCTTGATCTCTTATGAAATGATACCTGATGTCAATGTGCTTTGTCTTTGAGTGCTGAACCGGATTGTTTGTGATTGAGATAGCACTCATGTTGTCAATATGAATTGGAGTTGCCATGAAAGTCATCCCATAATCCAACATTTGATTTTGTATCCAGATGACTTGTGCACAGCAACTTGAAGCTGCAATGTATTCTGCTTCAGCTGTAGAAGTTGAAACACATGTTTGCTTCTTCCATTGCCATGAAATCAATCTCCCTCCCAGAAACTGACATCCCCCTGAAGTGGACTTTTTGTCCAAGTTGCATCCCTCATAGTCACTGTCAGTGTATGCATATAGATTAAACATGTCATTTTTAGAGTACCATAGCCCAAGTCTTGGGGCACCCTTTAGGTATCTAAAGATTCTCTTGACAGCCTGAAGATGTGAAACTTTTGGAGCTGCTTGAAATCTTGCACAGAGGCATACTGCAAACATGATATCTGGCCTTGAGGCAGTGAGATACATGAGAGACCCTATCATTGCACGATACTGATGTTGATCAGTGTCTTGGCCATCTTTGTCTGGAGTCAGTTGATGATGCACTTGCATAGGGGTTCTTGCAGCAGAGCAGTCAGCCATTTTGAATCTTTCCAGAATGTTCTTTACATATTTGGATTGGCTGATGAAGATTCCATTTGGGACCTGTTTGACTTGTAGACCCAAGAAGAAATTTAGTTCACCCATTGAACTCATTTCAAACTTTGAGTGCATCAGAGTCTCAAAGTCTTTGCACAGCTGTTTCCTTGTTGATCCAAAGATGATATCATCAACATAAATTTGAACTAGTAAGATTTCTCCTCCTTCATCTTTGATAAACAAGGTCTGGTCTATGTCACCTCTTCTGAAGTTGTTGCTTAGTAGATATCCTGACAAGGTTTCATACCAGGCTCTTGGTGCCTGATGTAGGCCATACAGAGCTTTGTCCAGTTTGAACACTTGAGTAGGATGTTCAGGATCTATAAAGCCTGGAGGCTGTTTGACGTATACTTCCTCACCAATCTTCCCATACAGAAAGGCACTTTTGACATCCATTTGATAGACATTGAAATTCTTGGATGCAGCATATGCTAGGAAGATTCTGATGGCCTCCAGTCTGGCAACATGAGCAAAGACTTCATCATAGTCGATCCCTTCTTCCTGAGTGTAGCCTTGAGATACAAGTCTGGCTTTGTTCTTGACTACAATGCCTCTCTCATCTTGCTTGTTCCTGAAAACCCATCGTGTGCCAATAGCATATTTACCTGGTGGAAGATCAACAAGTTTCCAGACATCCTGCCTCTTGAATTGCAACAATTCTTCCTTCATTGCTTCAATCCAGCTGCTGTGTTTGAGAGATTCATCTGTCTTCTTGGGTTCCACCTGAGATAAGAAACAAGAAAACAGGCATATATTGGCCTCATGAGATTTGCTCCTTGTGAGAACTCCTTGGTGTATTTGACCAATAATATTCTCTTGAGGATGTTCTTTGTGGATCATCTGTGCTGGTACCACCTCCAGATGTATCCCTTGCTCTAGATTGCTTTGATTTTGATCAGGGGCCTCTTCATTCATGGTGAAAGAGTCTTCAACCGCATTATCCACATCAATATTTTCAGCAAGAGCATCAGTAGCATCTACAGCATTTACTGAAGAGTCTTCATTTAGATTTTCAGTTTCAGACAGGCTGTTGCTGGTGATATTAGACCGTCTTGTTCCTGCTTCACTTGCTTCAATTGCTTTCACAACTGATGGAGGATCAATTGATGGTCTTCTTAGACTGATAGAAGATTTTGGAAAATCCAGTCTGTAGTCAGTGGATGAAGTGGAGGCAGGTGTTTGTGTAGCCGTAGACTCCATATTTGAGAAGGTGAGAGGCTCAATATTTAGGAGAATGAGTCTATGTCAAAGAGCCAGTTTGGTCCTTTTCCCTGCTCACAGACAATGTGTTCTCTGCATTCCACATTTGATGATTCTTCAACAATTCTTGTTCTTGAATTGAATACTCGATAGGCCTTTGATTGAGAGGAATAGCCTACGAAATATCCTTCATCAGATTTGGCACCAAACTTAGGAAGAATCCCATGTGTGATGAGAATGGTGCACGGACACCCAAAAGGTTTTAGGAACCTAATATAGGGAATTCTTTAAAACCAAAGTTCATAGGGTGTTTTGTTGAGGGGTTTGACAATTAGAACTCGGTTTTGCACATAACAGGCTGTGCTAACTGCTTCTGCCCAAAATGTGAGTGGCAGTTTTGAGTCAGCAACATAGATCTTGCTGACTCAATATGAGTTCTGTTTCTTCTTTCAGCAACTCCATTTTGTTGAGGAGTTCTTAGAGCACTGTATTGTCTTTCTATCCCCTTGCTTTCATAGAAAGAGTTCAAGGTGTGGTTCTTGAACTCTGTGCCTTGATCACACCTTATGATCTTCACCTTTTGGTTGCTTTGATTCTCTACCCTGAGAATGTAGGATTTGAGAATTTCAGCAGTTTCATCTTTAGTTCTCAAGAAGTATACCCATGAGAATCTGGTGTAGTCATCAGTTATCACAAGACAGTACGACTTCTTACCCATTGACATGACATTTGTAGGACCAAAGAGATCCATATGCAGCAGTTGCAGTGGAGTGTCATTTGTATTCAAGGTCTTGGGCTTGTGAGAGCTTTTGTGTTGCTTCCCCTTTAAGCATGCAATGCAGTGGTCTTCTAGCTGAAATTCTTTGTCAGGAATCCCTCTGACAAGATTATTCTTCACCAATTTGTTGATAGTTTTGATATTAACATGGCTTAATCTCCTATGCCAGAGAGTTGATTCATTAACTGAGGCCTTTGATAAAAAGCAGGAAACACTCCCAGATGGAGTGACTTCATTCATGTCCAGTACATAGAGATTTTCTTTTCTCTGAGCAGTTAATAAAATGCTTTCTGGAGGAGGTGAGGATAAGCCTGGAGTCAGTACAAAACATTCTTTATCTGTGAAGAGTATCCAATGCTTTTGGTCGCAGACCTGGGAAACACTCATGAGATTGAAGTCCAATTCTTTAACATAGTTGACCTTATCAATGCTCATTCTTTCGTTGGACACAGTTCCTTGTCCAGTAATGGATCCTCCCTTTGAGTCACTTCCAAAGGCAACATATCCTCCATTGAAATGTCTGAAGTTTGAGAGAATGGATCTGTTGCCTGTCATGTGCCTAGAACACCCACTGTCTACCACCCAAGTGCTATTCTTGTGACCTGGCTGTCCCTGCACATGATATATTTCTAATTAGTAGAAGGAACCCAAGAGTCTGCATACTTTAAAAAGATGGTTGTTAGTTTATCCTTTTCAGTATGTTTGCAGTCAATGGAACCAATGACAGTGCTTGAAGATTGTTTGGCTTTCCATTGCTTTGTTCGTGATTTTCTAGTTTTCCTCACACTGTCAGCAGCAGATTTTGCTACTGATGTTTCTGGCTTGTTGACAGTAGATCCTGCTGCTGATAGCTTTGTTGAAGTGTCAGCATTCTTTGCTACTGTAGGCTTTGACTTGGATTTTGCCTTATCAGTAGTGGACACTCTTGCTGCTGATGTCTTTGCCTTATCAGCAGCGGACACTCTTGCTGCTGATGTCTTTGCCTTATCAGCAGCAGATTTTGTTGTGGATGATTTTAGCTTATCAGCAGCAGACTTGGTTGCTGCTGAAAGCTTTTTCTTTGTTTTCTTGGGCTTAACTGGACTAACAACCGATGTATACTGATCCTTCTTTACCCTTTGTCTTTGAGGGGCTTGATGAAGGATCTGGTTGAATAGAGTTTGCAGCAAAATGGTCTGATTCACCATAAATGATGCAAGTTCGTTGAGATTTAGGCAGCTTCACTCTTGAGGGAGATAGAGACTCTCTGAACTTAGTTGCTTTGTCTTCGTAGCTTCTTACCTTCTTAATTTTGTTAGTCTTTTCAAAGGCATGCTGCTTTGAATTTCTTTGGTATTCCAGGTAATGAAAGCAGGTGCTGGCAGTGTGGTTATATCTGCCACACACAAAGCATGATTTTGCCAGTTTGTCTCTTGAAAGGTAGACATAGTCCCTTCTTTGGAACAGATCCTTGAAGTTCCATGGATGAGCTTTGTTATGTTCAAAGGTGGCTTCTTCTAGGGTCATTTGAACATATGGAACTTTTTCTTCAGGCTTACGACATATATCAAATACCTTTCTCTTTGTGATTGACTTTAACTGAGGCTTGGGGTTTGTGGGTTCTGATGTCTGTCCCTTTTCAATGTCTAGCTTTCTTCCATCCGGAGGATAGCTGATCTTGATCTGTTTGAATGGTGCAGGGGCTGGAACAACTGGAAGAACAGCAGAAACTGCAACTCTATTCAGAACAGCTTCAGATGGGACTGCACTGGTTTCATCATGGTCTGAGTGAGTTGACTCAAATTCCGATGAGGTAGTGCAGTCTTCGATGAAAGGTTCATCCGTTGAAGGATCAAGGTTTCGGTTTGCAGTGTCAAGATTTTCAACATTGAAGCTTGGTTCGTATATGGCAATATAGTCAGCAGGAGGAGGAACAACATTGTACTGATCATTGTTATACCCAAGTCCAGTTTTTACCTTCTCATGGACTTGAATATCTAAAAGTCTTTGTAACTTTTTGAAGGAAAATTCATATTTTTCAACATGAACTTTCTGTTCTGCCAGTTCAGCTCTGGTAGCTTTTAGTTTGACCAGTAGATCATCAATCTGAGTTTCAAGATTAGTTTGTTCGTGTTTTAGCGATGAAATCTCTTTCTTAAGGCAGTTAATCTTTTCTTTATAAGTAGTTTCAACCTTTTTGAACTCAGATTTCATCTGATGAAACTCTTCATCTTGATCTATAAGGTTTTGGTTGTGCTTTCTATAACCCAAAACTTTATCAATACAGGCTTGAGAGCAAAGATGTTCAAATACCTGAGGTGGTATCTCTGTAGTGTCTGCCATTAGAGCTTGATTGTTGACGGGCAGTTCTTCATATTGAAAGCTCCAGTCGAACTCAGAAGTTCCAACAGTTGCACAGGCTACAGTTTGAACTGGAGGAGTAGCTTGTTGTTGTCTGGGTTGGGCTTGGTGAGCTTGTCTTGACTGAGAAGTGACTGGATTTGCTCTTGGTGCCTTGCATTCTCTAGCAAAAGTGACCCAGTAGGTTACAGTTGTAACATCTTAGTTTGCTTTTATCCAAGCAAACTCTGGTGTTGGAGTTGTTACTTGGAATGGGTCTTCCGGTTCTAGAATAGAACCTCTTTGCTCTTATAGAGAGCATGGCATATGAGTGTTGTATGTCCATTTCATCTAAATCATCTGGATGAAAGCATTCCAGATCCTCCTTGATAAAGGACATGTTGTTTGAGTTTTCAGAAACAAAAGCAGCAGAGGTTGATGTTTGAGGAGGAGCTTCTAGGAGAAATGGTGAGCTGTTTGTTTGAGAGATTGGAGTTTGAGGATGAGTGATGATGGGAGGATAGTAGTTACTTGAACTAGGACCCGAGTGCTCAGAATGGAGCGCAGAGGAGGTGGTGGTGGATGTTGAGGCTGTTTGGTAGCTTGAGCTTCTTTCTTTTGCCTGAATCATCTCTAGCTCATAGGTTTTTAGCATTCCAAAGAGCTCAGTCATCTGGAGAGTCTTTAGATTCTCCGTTCTTCTGATTGACACTGTGTAAAGTGTCCAGCAGCTTGGTAGAGACCTGATGAACTTCTTGAGAATATCTTCATTCTCTAGCTTCACCTTTGAGCACTGCAGCTTTCCTACAAGATAGGTAAATTTGTTGTATAGAACAGTTAGAGACTCACCTTCCTTCCAGACGAAGTTTTCATACTGCTGCTTCAGGATGTCTCTTCTGTTCTTTTTGACTTCCTCAGAGCCAGCAAACATTTTCTCAAGAGCTTCCCAGAGCTCTTTGGCAGCTTTGTAACTTCTGAAGTTATGAAAAACTTCATTTGGAAGGCACATTTGGATAGCTCCTAGTGCCTTGAAGTCCACCTCCATCCTTTTTATATCCTCTTCTGAGTACTTGGAGGGCTCCTTTGGAACTGATGGTCCTCCAGAGTCAGCAGATGCCACCATGGGAATGTAGGGTCCATCCCTGATGGATTTCCACATTCCGTACTCCTGATAGCAGAAAAAACTTTCCATGCAGTTTTTCCACATGTCGTAGTCTTCACCAGACACCAATCCTGGTGGTCGGTTGATGCTACCGATGTCTTCAAACCCGTTGCTTTGTGCCAATTTTGTTCTTGGTGACTTGATGAAAGAGAGAGAGAGTTTAGAATAGAACCAGAAGTGATTAAACAAGTGTGAGTTTGTTTAATCTGAGCCAAAGCTCTGATACCACTTGTAGGATCGTGAAATTACAAGATGGTTCTGTTCTTAGTTGAAATTGGCGGAAACAATAACAACTACACAAATGTAATCGAACAGGCAGAAAGAATACTTTTAAGAACACTGTGGTATTAAGCTTTTGCAGATAAACGATTACAATTGAAACTCAATCAGAAAGCACAAAAACCACACCTACAATGAAGTGTTTACAGATTATTTATACTCACTTAGAATCAAGACAGCCCGTTGATTCTAAGGATCAGATCTAACACAGACCGTTGATCTCTTGTATCTAGCTAACTATTACACGTTTTGTTTATATCTAGTTAAATTTATTGAAGCGTCTTCTTTATGCATCATTACTTGCATGCTTGGAGAAGAGCATTGTTGTCCATCATTGGTTGTGCCATTGAGGTTCCTTCTGCTTTGAGTGTGTCAGTTGCTTTTGCAGAAAGTTTTCAATGACGCTTGGTATGGATTGTCAGCTGCAACGATTTGTCTTCAAGGCACAAGGCTGTCAGCAACAAAGATGTTGATCAGCATCAAGATGTAACCATCCAGAGCTGCTGATGATTTGCCTGTCAGCGGCATCAAGTGTTGATGCTGCTGAGAAGCTTATCCGCAACAACTTTGGTCTTCAGCAGATAAGGCTATCCGCAGCAGATTTGTTCTTCAGCAGGAGAACAAGTATCCGCAGCAGGTAAGCTTGTCCGCATCAGTTTGTTGGTCAGCAGCAAACTCTGAGATCAGTAGCATTTGTACTTAGAGAATTTTGTAGCCATCAGTCTTTAGTTATACAAAAGTTGTAGGAATCATGGGGCTTTACGAATTAAAACCTTGCGAAACTGTTGATATAGTTTAATTGGATTGAGATGGTGTTAAAGATCAAAACCCCCAAATAGGAATATGAACAAACCCTAGATTACAGATCGTGAATAATTCGACGATATGAGATTGAATTAATAGAGGGCTTTCTAAGAGTTGGTCATTGCGAAGCTAACCATATAAGTTAATTGGATTATGGTTGAGCCTAGACTAGGGTTCGATTAAACGGTTTATACAAAGAACCCCTAGATTTCTGTTCGTGACAAATTCGGTAATGTAAGCCCGAATTAGGTTAGGGATTTCATTACAGAGGTGAAAACGAAACTAAGGATGTAAGTTTTTACTAGAATAGGATTTGAATTGGTGGTTCCCGACTAAAGAAGGTGTCGACAATAACTGGTTTGATCTCCGGCGACTCCTGCTGCGAATCCGAACAAATTGATGTGTGTAGAAGCTTCAATGGAGTTCGAATGAAGTGCGCAGAGGTTCAATTTGTGAATTGGTAACTCAGATTTTTCGAATTCGATTGCTTTAGGAATGTGTTCGACGGTTACCACATGAATGCCCATAATTGGGTTTGATTTCGAATCAATGTCGTGTTTAACTCTCGAATGAAGGACGTTAATGATGTTTTACGTGGCTAACAGTTACAATTCGAACAGAAAACGTTCACAGAACTTGAATTTGAATCATTGGTTGCGAATTTTGACTTACAAAAGTCAACTAAATCAAAAATAAACAAATTACAGATTTAGTCCCTGTAGTTTCATGCATATGAGTTAAGGGAATTGGCAGAATAAGTCCCTTGGGTTTGAATTGGGTTAAGAACCAGCTTGTTTGACTTTCAGAAATCAACAGGAACCATTTGTACTCAATTTTGAGTTTAAAAGTCAACAGAATTGAGTTTGGGCTGATGACACAATTAGTCCTTATGGTTTGAGTTTGAAAATTGATAATTCTAGTCCATGGATTTTGAGTTAAGGTTAGATAGGTTAACTTTAACTGAATTTTTCTAACATAGTTAACTGAAAAATTCCGGATTGTCACATATATTAATATTAATGTCTATAACAGATGTTTTTTGTTAAAAAGATGACATGTTACATATGAATTTGTTGATAGTTATGTAAGTAACAGATCATATTTTACGTATGAAAGATGACCTGTTACATATGAATTTGTCTGTAACAGGTGTTTTTTCACATGGTTGAGTAAAAAATGATCTGTTACTTAGAAGATTATGTTTACATATGTAATATATTTTCAAATAGTGTATAACTATGTAATATCATACTAGTTATGTTTATTGTAAACTAAAAATAAGATATGTTACATATGCATTTGTTGTTAGTTACATAAGTATAATACATACAAAATTTGGTTTAATGGATTGGAGGGAAGTTGATAAAAGTACAAAAAAAACTGATGTAATGAAAAAAAGTAGATAAAGAGTATGTAAAAAAACTAAAAAAATACAAATTCTGTGCAACTTCATCTTTGTCCGATATATTCCTAATTCAAAGATTTTTGAAGCTATGAAGTCACATATGTAAAGAATAAGATTACATGTGTAAACGCTATCTGATACCGAAAATAGAACGTAAGGAAAAAATGGAAAAAAAGTAATATTAATTAAAATAAAAGTGAAAGTTCGAATATAGAAAATGACTGTGTAGGATAAAACTAAATATTATTAAAATCTATTTAAATAAATATATAATAATGAAAAATATGGTGAAAATGAAAATAAAAAAGATAATTTCATTAAAATTGTTTTGCATAACTAATAACTAAAAGGACAAGATTTATTAAAACTTTAAAGATTTATAAGACTTTAAAAAGAATTTAAAGGAATTTATATGCCATAAACGAATTTATAGATTTTTTATAATTTAATACGAAATTTTAGTTATTAAAAAAACAGAATTTAAATGACAAGATATATTAAAAAAGGGATCTTGTGTTGAGAAGAAAATAAATAATTAAAATATATGATGTCAAGTCATTTGTAAGAAGAAAAAGACAAGTATGGGTATATGTGTAAAAGTATTAAATGATGTAAAGGAGATAAAATGGTAACATTACGAAAATGCCCTTGAGGCTTTTTCTTTAGAAAAGGTAAAAATAATTAGGCGGCAACATTAAAACCACACAATGGGTTTTTAAAGTTTCCATATCTAAAGAGGGTTTTCAAATTATATATTCCATATATATATATATATGTAGAGATTTATAACTATGACTAGTTGTTCTAATTATCTCAAGCGTCTAACAAATATTATATGAGCACTACGTGCGTATAGTTTCGTTACCAATACACATATTTCTAAAGAATGGCAAATGTTGAGTGTTTTTCTCTTCATAAACCCCTACTACTTTATACCTTTTTAAAATTATAGTCGAGTTATGATTTTTATTAAACGAAAGGGGTTATACATAAATTTTATCTAATCCGTTTTATCGACTTGATCCATATTATAATACTAAAATATGTATTATTAATATCATAAGTGTTTTAATCATATTATTATTATTATTATTGCTTTCACAAATACTAAAGATTCTTTCAAATAATTCAATTTTAATAAATAATAAATTTATATATTTCGAATAATACCATATCAAAATGTTTCAACATAGTGACAATTTTAACTTAATAATCTTAATGGAATATTTACTTTTTATAATTAATACTTATTATTGACACTAAATTTATTTTATAAACAACATTCATGAAACATTATTTTATGCAATTTCATCTATATATATCATCACTTTAGTCACTGTTAGGGTTCCTATCCTTCCTTCGTTCGTCCGTTCCAAAACTCTAAGATCCCAACCGTCCCATTCTTATTTCCTTTAAATTTTTTCCATATTAAACATGTACAAACTATTGATCCGTACACCATCAAACATTGGTTGACCTATTACAAGGTGAGTTACATAGTCCCTCTTTTTACCTTTTACATATTTTGGTGTGAATCATGATACAATGAAAACTATTTGTAATTACAACATACAATTCTACATTTATGACCATATGTGTAATTTGTGCTTAGTGCTTGAATGCTATGAGTTGAAACTAAACATATAAATGACATATTCGTACAATCATTAACTTCGTACAAGCCAGCGGTAAAATTGATAGATTTATTGTGTCTGACAAACCAACTCAGGTAGGGTGATTGTTACCGACATTACATTAGGGTAACCTGTATGTTATGCCTCAGTCACAAGGTTTGATTGTACACCCAGTTGACTATAGATTATCCACAAAGGCCTTATTTACCATGTGTCATATGAATTGTATAAAACATTTGGAAACTACTTAAGATATCAAAACCTATGTATACTCACCAACTATTTTTAGTTGACATTGTTTTTATCATTTTTCAGGTGCAAATCCTTGAGTTCGTGTTTCAAGTGAACAGTGCAATTAATTTCAAATAAGTCGTTGCTACATATAGGATATGAGGACCTAGTTGAAATAAACAATTGAACTTATTGATGTATTTCATTTCCTTTGATTGTTTGAATGTATTTGTTGAACGTTGTTATGAAATTGTGTAAATTTAATATATGGAGCATTAGTTGAATCATGTGCTTATGAACAGCTACATGTCCCGCCCCGACGTATTCCGCCCCGACGTATTCCGTCGTCGGTTGGGATGTGACATATTGGTATCAAAGCCATGGTTATAGGGAATTAAGTTATTAGAAACCAATGACCTAGTCTATAACCTGAGGACACCCTCGCGTGATAACCTTACATGTTATCCTAGGTATTAAATCGCATGATACAATACATGATATTTTATGTGCGTGTACTTGATAACTCACATGCTTATAAAATTGCTATACTTGTTTACCACATTGTTTGATTATATGTTACCTATTTGATCCCATTAAATACTATCCTAAGTCTTACCACACAGTTATTCATACATAAGTCTTTATACACCTTCACTCTCACACATTGAGAATTATGTCTTCATCCCCCCAACTTGTGAAGAATTCAAACTCTTATGCCAAATGCCTATTAAATTTATTTTTTTCTTTTCTAGTCAAAGTTTTGACTTCTGAAAACTAGTAAAGAACATGTGCAATCCGAAAGGGTGAATGCCTGTACTTTGGGTCTTCTGTCTAGGAAAGCATTTCATATAAATCCAAATCAACCAAATGATCCGTATTCTTTCCGGGGAATTCCCGAAGTGAGTGTTCACATATAGGCTAAAGCATGTCTTCTTGAAAGTATAAGAATTTGAATCACTTTGATGTGTCAAAGTATCCATTTGGTTATGATACCAAATGAGAATAATGTAAACACCAACATTTTGTTTATTGCAATTTAGTACACATACCTAAACCTTTATTTGTAAACTAACTATTTTATTAACATCATTATCTCGTTCGAGCAAAACCTTTATCAAACCCTTAATTTATAAATATTATCAAGAATATAAATTTTCTATAAAGCTTTTCACCTTGTAAGGAAACTTGATACAACATGTTTTATAAAAACATTATCTTAATTAATAAGTAATTATGACTTTTACTTCGTTAAATTAATTATTATTAAATCTTGGCTTAATTATCAAATGATTTAGCCATTATATTCCTTTGAAACATTATCTTTATGATAATTAAAATTAAATAAAAGGTTTTATTTATTCATCCATTTATCTAGTTATTCAACTTATTATTTTCACTATTTAATTAAATTACAAACAATAATAAATTACAATTACTTGTTTAATTACAAACAAAAAACACAAATCAGTTATTCGTAAGCACATTACTCTAAACACCTGCAAAACCTTCTCGTTATATTGCACCTTCAGAAATATATGAGCATACTAGGCACTTCAAGTAGATGAATCATTTCGCATAGGCTTTAACCATCCATATAAACCTCAAGAAGATTGAAAATTTAAATCCCAACTACCCACATTATACATGAACGCCAAGCAACACGCTTGTCCGTAACACTCGACCACCTACAAAATTCGATAGTTTACATTACTCATGAGATTCAGTAACTTACATATGAGCATTCACATGATACATAACACTAGATTTATCACATGATACATGAAACTTGTTTGTTTGCAATATACATAATACTAGGTTTATCACATGATACATAATACTAGATTTATCACATGATACATGAAACTTGTTTGTTTGCAATATACATAATACTAGATTTAGCACATGATACATAATACTAAATTGATCACCTAATACAAGAAATTTGGTTGTTTGCAACATACTTAATACTAGATTTATCACATGATACATGAAACTTGTTTGTTTGCAATATACATAATACTAGATTTAGCACATGATACATAATACTAAATTGATCACATAATACATGACATTTGGTTGTTTACAATATACCTAATCCTAGATTTATCACATGATACATGAAACTTGGTTGTTTACAATATACATGATACTAGATTGATAACATTATACATGAGACTTGGTTGTTTACGTTATACATGATACTAAATTGATCACATTATACATGAACTTATTTGTTTACAATATACATGATACTAAGTTGTTCACATGATACATGAAACTTATTTGTTTACAATGTACATGATACTAGATTAAACATGAAACTTGGATGTTTACATTATACACTTAACTAGATTGGGTACAATTGTTGCAATTGATGGATCACAAGGCATGATTTTTCACCATATCCATGAAAGTTGAAAACCTATAAACTTTAAAGCTACTCGGGGTTTGACGTATTCTTGTTCAAACATGAGGAAGCTGCAAAACTTTAAAGCTACTCGGGGTTTGACGTATTCTTGTTCAAACACGAGGAAGTTGCAAAAACTTTAAAGCTACTCGGGGTTTGACGTATTCTTGTTCAAACACGAGGAAGCTGCAAAAACTTTAAAGCTACTCGGGGTTTGACGTATTCTTGTTCAAACACGAGGAAGCTGCAAAAACTTTAAAGCTACTCGGGGTTTGACGTATTCTTGTTCAAACACGAGGAATCTATGGAACTCTAAGTTATGCCACATTATTACTATTTAGTTTTCTGACTGACCTTACTATCTAGGGGCACAGTTATTTACTAGCAACTCATACGTGAAAACAATAGATATGAACTAAGTGATTTTGTGTCCCCTCTTGACCCGCACACAATGGGATGATCTATACGGACCATGCGATGATTTGAGTAATTACGGGTGCACACGTAATTATAAAAATCAGCGCATGGAAAACATAGTAAATTCTGACATGTGTTATAACATAAAACCTATCGTGATATATAGTAACGAGACTAATGTGATATGATAAGGGCATGGTGGATACACCGCTGGTACTTCCTACATATAAGTGTTCTTTTCATATTGTCAGAAGTAGCGTTGTTCGTGTCACGTGAAGTTTTATGTTATTTTGACCTGGAGCAATGTTTGTGAAATCTCTTATCCATTGACAATTCTTGAACATATAGACTGCATCCCAAACAAGTTTTGATCATCAAACTGTCATCGTTCCCATTCCGAGTGATGCATTCCATCTTTGGAGTCCAAAATATGCTTCGACAGTTTCCTTCTCAACTCCATTCAAACTAAATCCACTATCATCATTCAAGCCTAACTTTAAGTATCAGACCTAAATCCTGTTATCGATTGTACTCCTCTTATCCCGTTGGACAGAGTCCGCATTAATGACAAGTTGAACCTTGTTGAATAACCCGTAGATATCATGAACCGTAACATTTGGCAACTTAAGCATAGCCGTATTTCAATTGTCAAAGTTCGTTAAGAATCCAAACGTGGCCCAGAGTTTACTTGAGAACGTGAGAATCAAATAAAGCTCAAGTAACCTCACCTATGTGTCGATTTCATTAGCCTCCATCAGTTGAATTTCGGGACGAATGTCCCTCAACATGGGGGTACTGTAACATCCATTATTTTCTGGTACTATTTTTATTTATTTTATACAATAATGACACTCCATTTGAATCCCGTACTTGTCCCACACAATGTGTCACATTAATTATTATTTCAATTCAAAAATTTAAACCTTTCATTTACATATACTTTTCTATTTATATGTAAAACATATGTATGTATATTTATATAGACTTATATATATATACTCCGTTATGGTAATTAAATCAAAACATAAAATTACGAGCTTTAGTCATGTATTGCATCTTTTAGATATATATATATATATATATATGTATTTATAAATAAATATGTACACATATATATATTTGATAAACCATTATACAATTTCTAATTTTTATAAAAATGAAATATATTCCTTTATAAACATTCATAATTAAACAAATAATAATTAGATTCTATAAATTTTATAAAATCAAAGTTTACAAACAACTAAAATGAATTAAGCCAAATAAATTAGCCTTCAACCCAATTGGTAGCACTTGAACCCCCTTACATAGCACTTTAACCCCCCCCCCCCCCCTAATGTCTTGAACCTTTTCCTTCTACCCTTTGAACCCTGAAAGTCATTCTTGAACAATTTTGACTTTGGAAAAGTCAACACTCGATCAAACCATGTCAATTACTCGAAATTATGGATTTCAAATCCCTCCAAATCATTATGCCATCCGTTAACAACCATTAAGGACTAATAATTTCACGAATTTATTAGGTATTTACGTTTACTTTGGAATCATTTGGAGTTACGGTTGGGTATTCAAAAACCACAAATTTATGATCAAATCCCGCATTACCCGTTAAATCGAAGTGGTAACGCGTGTTGAAACCATCTCAAATGAATTTCCTATCAACTATCCATACGAAATCATCACTCGAACCCATTTCCTTATCCCTCCCCCGTCATGATCAGAAACAAGCTGCAGAGACGCCTTTTTTTCATCCAATCGGCCCAAATCCAGGTATTAACTCATCTCCCTACTCGGTTAGATCCTCTGCACCAAAGCCTTAATGTATTGCCTTAATCTGCAGTTGAAATCGATTTAGGGTTTCAGGGGGGTTCACGATCTGGGTCATAAGGAAGAAGAGGGTCTGGGTATTAGTTTTGTTTAAAAAAAACTCTCTTTCTGTATTAGGAAGCAAAGCTGAGCCTTTTCCAGTGGTAAGGCTCTACACAGGCTTCGAACAGGTCGCGAGTTCGAGCCTTGCGGCCCTCTTTCTACCTGTTTTCTTTTCTTTTTTGTTTTTGTTGAGTACTAGACCTTATCACCCTCACACCTATATATTTAATTATGTACAAAACTTATGAAATTTTTATTAAAAAAGAAATAGATATAATAAAGGGGAAAACACAAATTTTAGTTAGGACAAAATGTATACAAATTTTAATATATATATATACCTTATTTTATAACATATATGGTTGTGTAAACGTATATACATAAATTACACATATAATGTTCTATTAAACAAGTATTGTTCTAAACTTATCCTTTAGAAATGTTCAATTTTTTTCAATTAATATCCTTTTCAAATATATATATATATATATATATATATGTATATATATATATATAAGTACAGATTTATAACTATGACTAGTTGTTCTAATTATCTCAAGCGTCTAACAAATATTATATGAGCACTTCATGCGTATAGTTTCATTACCAATACACATACTTCTAAAGAATGGCAAATGTTGAGTGTTTTTCTCTTCATAAACCCCTACTAATTTATTCCTTTTTAAAATTATAGTCGAGTTATGACTTTAATTAAACGAAAGGGATTATACATAAATTTTATCTAATTCAATTTTAATAAATAATAAGTTTATTTATTTCAAAGAATACCATATCAAAATGTTTCAACATAGTGACAATTTTAACTTAATGATCTTAATGGAATATTTACTTTTTGTAATTAATATTTATTATTGACACTAAATTTCTTTTATAAACAACATTCATGAAGCATTATTTTATGCAATTTCATCTATATATATTATCACTTTAGTCAATGTTAAGGTTTGTATCCTTCCTTCGTTCGTCCGTTCCAAAACCCTAAGATCCCAATCGTCCCATTCTTATTCCCTTTATTTTTTTTTCATATTAAAAATTTACAAACTATTGATCCATACACCATCAAACATAGGTTACAAGGTGAGTTACATAGCCCCTCTTTTTACTTTTTACATACTTTGGCGTGAATCATGATATATTGAAAACTATTTGCAATTACAACATACAATTCTACATTTATGATCATATGTGTAATTTGTGATTAGTGCTTGAATGCTATGAGTTGAAACTAAACACATACATGATATACTCGTACCATCATTAACTCCGTACAAGCCAACAATAACATTGATAGATCTATTGTGTCTGACAAACCCACCTAGGTAGGGTGATTGTTACCGACATTACATTCGGGTAACCTGCGTGTTATTCCTCAGTCACAAGGTTTGATTGTACATCCAGTTTGACTATAGATTCTCCACAAAACCCTTATTTACCATGTGTCATATGAATTGTATAAAACACTTGGAAACTACTTGAGTTATCAAAACCTATGTATACTCACCAACTATTTTTAGTTGACCTTGTTTTTATCAAGTTTCAGGTGCAAATCCTTGAGTTCATGTTTCAAGTTGCTACATATAGGATATGAGGACCTAGTTGAAATAAACAATTGAACTTATTGATGTATTTCATTTCATTTGATTGTTTGATTGTATTTGTTGAACATTGTTATGAAATTGTGTAAATTTAAAATATGGAACTTTAGTTGAATCATGTGCTTATGAACAGTCTACATGTCCCGCCCTGACGTATTCCGCCGTCGGTTGGGATGTGACAGACTAGGACTTCATTGGCAGTTTCTACCACGTATTTGTTGTCTAATTGTTGGGTCTAGTTTGAGAATGATCTTAATCAACTAATGCAATCACGAGATGTTTAGGTTCACGTATGAAAATGGGTCTGAGAGTCGCTTGGCTGGTTTCAGCCGACTCTATGAGAGTCGCTAGGTTATCCTCAGCCGACTCTTGGAGAGTCGCTAGGCTGGCCTCAACCGACTCTCTGAGAGACGCTAGGTCGGTTACAGCCGACTCTCAGCGAGAGTTGGCAATCTGCACGCCGACTCTCTCAGGTTCCCTATATATACCTAACCATTTTCATTGTGCAGTGACCTTCTTCTCCACCATTGTTCTCTGTTATTTTCAACTGTTTAGCTAGCTAGAGAGGGTTTTAGGTTTGTGTTTGTTCCACCACCACGGGGGAGCTCACCCGTGGTAGATGGCGGTGGTATATCGTTGTAATAATTCAAGGAGTTTATTGTATTCATCTTAGTGGAATAATAATCAGTTTTGTGGGTTTTTTGTTCTACTTTTTATGCTCTTTTTCTTGCTTTTCTTTTGATTTCATCAATAACAGCTGATCTATAGCTGATTTGTTGATCAGATCATCACTAGAATCATCATAGCATTGGATCCCCCTCGAATGGGACTTATCACTAATTTAGCTAGAGTTTTATTTAACAGTCTATAGAATTTATGATCAATAAAACTTTGGTATGCACCAGAGTCAAAGAAAACTCGAGCATAAATACCAATGATAATAAATTTTCCCGTAATGACGTCGGTCATACCTGCTGCATCATGAGTATTAAAAACGAATGCTCGCGCATTCTTCTTCACTCCTTCAGCAGACATAGGACCTTTCCCTTCAGGTTTCTTTAGCTTAGGACAATTGCATTTGATGTGGCCTGCCTCACCACATTCATAGCAAGTGAGGAGTTTCTTCTTATAACAATCCTTCTTTTTGTGTCCAGACATCTTGCAGAAGATGCAATAAAGTCCAGATCTACATTGTCCCAAGTTTCTTTTCTTTCACTTTTGACATTCATGAATAGAAGAACTGTTATTTTTTAGAAGTGAAGCCTGACCCCGACTTCTTAGAACCACTCGGGCCTTGCCTACGTGTTTCCTTCTTCTTCCCATCTTCTTGATTTCTGATCAAGCTATCAGTTACAGAGGCACCAAGATCCATAGCATCGTCAAGGGTTCAACATTTAGCAACCTTAACAATGTCACAGATTTCTCTAATTAAACCCAAAATGTATCTCTTTATTATATTAGATTCTGGGCAACAAGATGAGGAACTATTCAAGAATACTCGAGGAGTTTAGTCGAATACTCCCGATGATTCATTCCAATCATCTTCAAACTAAGATATTTTCCTTCGATTTATTCCCTTTCATTCTGGGGAACATACTTCTTTTCCACCCTTGCCTTGAAGGCATTCCAGCCCATAAAATAGGCTGTATCTCTGGCCTTCGTAGCAATGATGTTGTTCCACCATTCTAAGGCCTGATCTGTAAATAAATTTGAGGCATAATGAACTTTATCCTCCTCAGCACACTTGCTTATAGCAAGCACAGATTCAGCCTTCTCAATCCACTTTAACATGGCTATTCCTCCTTCTCTACCGAAAAATTTATAGGGCTTACAATCCTGGAACATCTTATAAGTATAGCCAACAATCTTCCTCTTCTTTTCTAGATGGCCTTAACTATTCTCTATTCCTTCCTCTCACGAGGAATTGTGATAATACTCTTCTCTTTCTGTCTTCTTCGTTTTGGATGCTTAACGAGTAGTAGATCCTTCAGGTTTAAGAGTAGCGGTTTGGATTGAGTAATGGTTCGAGTGTGTTGAGTTACGGGTTGAGAGTGTTAGGATTTTGGAATTAACGGCTGATCAGATATTTTATTGGCCTGCCTTTTTTCCAATTCAGTAAAGTTCATTGGAAGAGAAATCTTTATTCCTTTCGCAATCAATTTCTGAAGTTCATTGCGGGGAATGGTAATTTCAGCAGCGTTTTTTACTACCGCTTGCTTCTTTTTACCTCTTGTGTTTTGAGATGGTCTGGTTTGTTTAGACATGCTATATGAGAAACAAGTTTGACATCAAAACATAACTTTTTATTGATGAAATACACATTTAGAAATCATTGTTCCTAAATTTTTTTAAAGTTCTTTTCTTCAAGAGCTTGGACTAACAAAGCATTCCGAGCTTCGACTTCAGCTTTTTCTCGTTCTAGCTCAGCTATTCGGTTCAATAACATTTGTTCCCTTTCATTTCCCAATGCATTCTCATTTATATGAGGAGCAGGGAGAGGAACAGTCTCATAGCAAGAAACATAGGTTTTATTAGAATCTGCTCGTTCTTCTTCTTCGGGAACACATCTATTTTCATAAGGCATTTTAGTGAATCTGTAGGTCCTGATTTCAGAAAAAATCACTCAAATAAATCGATTACACACACAGGCGGAATCTGTGTGTATGGTGGTGAAACAGAGGTAAGAAACAGAAATGGTGATGATAAACCAGCTAACCACACTAGAATCAACATAAAATGATATGAAATTGTAAGAACCACAGTTGAATAAACGCCAAATGTGTATTAATTTAGTAAAACTGTGAAATTTCAGGGTTACAACCGCTATCCACACCCTAAACATTCTCAAACTAGGCTATTTATAGTGAGTAGACATGCATCGAAACTATGCTCACTGAAACTACTAGTTTCGGTTGAGCATTTACAAGTGAAAGAACCTCCTCTCGAAACTCTCTATCTATCAAAACTACTAGTTTTGGTTGAACAAACCTCAACCGAAACTAGGTAGTTTCAATGGCCCAGACTTAACTAAATAAAGCAGTAAAATACAGGAAATTGAATTAACTGAAATACAAGGAAATAAACAAAAGACAAATGTTCAAAACATATAATGATAACTTAGCTTACAAAATATCTAACCTTACAATGTCCCCCTAAGCTATTACATCATTTTCTTCAACTCTCACTAAGCAGTTGGCTCTTGACTTGGTTTCTTAAAGAAAGGCTTTGCATTTACAGACACCACCCTTTGATAAGCCTTGGCACCAGCCTCATCATCTTCATGAAAGATCTTGATAGGGTTGTTGAATAACATTTCAAGATCATCTCGTTGAAATTTTAATACCTCCATGGGCTCAAAAATCTGAATGCCTTCCTTGCCTTCACACTCAATAACAGCACTTCCAATGGTTGAGTTGTAAAACCATTTTCTAAAATTTTGAAGCTGGACTGGTACTGACCGTGGAAGTTTAATGGATTTGACAGTTTCTGTCGGCTTGTACCGAAGGCTTACCCAAGGCTTCTGTGTTCTGGGATGAATCCTGGTTTTATAGATACTTCTTTTTGGGAGTGTGGTTTTCATTGACCTAAAGTCATTGAGGGCTTGTTGCTGCAGGAACAACTCAAACTTTCAAGCTTCATTGACTTTACTAGGATTCTGAAGGGGTAATTTGGCTAAAGCCCTCAGATCAAATATTGGAAGGGAGCTGAACTCATGTGAAGTTTTGAAGTGTTCAACTCCTCCTTTGTATCTTCTCATAATGTATAAACCCCTCTCATTGTCATATTTCCATCCCATAGGGGGTCTTTTCAGCTCCTGGTATTTAGAGAACCACTCATAGTGCTTGGGAGGCTCTCGATAGGCAACCTCCTCATCCAAGGCCTTCTAGGATCAAGATATTATGGATTTGGTTTAGTAATAGGAGCTGACTCAATTGTTGTGTGTCTGTAGTTGGTGTTTCAGGAGCTTCTTTATGAGTGCCTGTTGGCCAAGCAGTGGTTACAGGCTCAACAAAGGCCACTTGAACATGTGTATCCTCCTCTTCTATGCCATTCAAGTTTTCAATTTCATCTTCGGTCTCTGTGAAGTACCGAAGCTTCTCTTGATGTTCTTCTCCTCGTCTCACAATATCTGGAAATTCATCAATAGTTCCAAAATCATCAATTTGCTTAAGAAGTTCATCCAGCTCATGGTCAGATCCAACTTCCTCTTTATCTAAGATCGCAACCTCTGTATCTGTCTCTGTGCTCTTTCCCTTTTCTCTTTCAGCTCTTCTTTGACTTAGACTTGGTAAATCATACTCTAGTTCTTCTATCTTTACATCCATAGAAGGATCAACAGCAGTAGTGGACTAGGGTGCAATGGTCTTTCCCTGAGTTATGGAGGAGAGTTCCCTTTGTGTTTCAGTTTTTTGTGAAGACTGTATCATGGAAGCTTGGATTTGGTTGACCAAAGAAGTTACAGCAAGCAGATCTTGTTGCTGCTTTGACAATTATTCTTGTTGTACTGCAAGTTGTGTCTATTGGATTTCCAGTTGGTTCTTCAAGGTAACCACTTCCACCTTCAAATCTTTTTTTTTCTTCGTTTTGAGTCTCCAGATCAGACTTCAGAGTTTTGATTTCCTTATCCTTTTGAGACATTTGTTCATTAAGCTTTAACACAACTAAGCTCAACTTTTTAACTCCTGGGATAAGAGGAGATGTCTCTTGGACATGTGAGGCAGGTGGTATTGATTGAGGAGTAGGCTGTGGAGTGGGTTGTTGAGTGATGGAAGCATGGATGAGTGAAGGTACGGTTAATCATGTTTTATACCCCAAAATCGTTTAATCATGTTTTATCCCCCAAGTTAAAATAGTAAAAAGGGGCCGTGAAAACTCACCTGCGTTGCGTTGTAGGTAGTATCACACAAAGGATAAGTTGGAACCACGTGTGTAAGTCTCAAATGACTTACGAATGCCCTAAAATTATAAACACATAAATTAGAGATAAAAATGGGAATTGTGACAGCGACACGGAATGAGAAACGTCCAAAAGAAACGCTCTAATATTCAAGAGTGGACGAAAGTGTCCACGGAGTTAGGAATTATATTACGCGACGAATGACACAAATAATAATAAATATAACTGGGTGTTTTGTCACTCACAAAAATTGAGAAAGATAATAATATATATATACTAGTAAATAATATAACTAATTATATTATTATTTAGTCTTAATCGATACACGATGTTATAAATTGATTTGAAATAATATAAATATGTATATTATTTAATATTACGGGTCACGGTTTGAAAATAATATAAACATATTATTTTATACGAAATTACGGTTTGAAAATAACATAAACATATTATTTTTAGTTGATAATAATAATAATAGTTTATTTATAAAAGTGGGAATAAAAATATGTTAATAATTCAAACTCGAGTCTACGGGCTGTTTCCCGAGCTAAAACACATTTATATAATAATATAATATTATAATGTTTGATTTTTGTTAATTAATTATAACAGAAAAATGCTCAAAAAATAGTTGTGGGAGCCCGGTCTCGAACCCGGGTATCTCCCACACACGTACACTGACCCAACCAATCCCGCCCGCTAGGGTATCGCGTTAGATACCCGAGTCTGATTAGTTTTAACACCAATGTGTCTGGTGCTCTTCCCTTTAGTCGTGATCCGAATCTGATTTCCATCCCAAAACCATCGAATTGGATCGCGATTAGGCACAAGGACGTAGGGGTTTTGTTATTCAAGGTATTGCGAACATGTGGTAGTTTTTAATTATAAAATCAACAGGTTTATGTTTGCTTAATTTCTGATTCAAAAGTCAAACCCTAGAATAAGAACACGAATTCGAATCTGATCCAGTCCGATATTAAAACTCATTGGAATCGTAGGGCTTTTACTCATATGAACAATTCGAATCTGTTCATAGGTTTTAATTTGATTGAGATGGTATATAGGATCAAAAGCCCCAAAACATTTTTATAACGAACCCTAGTCTACGGATTATGATTAAATCGATGTTATATGATCAAATTCGCATAGGGTTTTCAAAGAGTGGTTAATTGCGAAGCTAATCATATGGATTAATTGAATTTAAACAGGTTTAAAAGTAGAGTTTGATTAACCCGTGCTCGTGATGAACCCTAGAATCGGTTCATGATTAATTCGATGTTATATATTCGAATTATCATAGGGCTTTTCAGAGGATGGATGATGGCGAGTGTATCCATGAAGTTTAATTGAATTTATATTGTGTCTAGGGTATGGCTCCATTAAATCCGAATGTATATGAACCCTAAAATCAGTACATGATAAATTCGATAACGTAACCCCGAATTGATAAGGGGGTTTTGATCTAGACACTTAAACGAAACCAGGGATGTAAATGATTACCAGAATGATGCTCGATTTGATGGTGTTCGATTAAACAGACTCCGACTGTGAACGGCTTTAGCTCCAGCGACCCTAACTGCTATTTCCGATTGAATTGAGGTGTGATACAGGTTCTCTAAGGCTCGATTGAGATGTGCAGGTGTTCGATTTGCAAGAATAATGATCGAATTGCTCGAATTTGATGGACACGTGGTAATGGTCGACGGTTATGGTTTAATTACCCATAATTGGGTTTTAATTCGTTGTAATAATGATGATTGAAATCTTAATTGTGTTTGTTAATGGTGTTTAATGTGTTTGAGTTACTGATTCAAACGGAATCAGTTGTAATTCGCGAATTCAAGATCAAGAACAAGGATTTGACTTTCTAAACTCAACACAAAATCAAGAATAGGTAAATAACGGTTTTAGTCCCTGTGGTTTTTTGTGTTGAATTTTGGATTTGGGTGGAATTGGTCCCTCAAGTTTGGATGGAGTTAGAACTTGGTTAATTTGACTTCCAAAGTCAACAGATTTGGGATTTTGACTTTATAAAAGTCAACAGTCAACTTTAGGGATATTACGTAACTAGTCCCTGGAGTTTAGGTTTGGATAATTGATAGAATTAGTCCCTGAAGTTTGAGTTATGTTAATTAGGTTAACTTTAACTGGATTTTGTTAACGGAGTTAAATGGAAAAGTCCGGATTGTCACACCATCCCCTAGTTGAAAGAATTTTCGTCTCGAAAATTAAATAATAATAAAAAAATTTCCTGGGATATCACATCATCCCCTAGTTAAAAGAATTTTCGTCCTGAAAATTAAAATAGTACCTTAAGAATTTGACGCGGAGTGCTTGAACAGATTAGGATATTTGCGCATCATCTGATCCTCGCGCTCCCACGTGAATTCCGGTCCGCGTTTCGAGTTCCAACGAACTATGACAATAGGGATTTTACTGTGCTTTAACGTTTTGACTTCCCTATCCATAATTTCAACGGGTTTTTCGATGAAATGTAACTATTCATCAATGTGTAGTTCCTCAAGAGGAACTGCGAGCGATTCGTCCGCTAGACATTTCTTCAAATTTGAGACGTGAAAGACGTTGTGTACACCACTAAGTCCTTCAGGTAGGTCCAGTTGATACACTACTGGTCCGATTCTCTTCATTATCTTGAATGGTCCAACATAACGAGGATTTAGTTTGCCTCGTTTCCCAAAACGAATGACACCCTTCCAAGGTGAAACTTTTAACAAGACCATATCCCCTACATGAAATTCTAACGGTTTACGACACCTATCGGCATAGCTCTTTTGACGATCATGAGCTGCTGCCATACGGTTTCTAATTTGAATGATTTTCTTAGAAGTTTCAAGTACGAGTTCAGGACCTATAAGTTGACTATCCCCAACCTCAGCCCAACAAATAGGAGAACGACATTTCTGTCCATAAAGTGCTTCAAATGGAGCTGCCTTGATGCTAGTGTGATAATTGTTGTTATAGGAAAACTCCACCAACGGTAGGTGAGACTCCCAAGTGTTACCGAAATCAATCACACAAGCTCGAAGCATGTCCTCCAGAGTTTGAATAGTACGTTCTGTCTGGCCATCAGTTTGAGGATGGTATGCTGTGCTCATATCTAGACGCATGCCTAAAGCTTTATGTAACTGTGACACCCCGACCGATGGCGGAATCATCGAGGCGGACAATGAAATGATTGTTCATAACCACATGATCTACTAAGGTTGCATAATTCATTAATAAGATTTAAATACCAAATATCCAAATACAATTCAAGTTACAACACCCTATTCTAGAATATTACACATAATTATTTTACTAGGTCCAAAAGCCTTATGTGTAGCACCTTCAACACATAGTCACATAATCACATATCTTCACCTGAAACGTAATCCAAAACAAGTGTCAACTACGAGAGTTGGTGAGTTTACATATGTTTAAATAAAGTAAAAGTTTAGTTAAAAACGTTTATACAATTCATAGTTTGACATGGTATGATATGGCATAATGTGGAGAATTCACTATATGTATACCAATTGTAAGCATGTAATTATGTATATAAGCATAAAGGTTTAACGTGATAGGCATGGAATCAAGACTATGTGGGTCACACACAGTTTAAAACCACCCTAAAAGTATCCAAAGCATGCAAGTATGTATAAGCACAAAGGTTTAACATGATAGGCATGGAATCAAGACTATGTGGGTCACACACCGTCTAAAAACCACCCTAAAAGTATCCATAGCATAACAAGTGACCATGCACAAAAGCACAATAATCTACGCATGTAAACACAAGTTGAATTGTATGTAAGTATGCACAGATTACGTCTCACCCCAAAATGTTTAAAAATGTAAATAGGGGATATGTAACTCACCTGTGCAAACAAGGTAGTGATGCTGTATGTAGCAAAGTCCAATAGTGTATCCCGACCTACTCGTGTCCTAAATATTTAAGACACCATAAAGTCTATGTAATGATTCTACCGTGTGTTGATCATGCATTCAATTCACCCAACTAGGCTTGACATGAACCCGTTTTAGGTTTTCAAGTGGTTTGACACGACGATCGTTGGTGACGGTTTGGTGATAACAAAATACATTTATATATACTTATATGATAAGATGTGTATTCCAAAACGTGTCATTACATTCACGTATCATTATTAAGTTTGAGGATTGAAATTTAGTATATACTATAAAAATAAAGCTTTGGATATCAAACTAGTTGTTTAGAAAAATACTTGGTTTTTAAGTCCACTTGAGACATGTTTTTAGTTAACTAAATAAATCCAATAAATTTCAGGGTTCTTGACATGGATAAATATATGTCATTGGTTCATAAAAATGTAAGGTTTAAAATATTTGGAGGGGTTTAAGGGTTTCAAATATTTATACTAACATAAGTAGGTTAACAGTTTCGGTTTTGCTGGATAGGTCTCGGGAATACGGCTGTTTGGGATTCAAATGTTAGTTTCAATACAATAAGCCATATGGTTTTTATAACCCACACAAAATGCTAGTTTTAAAAAAAGGAATCAACTTATTTGGACTATTATTGAACAAGTTATGGCCCCAACAAGTTAACTCAATCATTCTGCCATAAAAACTCAGAATATACCCGTTTTCTTGTATCACCCTTTTGGGGTATCAAAACTTCTCCAAAAATTATGAAACCAATTGTATTGGAAAGAGGACTCCTTAAAATTAATCTTAGACTCAAGAAACGTTCAATTTGGTTCAGTTTTGACCAAGATATGACCCTCTAAAGTAGACCAAAATTTGTGCCAGCTACTGTTTGGTTAAAGGAAGTGACTTTCTCTTTGAAACAAGCACTACTTGGGTGAACTTACAACACAAATAAACATGAAATATTAAAACAATACTAAGGTTTAGTAAAGCGCTCACTTAAGGCAATCAAGGAGAAGGTAAGATGATTGTAGAAGGCTTGAACACTTGCAAAGTCACTTAAATGACACTCGAGAGCACTAGAAAGCACTGAATACTTGAATTTGGAATGGAAGTTTGGAGTTTTAGAATTATGTATTTGTGTTGGATGGAGCCGTGAGTCAAAAAAAGAAAAAATGTGAAATTTGTGGTTTTGTTTTGGTGAGGTGGATTGAGCCGTGAATCAAGAGAACAAAATGGATGGAGAATGAGTTGGTGTTTCGGTGAAATGGTTTAAGTATTATAGTCTTTAATTCATGAGACCATGAGACATATTATCCATGGGTTAAAATGATGTTGGTAGACAACATGGCAATCACTTCATGGAGACATTGGGACAAATGAAGTACACAAGACAAAAGAAAGGTGGTGCTGGCTTTTTGGGTCTTCTCAGCTGGGGTGGGGGAGCCGTGAGGGGGGTGGGTAGGGGTAGGGTGTAGTGTTGGGTGTTCCCGCTGGTACAAGTTCGGTATGATACCCACTAAGTGTAACCCGGTGATTAATAGTCGTTATATGTTAGTATGGTACGGGTCGGGTATATATATAAAAAATATATATAAATTTAATAGTTTTGACATAATACGAGTATGTGTAAAACACTTAGGATTAGTTTTTATATAGCTTAGTATTCTCAAAAAAAAATAAGGAGAATGTTTTCGAGCGGTTTGTTTTATTTAATTTTAAATTTTTTTATAAACTTATTTTATAAATCAACTCATTTTTTGTCAAATCATTTTATTTGTTTTCAAGGTCATTTATTTTTATAAAATTTTTAAAATGGTTTTAACTTACAAAAAATATATATAATAATGATAATATAAATGAATAAATAGAACTTTTTATAAATACATAATAACTACTTATTTAATTCAATCGAAACTAAGTAGTTTCGATAGAAGATAATTTCGACAGCTCTATGTTCAATTGAAACTAGTAGTTTCGATTGAACATAGTTTCGACATTTCTATGATCAATCGAAACTAGTAGTTTCGATTGAACATAGTTTCGACATTTCTATGATCAATCGAAACTAGTAGTTTCGATTGAACATAGTTTCGATACTTTACACTACCAAAAATAGTTTCGATCAAATCAGAAATTCCAAGTAAATCTGAACCTACATTTTACTCAAATAATTTTAAAATATATTATAACTGAAACTTTGAAATGTCACAGTAACGACTTCTAGAAACGAGAGGTGAATCGTGCATCTTGATCCGAAATGATAGAGATTGGCACCCCTTGCCGAGAGACTAATTCTTTCAAGTAAGTACGAGTAAGCTTATCCATTTTGTCAGTTTCATTGATTGCTAAGAAGTGAGCGGATTTTGTTAAACGGTCAACAATTACCCAAATGGTATCGCATCCGGTAGGAGTTCGTGGCAATTTTGTAATAAAGTCCATGGAGATTTGTTCCCATTTTCACATGGGAATTTCTGGTTGTTGGAGAAGACCGGATGGCTTTTGATATTCAACTTTGACCTTCGCACAAGTCAGACACTTACTCACATAGGTGGCTATATCGGCCTTCATCTTCGGCCACCAATATAGTACCTTTAGATCATGGTACATCTTGTCGGAACCTGGATGTATAGAGTAACACGATTTATGAGCCTCATCTATGACTAGTTCCCTTAGGTTTCCGAATACTGGAACCCATATTCGCTCGACGAGGTAGCGAATTCCGTCAGATTTGACCTCGAGTTGTGCTTCCATACCGCGTGTACCTTCCAGCGGTAGGTTTTCCTCTTTTAGGGCTTCGAGTTGAGCACTACAGATTTTGTCAGGTAATCTGGGGTGAATAGTAAGCTGTAACGCTCGAACTCGTTTGGGTTTTGTTTCCTTTCGATTTAGGGCATCAACTACAACGTTAGCTTTACCCGGGTGGTACCGGATCGCACAGTCATAATCATTTAAGAGTTCGACCCAACGACGTTGTCGCATGTTCAACTCTTTCTGTTCGAAGATGTGCTGAAGACTCTTGTGATCAGTGTAGATGGTGCATTTTGTATCGTACAAGTAATGTTCGAAAACTACAGCTCCCAGCTCTAAGTCATGAGTGGTGTAGTTTTTCTCGTGAACCTTTAGTTGACGCGAAGCATACGCGAACACCTTTTCTCGTTGCATTAACACACAACCTAGACCCTGAATAGACGCGTCACAATACACCACAAAATCATCCGTTCCTTCCGAAAGAGCTAGAATAGGTGCACTGCCAAGTTTTTGTTTAAGATGTTGGAATGCTGACTCTTGGTTATCGCCCCAGTTATAGGCTTTAACCTTTTGAGTTAAGGCAGTGAGAGGTTGTGCAATTTTTGAGAATCCCTCAATGAATCGACGGTAATAACCAGCCAATCCCAGAAATTGTCGCATCTCAGTCGGAGTCGTCGGTGCTGCCCAATTCTTGATGGCTTCTATGTTTGATGGGTCGACATGTATTCCTTTCTCGTTAACCACATGTCCTAAGAATTGAACCTTCCGGATCCAAAATTCACACTTGGAAAACATAGCATATAGTTGCTCCCTTTTAAGTAATTCCAAAATTAGGCGTAGATGTTCCTCATGTTCCTCCTTGTTCTTGGAATAAATAAGAATGTCGTCGATGAAAAAGATGACGAATTGATCACGGTAAGGCTTACACACACGGTTCATGAGGTCCATGAATACCGCAGGTGCGTTGGTTAATCCGAAATGCATGACCATAAACTCATAGTGGCCGTACCTTGTCCGAAAAGCAGTTTTAGAAATATCCTCATCTTGGACTCTTAATTGATGGTAGCTGGACCTGAGATCTATCTTGGAATAGAAACTTGATCCTTGGAGTTGATCAAATAGGTCATCTATACGAGGCAAAGGATAACGATTCTTGATTGTGACCATATTCAGTTCACGGTAGTCGATACACATACGGAAAGTTCTGTCCTTGTTTTTAACAAACAGAACTGAGCTCCACATGGCGATGAGCTAGGTCGGATGAAACCTTTATCCAATAATTCCTGTAACTGAGTAGATAGCTCTTGCAATTCACTAGGTGCCAGTCTGTAAGGTGCCCTAACAATCGGTGCCGCTCTGGGTGCTAGATCGATTTGGAATTCAACCTGTCGGTGTGGTGGCAGACCAGGCAAATCCTCGGGAAATACTTCTAGAAACTCGTGGACGATGGTGATATCATCTATCTTCTTCTCTTCTGACGGCTGCTCAGCAACGAGAGCCAAAATAGCCGTATGTCCTTTTCGAAGGCATTTTTGTGCTTTCATAAAGGATATGATGCCCATGACTGCACCAACTCTTTCGCCCTGAACGGAAAGGGTTTCTCCACTTGGGAGAGGAATACGAACAATTTTCTCATGACAGATAATTTCAGCTTGGTTTTTAGATAACCAATCCATGCCGACAATTACATCAAAACTACCAAGTGTGACCGGCATAAGGTCGATCTCAAATATTTGTCTAGCTAGCTCAAGCTTACATCCCGTAAGAATGTGAGTTGCTTCAATTATTTGGCCATCAGCTATCTCTATTATATACTTAGCCTCTAACAGAGTTGGAGTTCCTTTTATCATATCACTAAGTTTCTTAGATATAAAACTCCTATCAGCACCAGTGTCAAAAAGGACAGAAGCAAGGTAATTATTTAAGAAAAACTTACTGGTGACCACATTATGAACATAACGAGCTTCTCCAGATCCTAGCACGAAGGCTCGTCCCTTCGCACCATTTCCTCCACCATTGCCGTTGTTACCCCCATTTTGTTATTTTGGTGGTTTCCATTACCCCCTTTCTTCAATTGTGGACAATTCTTCCGAATATGTCCCTCCTTCCCACACTCGAAACAACCCCTTGAGGATCCAGGTTGTTGAAAAGGTTGTTTAGCTTGTAACTCACCCCTACAATATTTGGCAGCATGACCTATTTTGCCACACCGCTGACAACGATTGCAAAACCCGAACTGGTGGAAGTTGCACTGTTACACTTAGGAGACTTTCCCGCGTAACCACCGTGGTTTTGACCTGAAGAGGTCGACTTGTTGGAGTTCTTAGCATTGTCAAACCTACACTGTTGCTGCTGCGGTTGATTGAACTGGGGTTGGTTGGGCTGGGGTCCTTTGGAGTGAGAGTTGGAGTGGTTATTGGAGTGGTGGTCAAACTTGCGTTTATGATTATCGGTGGATTTAGAGACTGTACCTCTCGAAGGTAGAGTCCCTTGAGTCACCGCCTGATCGGTTAACTTATGGGCAAGTCGGATAGTTTGCTGGATAGTGGTAGGGTTGGATGAAGTCACCATACTTTGTATCTGAGGCACTAGGCCTCCAATATATAGTTCAATTCTCTTGTAATCAGGGGTCACCATATGCGGGCACATAGTAGCAAGCTCATGTGAACGCGTGGTATAAAGTTCAATTTCAGAACCCTCATCTTTAGGTTCCAGAATTCTCCCTCTAACTTCTGAATTTCATCGTGAGGACAGTACTCCTCCATCATCATTGTGTTAAACTCCTCCCACAGGAATCCATTTGTCATGGCCAGACCCAACATCTGGACCTGGGCGTTCCACCATGTGAGAGCCGGGCCCTCCAAAGTTCCAGCGGCGAACATGACCTGATTTGCCACTGGGTAGTTGCACATGGAAATCACTGATTCTACTTTCTCGAACCAACGCAGTAGTTAGGCAGCTCCTTCAGCTCCACTAAAGGCGTGGGGCTTACAGTCCATGAATGCCTTGACGGTGCAGGCTGGTTGTTGATTCTGCTAGCCTGGAGTTAGAAACAATATAGGATTGGGATTATAGAGTTTAGGACAGGCTTTTTAAGAGATGAATTGACATCATTAGTCAATAGCTAAAGCATTTACCTACAACATTCTGTGCTGCAAGAGCCTCCGCCACACTATCATTTATTAGTGCCGCTAGCTCCGCTTCCGTCATGTTAATGGTACCTTGGCCACCAGCACGACCTCCACGTCCTCTTCCTGACATGACTCTTCACATTCACAAATACAAAACAATGAGAAATATATCGCATATTAAACATTATTTATGTATGAGTAAAGAAATACAACATCTAATATTTTGAAAATTAATTAAATTGTAAGGCTATAAAATAAATAATTCAAACATTAAACTTCTCATGCTTTTATTGAATGAGAACAACCTTACCCATCTAGGTTTGAAAAGAGAAATAACAAAAGCAAAACATGCATGAAAAGGGAAGATAGAATAGGAAGATCATCAAACATCTTCGTCATCAGAAGAAACATATGATTGTGCATCGTCGATCTCCACTGGTTCCTCCTCAGGTGGCTCCTCCTCCAAGGGCTCATCCTCGAAGGGCTCCTCCTCGAAGGGCTCTTCCTCAAAGGTCTCTTCCTCGCCGTCAGAAAGTGGAATCTCTTCAGGAAATAGGGCTGCTTGCAGTTGGGCTTCCAAGTGAGTCACCCTCTCTTGAAGACCTTCAGCAATATGGTTTGCTACATGTAGTTGAGCTTCCAGAGCAGCCACTCTCTCCAAAACTCCTTCCATGTCATTGTCCGAGGTGTCCACCCTCGTCTCCAAATCTGTCACCCGATCCACCAAGACGTTATGGACTTGATCCGTTACTGCTAGTTCAGCAGTCAACAGCTCTATCCCTACCTTATTCTCCTCTATTTGAGGCTCTCTCTTCAGAATGTCAGGTATCTCATCAGTAGCATCTTTCACAATACTCAACTCCCTGGACATGTAAAATACAAAGGCTGCAAAAGCTTGTTCCATAGTGCATGGCAAGCTAGGTAATGTAGATGATGAGGAAGTCGAACCAAAGTAAGGTGATGGGACATTTCCCATTTCGATCCATCTTTGGATCATTTGCGGGTATGCGTTCCAATTACGAGCATGATTCATTGCTTGGGCGCTGCTCCTTTCCCCCTGGTCAACTGAATAGTCACTGGAACTAGTCCGCCGCCTTTTGGACTCCGGGGATGATAGGATAGGTGCCTTATGTCTTGGTGCCTTAGGTGATGGAGGTGGAGTTGACGACATGTTCCTGTAACAATATATATCAGTGCCAAACATCCAAATGACATGTAACTAGTGTGTGAGGCTATAGTCTAGTATGCAATCCTAGTTCTCTATAACCAATGGCTTTGATACCAATCTGTCACACCCCCAAATTTTGACTAACGAAGTTTTACCGTTTGGGAAGTGACGAACCAGGATCTCAGACATTAGTTACTTTGAACGACTCTACATGGGACTCAAATGAAAATATCAAATAAACAGAGTTCAAATGCAGAAGCATAAAGAAAAGAAAATGCGCAAAACACACGCGCCCAAACCAAAAGTCCAAAAGTCCAAACGTCCAACCAAGCCAAGTACAATACAAAATAATCCAAATAAACATAAATAAGGAATAATCAAAGTAGATGAATCCCATGCATGCCCTAATGTGCACCTGTGCCTTATCTTAGCGACTTGAGAAAACATGTAAGAAAATATGTCAACACGAGGTTGGTGAGTTCACATGTTTATATATATATAGATAAGCGTTTACCAGATTTATGATCATTCAATATGTATCTATAGGTAGCTAACCTATGTTCATGTTTAACTCAAGCGCTCGCAACCGAAGCTGACTGTTTGTTTATTACTTCCTGCCAGGTCTATCTACACTGGCGGTGTGAGTAGGCTAACATTTCACCCGTTCGATCTCTAATAGACGTAGCGCGACTAACGCGGGTGGGATTTCTCAAACCCAGGAGTACTACTAAATATTACCTCGCTAAGATCCATATTAATGGTCCGATATAAGATGAGGAATTTCTGTGATAGCGTCTTACGCTTAGCTTTAACATTGATATTATACGAATTACAAAATCTCAAAATCGTTTAATCATGTTTTCTCCCCCAAGTTAAAATAGTAAAAAGGGGCCGTGAAAACTCACCTGCGTTGCGTTGTAGGTAGTATCACACAAAGGATAAGTTGAAACCACGTGTGTAAGTCTCAAACGACTTACAAATGCCCTAAAATTATAAATACATGAATTAGGGATAAAAATGAGAATTGTGACAGCGACACGGAAAGAGAAACGTTCAAGAGTGGACGAAAGTGTCCACGGAGTTAGAAATTATATTACGCGACGAATGACACAAATAATAATAAATATAACTGGGTGTTTTGTCACACACAAAAATTGAGAAAGATAATAATATATATATACTAGTAAATAATATAACTAATTATATTATTATTTAGTCTTAATCGATACACGATGTTATAAAATGATTTGAAATAATATAAATATGTATATTATTTAATATTACGGGTCACGGTTTGAAAATAATATAAACATATTATTTTATACGAAATTACGGTTTGAAAATAACATAAACATATTATTTTTAGTTGATAATAATAATAATAGTTTATTTATAAAAGTGGGAATAAAAATATGTTAATAATTCAAACTCGAGTCTACGGGCTGTTTCCCGAGCTAAAACACATTTATATAATAATATAATATTATAATGTTTGATTTTTGTTAATTAATTATAACAGAAAAATGCTCAAAAAATAGTTGTGGGAGCCCGGTCTCGAACCCGGGTCTCTCCCACACACGTACACTGACCCAACCAATCCCGCCCGCTAGGGTATCGCATTAGATACCCGAGTCTGATTAGTTTTAACACCAAGGTGTCTGGTGCTCTTCCCTTTAGTCGTGATCCGAATCTGATTTCCATCCCAAAACCATCGAATTGGATCGCGATTAGGCACAAGGACGTAGGGGTTTTGTTATTCAAGGTATTGCGAACATGTGGTAGTTTTTAATTATAAAATCAACAGGTTTATGTTTGCTTAATTTCTGATTCAAAAGTCAAACCCTAGAATAAGAACACGAATTCGAATCTGATCCAGTCCGATATTAAAACTCATTGGAATCGTAGGGCTTTTACTCATATGAACAATTCGAATCTGTTCATAGGTTTTAATTTGATTGAGATGGTATATAGGATCAAAAGCCCCAAAACATTTTTATAACGAACCCTAGTCTACGGATTATGATTAAATCGATGTTATATTATCAAATTCGCATAGGGTTTTCAAAGAGTGGTTAATTGCGAAGCTAATCATATGGATTAATTGAATTTAAACAGGTTTAAAAGTAGAGTTTGATTAACCCGTGCTCGTGATGAACCCTAGAATCGGTTCATGATTAATTCGATGTTATACATTCGAATTATCATAGGGCTTTTCAGAGGATGGATGATGGCGAGTGTATCCATGAAGTTTAATTGAATTTATATTGTGTCTAGGGTATGGCTCCATTAAATCCGAATGTATATGAACCCTAAAATTAGTACATGATAAATTCGATCCCCGAATTGATAAGGGGGTTTTGATCTAGACACTTAAACGAAACCAGGGATGTAAATGATTACCAGAATGATGCTCGATTTGATGGAGTTTGATTAAACAGACTCCGACTGTGAACGGCTTAGCTTCGGCGACCCTAACTGCTATTTCCGATTGAATTGAGGTGTGATACAGGTTCTCTGAGGCTCGATTGAGATGTGCAGGTGTTCGATTTGCAAGAATAATGATCGAATTGCTAGGAATTTGATGGATACGTGGTAATGGTCGACGGTTATGGTTTAATTACCAATAATTGGGTTTTAATTCGTTGTAATAATGTTGATTTAAATCTTAATTGTGTTTGTTAATGGTGTTTAATGTGTTTCAGTTACTAATTCAAACGAAATCAGTTGTAATTCGCGAATTCAAGATCAAGAACAAGGATTTGACTTTCTAAAGTCAACACAAAATCAAGAATAGGTAAATAATGGTTTCAGTCCCTGTGGTTTATTGTGTTGAAGTTTGGATTTAGGTAGAATTGGTCCCTCAAGTTTGGATGGAGTTAGAACTTGGTTAATTTGACTTCCAAAGTCAACAAAATTGGGATTTTGACTTTCTAAAAGTCAACAGTCAACTTTAGGGATATTACATAGCTAGTCCCTGGAGTTTAGGTTTGGATTATTGATAGAATTAGTCCCTGAAGTTCTAGTTAAGTTAATTAGGTTAACTTTAACTGGATTTTGTTAACGGAGTTAACTCGAAAAGTCCGGATTGTCACATCAGGCACTTCAGGCTCATCTTCTTCGATCACATTGCCAAACAAAGGAATGTTGACAATTATTCTATTGCTTCTAGCACTTGTGCTCTTCATGTAACGTAGGGTCTTGGCAATCATGTGATCCATTACCAGGAGAGGTCCTTCTTGTGGAAGATTGGGGTGTAAGTGATTGATGATCATTTGCAGGAACCTTGGATATACTAAAAACTTGTCTTTGACTTTCCTGGTGAGATTCTCTATCATCTGTTTGAATACCAACCCTGAAAAGTTACAAGCCCTTCCTTTGATCAATCCACGTATAGCAGAAGCAACCATGGCATTGGCTGAATCAAATCTTCCCTTCCTTATAGAAATACAGTGAATCATCACATGTACTATGTACCTCCAGTGGGGAGCAAGGAAAGTCTTAGTAATCTGCCTACTCTTAAACTCGTCTGGGTGACCCATTCTTCTAAAACTCTCGCGGATAAAGAAGTTAGAGTATTCAACAGGGGCCTCATGATTATCACTGAGCTGCAACACTTCTCTGATAAGAGCCTCTGAAATAAGGACTTCTTGATTGTACACAGTTGCCCTAATATGCACCACATTGTTGATTGAAACCCTTGTATCAGTAGCCTAGAATTGTCTGATTGAATTCTCAAAGATAGGCAAGTTGTGACTGATAGCAAAGCTAACATTGGAGTTAGCTAGAAAGTTCAGAACAGGTACAAAATCTGCACTCTTGGGATCAGCAGCATTGAGAAATGCACAAACATTGTGCTTCTTGACAAAGAGAAGATCCATTCCCACTCAGAATAAAATTTTCAGAATATCAGATTTCTTGACACGTAGAAAAATTTCAGAAACTCCTGGCCGAAAGTACTAGTTTCGGTTGACCAAAAACCTATCGAAACTACTTAGTTTCGGGAAAACACATGGGATATTGAAACTACTAGTTTCGGTAAACAAAACTTGTTCAAAATCATAATAATATTTTTAAAATCCAAAGATCCTTTTTTTTGAAACAACTAGTTTTGATGTCAAACCCTGAACAGACTCAGATATTCAACATATAAAAGAAAGAGTAAGAAAGGCCTGTGAGTGTCGAAACTCCATCTTACCAAAATTTGTAAGAAAATATGCAAATATATACAACAAAAGGATGAGATATGAACAATGGTGAAGATATAAACAAGATATGAACCAGAAACAACCCTAACATTGAAGAATGTATGTCCCAGCGGGTCTACGGATCGATCTCATATGTATAACACGCAACGTGAACTCGTAGTGCGGAATCCTAACGAATACACGTGTCTCGAACATATACACATACAATAGAATCACACACAAAGACAAGATCTCCAACAAACTCTCTGTTGTATTGCTCTGATAAAGGTGCTTACAAGTTACAAATCCCAGATGTCTAAAACAACACAAACTAAGCACTATTTATAGGCAACACACTACTACAGGCGAACTTAGCAACTTCGCAAGAACTAGACTTAGGCAAACTTAGTAAGTACGCCACAACTATATCAGTCAAACTTGTTAAGTTCGCCTGTTACAACAAATTTAACACATTTAGAAACATTACATACAAGAAATCATAAAGACCTAATCTATTACACGACTGATTGTCACACAAATGTTCCAACAAACTCCCCCTTGACAACAACTTGGTCTTTATCTTCAAGTCTTGCTCTTCCAATTCTCTGGTAACGAGCTTCCTGCACACACTCCATACTTAACACACACACACAAAGCACTCTCTTATACTTCATCGCCTGTTCTCTCCATTCACTGGTGTACATAATGTCTCTACGCTTCAGCATATTTTGATCGTTTTTAGAAAAATTTACAAGATTCATGGCATAAAAGAATCTTGCCAGAACCTCACCATGTAAATCTTCAATCACTGCTTCACCTATATTAACATCCACGTACCACCACTTCAATTCACTCAAACAATCTTGAGGAATCATCTTTAAAGGAATCTTAGGAACAACTTTAACAGGTTTGAACTTATATCTCCAGATCGTTTTCTTTGAAACTGGATCTATATCCTTAAATCTTCTTCCCTGTTGTGGCTTCAATCTCTCATATTTCCCTGATCATCCTTCAATTCTTATAAGCTTGGCAATTGAATTAGCTATGCCATTGCCTGATCTGTTAATCAAGGATTTTGTTGATAACCCATTGACTTCACATCTCGATAGAGAAATAAAGTACTTCAGCCATGGCTTCAGATACTGAACACCGTCAGTTCTCTTTATGGCAAAAAGCTTGAACTCATCTTCATAAAACCAACGAACAATTCTACCAACACACCTGACCTTGTTCACATATCTTTCTTTCTGAATTTGAACTGATTGAGAAGCGGGTAAAACCTTCTTCTAACTCTTAATCATTTCCAACCATTGTGTTTTGGTCATGTCAGTATCCTTGTATAACACTTGATCTTCAGGCTTATCTTCGAACGTATCAGAACTAGGCTTTGTCACATCATGATCTGATTCTTCTGATTCTGCAATACCCTCGTCAATATTAAATACAATATAGCCTTCATAAAAAATCTTATGTGTGTCATTCACCACCTCTAATTCCACTATCTCTCCTTCCTCAATCTCAGACTCACTTCCACCATCCATTTCTTCATCATCAACAAGCTCATCAAGATTCAACAAACACTCTAGCTTATCAGCTTCATCGACATCAGAATATTCAAAAATTGAATTATCTAACATATCAGCATCAACTCCAGAAGTTTCTTTTTCAGTTATAGGCTCAGCTTCAACAATCTTATCAGACTCCCCCTGAGTTAATGAAGTCATAGTGAGATCAGCATTTTGACGCTCACCTGAACCACCACCAACATCTGGTTTGTCATCATCATTATGTTTATTTATGTCAGTTGTATGACAAGCATTATCCACAGCACCAACAACCTTCTCCCCCTGAGTGTCAACACACTCTAAAAGTTGTGATAACAAGATTTGCATTTCAGCAGTTTGTCTATTCTGAGCATTAATCTCTTGCTGATGATGAGAATCACTTGCTTGAAGTACATCAACTTGAGTCTGCAAACTTGTTACTTGATTTTGTAAACCATGAACCTGAGATTATAAAGCATTAATCTTGGTATCTTGAGGATCCGTAGAGGTAGAAGTACCTGCTTCATCTTTACGACGATATTTTGATGGAACTAGACTGATAATCAACGAGTCCACAAAGTCCACATCAGTTTGTGCAGCTCGGATAGCCGAAGCCATCAGTTTTTGTGATTTTGGAGAAGGAGAATAATCAGAATCCGAAAATTCATCTTGTAATGTTCTCTTGCCAAGAACTACACTGGGAGGAGGACCCCTAGCAGTCTTGCGTCTTGGTAATTTCACTTTCTTCTTACCTAGTGATTTCTTCCTTTTGGACACCATCTTTGTAGGAAGTGCCTCTTTCCGAGGAACTTTGTCCAACTGAGCATAATACTTAGGAAGAAAGTCGTTTGTTCTTTCTCCCGTAGCATCATTCCCATCACTTTCAGTACCACTCGAGTCTGTACTAGAACTTGAACTAGTGCTTGTATCCTCAACTTGTACATGTTCTGCCTGAGGTGGAGATGGAACAATAACATCAACATTCTCCTCAATCAAATAATTTTTCATTTTCATTAACTGGCTGATCAACTTGTTCATTCATAACATTTTCACCATTACCAGCATCATCATCATTATTTTTATCATCATGTTCATCATCATCACCTTCATCATCATCACCTTCATCATCATCATCACCATCACCTTCAGGTTCATCTTGTTGCTGTGCAGGAGGTAACTCCATGGCAGGATCATCATGAATCCAATTATCATTTGGTGGTGCAACATAATTAGGATTAATAATGTGCCCAAACATCGGTGTAACAACCGGAATCAATGCTGGATTTTTTTGTTTGATGTTGTTATAATCAGAGAATATCCTTTTAGTCATTGGAGTAAGAGTCAATCTTGGATTCAGTGGGGGAAAGTTGGGAATAAGATGGTTAATAATGACCTATAAGAATCTAGGGTACATTAAGAAACCTTGACCCTCAGGAGGTGTAATTTGTGTAACCAACTCCCGAAAGATATAAAGAGCAAAGTTAAACGGATGATTCAATGTTAAAGCCACCATGGCTGCTTGTAGAGATGCTTTCAAGCCATCAGTACCGGCTTTCCTTGAAGATAAGCATTGAATAATCACATGCATAAAGTATCGCCACTGACCCACTAGATCTCCCTTACATGCTTGAGAATCATTCTGTCTTCCATGGTAACCCATTCTTTGAAAACACCCCGTAATAAGCAGATTTGGTAGCATAATATGGCCTGTGTTAACTCCTCCCAAAATCAAAGCAGCTCTGATTGTATCTACCTAAATTTCAATCTCCTGATTATTCGAAGTAGCACGAATCACACTTGGATCAGCATTGGTGTCATTAACAGCAGTCTCCCAAAATTGTTGAATGTATAGCAAGCTGATAATAGGATTGGGCGATAAAGCAATTCTGATTCGGGACCGATTCAAAAAGTTGGTTATCTCCTGATAGTTTGCAGCTTTAGCCCTATCAGGATCCAGCAACGCCACCTGATTATGTTTGTAATCAATGCGTCTATCCATAACCTACACAGAATTCATGACTAGACATTTGCAATTTTCATAACATAATATTTTTTTTTAAAATCACAACATTTGAAAAGTGCTAAGTCCTGGCAGTACTGACCCTGAGGCGAACTTAATAAGTTCGCTTAGAGTTTCAAGAGGCGAACTTAATGTTCGCTCAAACCTTCGAATCAACTCAGAAATTCAAACATCACCAAAATGAAGTAAATAGGCTGGAATCAAGGTCAACACTCCTTCACCAACACTCGACTAGTGTATAGGATCAATCAATTTCAGCATAAACATATCACAAGTATCTCAAATTGCACACCCAATAGTTTTGATGAAACCCTAAGGTAAACACGATGATTTTGATCAATACAACGGATGAAAATCAATGAATCTACCTTACAAAGAAACGCAATCTGATTTGGAATAAGAAATGAAACACAAAATCAACTGATTACACACGAAATTTTCAAGTCAGATAAGTTCGCACAAGTCGCTAAAGTCTCTGATTAAGTTCGCACAATTCTATAAAGTAAGATAAATGAACAAGTTCGCTAATCCCTTTATATAACCATCTAAATAAGTTCGCCACCTTAAGAGAACATAACAAGTTCGCCACCTCAGGCGAACTTAACTAGCGAACATACCACAAGTTCGCCTAAATCCACACTTAGTAAAAAGTTTGAAATTCTTCACTTGTTCAACTGAAAACTCTCGATCCAATCAACCTTCAATATGTTCAGCAACTTAATCCTAGAAGGTAAGAATTTTTCATGGAAGATAGAAATACAATCTTTTTGGAATTTTCTATTTAAACTAAATAGAACAAGTAAATGACATATTTTTGATTTTTCAAATATTTTGTTAAAACACACTAAAATATTTTTGTATTTTTCAAAATGAAGTAAAGCAGTAAAACAATAAAAGCAAATCTTTTTGGTTTTTATCTGTACATACTGAATCACATGTTTTTGGTTGAACACTGCGACTAAGAAGATCATATCAGTATCTATGATGAAACAAACACACATTTCACATATAAAATCCCTAGCAGATCTAAGGGTGACCTATGGTATTCTGTGTTCATACAATCTTGGCAAAGAAATTTCTCAGAACAATCCATTTTATCATTAAAAAACTATCAAACCTTTTGAAAATCATGAAATGAGACGCGATAAACTTCAAAGTAAACAAGATCAGATCATGACATGATAACTTATTCATACCGAATTTGCAATACACTACATGTCAATTCAAGTTGTCAGCATTATAAATTTGAAACCAAAAGCGTTTTTATCCCATATTCTTGTGAGTTAGTACCATTTATATGAAAACAACGCGTACCCCAAAAATATGCCAACAAAAAGTAAATTGCACTATCATCAAGACGTATAAGACTCTGTGCAAAAGAATATGTATATCAACTCCAGGACGAAATTACATCAATTAGTAAAGGAAAAGAAGTAGACCTCGAAGGATATAAAGAATCATAAAGATTCAGAATCAAGTGATTCATATCAGATTGGCCTTGCTTTGATGATTCTCAATGATATCATGTAACAGATGAAAGATTGAATAAAGAATCGATTGATTCAATAATTCAGGGCAATGTGGTCTAACTGTTATCTGGCTCTCTTCAATGAATCAGGATAATAAAGGGATTTTGATTCAAGGGCAAGAATATGCTTGACAGATGTTATCAAGACATATCTTAGTTCAACAACACATTGCATGTTTTTCAGGGCATAGGCAGTGAAGTGAACTGAAAAATTGTGCTAATGACATAATCCGATACTAGTGTCATGAAATTCTTAAATCTCATATTCTATATCTAATAATGATCTTTTAACACACACACCCGACATATCATGGGTTCAAATCAAAGTTGTGACATAGATCATTATGTTTTCACACTACTAATGGTCTAAAAACGCTTCTAGCCTATTGACAATTCAAATTACATGTAGATATCCAAATTAATAAATTTTAGAGACAATGTCAAGCAGTCATGAAACTATCATTTCCTGTCTATGCAAACTAAGAAGTTTAGATCAAATTATATAAGCACAAACTTTAAAAATAAATACAGAAACTAGGTAGTCATTCTATGGTCATGTGTGTATAATCACCTACTGATGTACTATCATTTATTCTCTAACTTCAAGCAGTGTCGATTTTTATCCTTTTCAATTTATTTTGTTTTTTAGAAAGCATGTAAACTAAAGCATGAAAATAATTTACTTAAAAATAAAATGAAAACTTCCATGAAAAACCCTTTTGAAAAACATTTTCATGTTGGATTAAACATTCCAATCAATTTAGTAAAAAAATCAAACCGTGAGCGATCAAACGCTTTGGTAAATAGGACAACAAAGTTGTCATTAGTATGAACATTCACCAACTCAAACAATTTTTTCTCTTCACAATCTCGAATGAAATGATGACGTATCTCAATATGTGCTTCACTGGATTGTTTGTGATGGACATCGTGGAAGTGTTGTCAATTAACATCGGTGTCTCTGTAAAGTTCAGACCATAATCCCTTAATTGTTGCTGAATCCACAGGATTTGGGAACAACAACTGGCTGCTGCAATATATTCGGCCTTGCACGTTGAAATTGCAACTGATGTTCGCTTTTTGAATTGCGAGGACACGAGTCTGTTTCCCAAGAATTGACAACCACCAGACGTCGATTTTCTATCCAAACTTGAACCTCCATAATCTAAATCATTAAATTCAGATTTATTAGGATACCACAATCCCAACCTTGGTTTACCCTTTAAGTATCGAAAGATCCGCTTTACCACAATTAGATGAGATTCCCTCGGCTTGGACTGAAATGTCGAACACAAACATACCTCGAACATAACGTGTGACACCTACATCCCGGATCACCCGGAATGCCGGTCAATTGTCGGATTTACTCATGAACATATAGTAATCAGAGAAACATACATAGCGAAAGACTTTAAAACATTATTTATTTATAAAACTTGTCTTAGTACATTCTTAAAGAAAGTACAACATAACACTAATGCATGTCTCTAGATTTGGATGCCAGATAACCTACTCAAAATGCCTCCTTTCCTTGCTTTACTTTAAGCCATACTCTTACCTGACACACATGCTTAAAAACAGGTCAACTTTATGCTGGTGAGTTCTAGGTTTCAATCAAAATATTTTCAACATAATACTTTTCCCTTTTTACATTCACCTTTTTCGAGCATAACATTAACCTTGTACAACTTATCTCTTACCGAGGTTCGTAAACCTCTTAAGTGGTCGTCACCACCTTCCATTCCATTCATATAAAGGTCATTCCCCCGTTACATATCACAAAGGAATGTAACAGTCCGCATTCAATTCATCCCCTTCGGAGATATAGCAATTACTACCCATAAGTTGCAAGATATTATGTGGAATTTGTCAAAAACCTTTCCTTTAAGACCAATATGGTTAAAACATTTCATGTCAATGCAATCACTGCCAATGACATCCTTTCATCCTTACTTATCTTGGTAAACGAAGACAAGCCTTACAACATAAAATCATTATTCTTTCATTTCAAAAACAAGGTGATTATCTTCCCAGAGTAGTACCTCTAACAGATATGTTCCCAGGAAAGAATGACGAGTCCAGGAGGGATTTTTTACACCACTCTTTCCTTAGACAGAACACTCCGTTTGTCAGATAACTACATACCGGTCGAAAGGTTACCTTTCATTTTACAACATAAAACATTCGTTGCAACATCATGGATACTGGCTCAAAGATATAAAATCCATGGCATACAGTATCTAAAATATTCATGACACGTGTATCATGCCCAAAACAAAAACGTTTAAAAGGGCATCATAGAACTCACCTCTAATCTCCTCCTCTTTCAGATAATCTCTACATGCTAATGTAAACAGCACCACGACTTGGATCAAAGTACTAAGCCATTATAACATTACTTAATCGCAAGTTCCTAGCTTATTGAAAATAACCAAGTAATTAGGAAGTAGTCAGAACCTTACCTCCTAACTATCTCCTGCGTATTGGGGTCGAAAAGCTGGAAACCGATCCTCTCTACGCGAACCGAGGCTTTTGGCATGCTTCCCTAGGTTAAGTATGTGTTTTGTGAGTGTGTTTTAAGCCTGAGATGTTCTAAAAACAAGCTCTAGGGACATCTATTTATACGGTGCTCGACGGTTCTGTGCCGGACCGCTAAGACATAGGGTGGCGGTTCGCCACCCCTTTGAGGCGGCTTAATTGGCTTGGGGAGCACGTAGCGGACCGCTACACTTAATTGTCACATACCGCTAAGAATTATTGCGGCTGGCGGACTGCTTAGGACCCCATGACGGTCCGCTACTAGTCTTCCACGCGTCGGTTTTCAATGATTAGTCACCTGACACGTGGCTTCTCCTGAGTGATTCCTTGCTCCCTACGTAGCGGACCGCTATGCCTTTGGTGGCGGTCCGCCACCTACCCAACTTTCAAATTTTTCATTTTTAACCCCCGAAATTTGTATCAACTGCATTCCAACCCTTTGTACTTTTAAAATAATGTCATTTTAACCCCCTAGGGTTTTATCAAATGACAACTTTAACCCTTATACTTATATTTCTTTTAAAAAATAGGGGTGTTACATATCTACCCCCTTATAAAGGTTTCGTCCTCGAAACCGGACACTTACTCGAATAAGTAGGGATAAGATTTCCTCATTTCTTCTTCTATTTCCCTTGTGGCGTCAGATCCCTTTCGATGTTGCCACTGGACTTTTACTTGTTTGATTACTTTATTTCGTAGTCTCTTTTCTTTTCAATCGAGTATAGCCACTGGCTTCTCGATATAGTTCAATCTATTGTCTACCTTTATATCATTCAGTTGTACATGAGAGGTTTCGTCTGCCAGACATTTTCGTAAATGTGATACATGGAATGTCGAGTGGATTCCACTAAATTCTTCTAGCAATTCCAGTCTATAAGCAACTTTCCACACTCGAGCTATAATTTTAAATGGCCTAATGAATCTTGGACATAACTTTCCTTTCTTTCTGAATCTAATGATTCCATTCCATGGAGATAATTTCAACAGAACGTAATCTCCAACTCTATCGGCCTTCGTATTTTATTCGCATATGACTTTTGTCTGTCCTGAGCAGCCTTTAGACGGGCTTTAGTCTGATCTAACTTTATACCTGCTGCTTGGACTATTTCTTTGCTTCCAAGTTCTTTCTGTCCAACCTCTCCCCAACAAATAGGATCTCTACATCTTCTTGCGTATAACATTTCGTATGGCGGCATGCCAATACTTGCATGATAGCTGTTGTTATATGAGAATTCTACCAATGGTAGATGACTATCCCAACTTCCCCCAAAGTCAATAATGCAAGCACGCAACATATCTTCAAGTGTTTGAATCGTCATTTCACTTTGACCACCCGTTTGAGGATGATATGCTGTGCTAATCAATAACTTAGTCCCCATCTCTTCATGGAACTTCTTCCAGAAACGTGACATAAAACATGTGTGTCTGTCAGATACAATCAAGACTGGTACTCCATGCCTTGTCACAATTTCTTTAATAAACGTTTCGGCTAACCTTTCATAAGAGTAAGTCTCACGTATTGGTAAAAAGTGAGCAGTCTTAGTTAGTCTATCTACTATCACCCATATGGTATCATAACCTTTAGCTGTTTTCGGTAGCTTAGTTATGAAGTCCATAGTGATATTATAGGTCCCTCGGGTGTCTCTGATTGTTACGTGTGGGTGTGTGACTAGTCCAACCGGGCGCGGAATGCCCGTGACTAGGTGGAGAATCAAGCAACACAAAGTTAACAGACAACGAAAGCACTTTCAAACTTCGTGTATTATGAAAACTTTAAGGTTACAGAGATTTTTACACTGAGTGCATATGACTACGTACATAAGTTCTGTTAACCTTTCCTTTTTATACTAGACCTGGGCTCTACGCACTTAGCAAGTGCGCAGGGCAAAATGATCATGTGTACTTAGCAAGTACGCAGAGAGTTCTTGCGTACTTGCTAAGTATGTAGGAGTTTACTCCTGCACACATGCTAAGTGTGCAAAACACTTAGAGAATCTAGACAACGAGTACATACAAAAGTAAATACAACTCGATAACTAATACATACAGACACTAAGATACAAAGACTAATACATACAAGACAAGTACAAAAGCTAAGACAATATCCAGAGTGTTTGTCACACAAAAGTGCTTCAACAAACTTCCCCTTGACAACAGCTCTGGATTGTCTTCGGTCCTCATAGCTTCCCAGCTTTAGCTTTCATCTTCTTCTTATAGTCAAGGCAGAACTTGACCACCTTGTCGTATCTTGAAGCTAGGAACTTTGTCCACTCATCCGTGTGTATACAGTACCTGTCAGCTAGTGCCTCCAGATCTTTCATAAAGAAGTTGATGAAGTTGATCTCATCAAACACTCTGATCAGTTCTCTTGGCACTAAGCTTTCACTATCGGACCAAACCTTTCCAATCACCACCACCTCACCCGTTTTTGGATTAACATACCACTACCATATGTTACCGAGGATATCCTGAGATAACTTGCTTAGGGGAATCCTGGTTTCACACAACACTAGCTTGTATACCAGTTTCTTTAAGCTTTTATGAGTCACGGGATGTCTAACATTCTTGTCCCTGACTCGGTTCGGCATTTGAGGCTTAAAAACTATGAACTTACCAGATCTCCCCTCTCGCTGTAGAGCCTACCACAAACCTATCGCTATTGCATGATTTGAGTGACCCAGCAGCTCTCGGTTTGCTAGGTTCACGAGGTCGTTTCTTGGCAAGGAGTTGAAATGTCACACCCCCAAATTCCACTAACGGAGTTTTACCGTTTGGAAGGTGACACACCAGGATCTCAGTCATTAGTTACATCAAACGACACTATATGGGACTCAAAATGTCATAACACAAAAGTTCAGAGTTAAATGCGGAAGCGTAAACGTTAATAGGAAATCAAAAGTAATTACACGCAACAAGCGTCAATTAATGTAAATAAGTAAAACTGTTTAAAATGTTTGACATGAATGATATGACAGTAGGACTCCATGCATGTACTAAGTGTGCAACCTGTACCAAAGCGACCTGAGAAACATGTAAGAAAAAGTGTCAACACGAGGTTGGTGAGTTCACACGTTTCAAGTTTACAATTAGAGAGTGTTTGCCAGATTATGTACATTCATTATGCATATCTATAGGTAGCTAGCTTATGTTCATGTCTTACTAAAGCGCTCGCAACCGAAGCTGACTGTTTGTGTATTTGCCTCCTGCCAGGTCTATCAACTCTGGCAAATGTGACTAGGCAAACATTTCACCCGTTCGATCTCCAATCGAGTTAGCGTGACTAACGCGGGTAAGATTTGTCAAACCCAGTAGTACTACTAAATATTACCTCGCTAAGATCCATATTAACGGTCCGATATAAAATGAGGACTTTATGTGATAGCGTGTTACGCTTAGCTTTAACATCGATAACATACGAATTACAAAATCTAAAAATAGTTTAATCATGTTTTCTCCCTGAGATTAAAACAGTAAAAAGGGGCCGTGAAAACTCACCTGCGTTGCGTAGTAGGTAGTATCACGCAAGTATGAGATTTGATACACAAGTATTTGCCTGTGAACTGCTTAAGTATGCCCTAGAGTTATAAGCATAATAGTTAGAGACACATGGAATATTGCGACGATGACATGGAAGGTTGAACGTCCTAAGACGCTTTAAGGATCAAAGAGTAGACGAACTTGTCCACGAGATTAAGGATTTCTAAACATTTTATTATATCATTAGAATAATATAGGAAATGATTTTATTATAAAAATACCCCTAAAATGTGTTTTTAAAAACAAAACAGGGTGGAGAGACTCGAACCCGGGTCTCTCCCCCAACAGCCTAAAACCTTGACCAATTGATCTGGGATGCAACTTGTTAATAGAGCCCAGTCTTTATGGTTTTTAACATTCCAGGGCACGAACCCTTTTCCCTATCACGATCAGAACCCAAAGTCTATCCCAAAACCATCAATTTCGACATTGATCTGCAACGAGGGGTTAGGGGTTTTGTTCCTTGGTTTCATAAGACTTTGTGGTGTGATTTAATTGCGAAAATATCATGTTTAGGTTTGTTAATTTTGGTTTTGAAATCCCGAACCCTAGTTTTAAAACACGAGTTCAATTTGATCGAATTTGATAATAATAACTTTTGGAATCATAGGGCTATTAAAGAGTAACATATTGCGAAGATAACCATATATGTTAATTAGATTTAGACTGAGTTTAGAGTGGGGTTCGATTAAATCGAAGAACACGATGAACCATATAATCGGTTCATCATCGATCCGATGTTATAAATTCGAATTAACTTAGGGGCTTTGTTTCTAGGATGAAAAAGAAACTGAGGATGAATTTAGTTACCTGATTCGACATCGAATTGATGGGTTTCGACTAAAAATCAGTCGCGACTTGCGTGGCTTGGCCTCCGACAACTCCGGCTTTGACTCCGGTCAGATTATGATGTGCAAAAGACTCAGATGGATTTGTTTGAGATGCGCCGATGCTTAATGGTGAGAATAATGATCGAAATTAACTAGTTTGATGGCAATGGTTGGGGTTTCGGTGGTTACGAATTTAGAGCCTTAATTCACAATCATGGAAGAGTTAAAACGCATGGAAACTCATCAATGGTGATCGACATAATCAATACTATGATTACCAGCCACGAATTTGAACCGTTGTTCAATTATGCTTGCAAATTTGGATCAAAACATGAGGGTTTGACTTTTACGAGTCAACCAAATCGATTCTTGAGGGAAATTGTTCCATTTTGACTTTTAGAAGTCAAACCATTAGAGTTTAGGGTAATTACACATTTAATCCATGTAGTTTAAGTGTGTTAGAGTTTGAATTAGGACAATTTTATTCCCTGAGGTTTGTAATAGAGTTAACGGGGTTAACTGGGATTTGTCGGGTGTCACATCATCCCCTAGTTGAAAGAATTTTTGTCCCGAAATTTAATTAAAAAAACAATTCTGAGGTGTCACATGAAAGCTTCGCTGGTTGGTTTCAAGTATTGAACGCCACTTTCGGTGCTCTAGTTACCTTCCATTATGTTCCTACTAAATACTCATACCTTTTCCTTTTACCTTTAGCATCAGGCTATCTTGACTGGCATCTCTGCTGGCATTCCTATGGTCCCTTAATCCTAGTTTAAGTCTAGATACTTAGGCAAGTATCTAAATCTCTTAAACTATAGCTCTGATACCAACTTGTGACACCTACATATCGGATCACCCGGAATGCCGGTCACTTGTAGGATTTACTCATGAACATATAGTAATCAGAGAAACATACACAGCGGAAGACTTTAAAACATTATTTATTTATAAAAGTTGTCTTAGTACATTCTTAAAGAAAGTACAACATAACACTAATGCCAGTCTCTAGATTTGGATGCAAGACAACCTGCTCAAAATGCCTCCTTTCCTTGCTTTACATTAAGCCATACTCTTACCTGACACACATGCTTAAACATGGGTCAGCTTTATGCTGGTAAGTTCTAGGTTTCAATCAAAATCTTTTCAACATAATACTCTTCCCTTTTTACATTCACCTTTGCCTAGCATAACATTAACCTTGTACAACTTATCTCTTATCGAGGTTCATAAACCTCTTAAGTGGTCGTTGTGACAATCCGAACTTTTAGGTTAACTACGTTAGAAAAATCCAGTTAAATTTAACCTATCTAACCCTATCTCAAACTTTAAGGACTAATCCTACCTATATCCAAACTATATACACAAAACTTGAGGGACTAATCTTGTAATTTACCTATAATTAATTTATGTTGACCTTGGATGGTCAAACTAACAGAAATTTAACCTACTTAACTCAATTCAAATTACAAGGACCTTTTATGTCAACTATTAAATTTCATAGCATGAAACTAGAAGGACTAATAGTGTAATTAACCCATTTTAGATTCTGGTTGACTTCCAGGAAGTCAAACTCATAGGAACTTCCCAAATTCAAACAATATAATCGAAATTCGTTTGAATCCATAACTGAAATAGGTGTTAATGTCATTCACGACATCATAACTACTGTGTTAAAGCACCATCACTGTCAAATTACACTCAAAAATGGTAATTAAACCCGTAACCGTCGAATTCATGCCCAAATATCCTCAAACCCGTCGAATTCGTATACCATTTCATAGATTTGACACCTGCGCACACCAAACGAACATTACTGAAACCTCTTCACCATCCAATTCTGTCGGAAAGGGAGCTACAATAGCCAGAGATCAAGTTCATCACTGTTGGAACCTGTTCTAGTCGATCTCAGTCTATTCAACACATATTCTAGTAATTATCTACACCCATAGCTTCGTCTTTATCTTTAGAATGAAAGCCCTAAACCAATTAGGGCTTACGACACCAATTTAATCAACATCCCGAACCTAGGGTTCATCTAATTACGGTTATCCGAACTCCAATCTAAATACATTTATAATTCAATTAAATAAAATCAGTAGATTCGCAATACTCTAAACAATGATAGCCCTATAATTTCAACAGGTTTTATTATCGAGATTGATCAATTTGTTTACGTGTTCTTAATCTAGGGTTTCGACTCTCCCAAACCGGATTAAACGAATCTAAACACGATATTTTTGAAATTAATCATAACCACAAGCTCGTTGTGAACCGATTAACTAAATCCCTATGCTTTCAAATCCGATCACGGTCCAAATCGTGGGTTAAGGGGACTGGTTTGGCTCGGCTTGAGTGGAGGAGAAGAACCCACAAGGTTTGATTGTTAAAACCATTTGGATCCGGTGTCTAACGCGATACCCTAGCGGACGGGATTGGTTAAGACTGTGTGCATGTGTGGGAGAGACCCGGGTGCGAGTCCGGGTTCCTACATTTTATTTTTTGGGCTTTTTCTAGTATTATTTTAATATAAAAACCTATCCCTAAATTATTATAAAAATATATTGATGTGTTTTAGCTCCGGAAACAACCCGTATGCTCGGGTTTGGTTCGTATCCCATATTTATGCTTATAAATCACTAATAAAATAATATATTAAAATTGTTTTCAAAGTATAACCCAATTTGAAATTTTATTTTCGCCACATTAATAAACTTAATATAAAAGTTTTCAAATATATATATATATATATATATAATATAATTATTATACACTTTTATGTTCCCGAATAAAATAATAGAATTATTATTTTGGTCGTGCAATTTTTATTTTAATACTTTGTAAAAATCTAAAATGATATATATATATATATATATATATATATAAATATATATATATATATGTTATATTAGGTCATTATTTAATGGCAAAACGCTCGAATATATTTATTATATATTAGTTGTCATTCATCGTGAAACGTATTTGTCCTAATTAAAAATTCTCATTCCCGTGGACACGTTCGTCTACTCTTAATCATTAGAGCGTTTCTTTAGGACGTTCAATCTTCAGTGTCGTCGTCACATATTCCCAATGTATCCCTAATTTTTATATGTAAAATTCTATGGCATACGTAAGCCATTGCAGGCTAACACTCGTGGTTTCAATCTTATTCTAATGTGAACCTACCTCCGCCATTCAGGTGAGTTTTCACGGTCCCTTTTACTGTTTTACAACTAGGGGAGAAAACATGTCGTAAACATTTTTGGTTATGTAATTCATATATGTTATCACTTGTTTAACTATGCATACACATCTATCATTAAGTCCTCACATCGGACCGTTAATATGAACATAGCGAGGTAAGTTGAGTAGTACTACTGGGTTTGACAAACCTCACCCGCGTTAATCGCGCTAACCCGACTGGATGTCGAACGGGTGCAGTCTTGACCTAAACATGCACCATGGTTGATAGGCCTGGTGGGAGGCAAAAACATAAACAGTCAGTTGTCGGTTGCGAGCGCATTAGTTAACATGCTTATGGGTTAGCTACCTATTGATATTTATATTGAATATACATTAACCTATTGAACTTGTTGCAAACTGTAACCTGTGAACTCACCAACCTCCTGTTGACATTTTCTTACATGTTTTCTCAGGACGCTTAAGATAAGGCACAGTTGCACGCATAGGGCATGCATGGAGTCTTATGATTTATTTATAAAATAATATTGTTGAATTGCTTGTACTTTATTTTTGGACTTTGTTTGGACTAAACACTTTGGGACTTTTTCTTGGGCGCGTTTGTTTTGCGCATTTACTTTCGTTTTACGCTTCCGCACTTACTTTGATCATTTATGATATATTTTCATTTTAGTCCCATATAGTGTCATTCAAAGTAACTAATGACTGAGATCTTGGTTTGTCACTTCCCAAACGTTAACTCCGTTAGTTGAAAATGGGGGTGTGACAGTCGTCACCACCTTCCATTCCATTCATATAAAGGTCATTCCCCCGTTACATACCACAAAGGAATGTAACGGTTGTAGGTCCCCATGGCTCGTCTACGGATCGATCTCGTGATAAGACGTGACGTTTACTCGGAGTGCGGAATCCAACAATTCAACGTTTATACGCATAAAAGACAAAGCAAATAATCAAGTAAATAAACTTCTCAATTCATATTCCAATCACAATGATGTTTACAGACTCAATCGGACTTCCCTGATCTGATCTCTCTAGTTCGTTCTCTCTCTCAACTGACTCTGTAAACACACATATATATAACCAACTGACCTGATATAGGCGAACTTATTAAGTTCGCCTCTAACAGCTTAAGCGAACTTAACAAGTTCGCCTCAGTTAGACCTAAGCGAACTTATTAAGTTCGCCTCTGATAGACCAGGCGAACTTAACAAGTTCGCCTCTAGGCTCACTTGTAAAACACTTAGTTACTTTTGACATTTACATAACAAAAACATAAAGACATAAAATCTAACTATTACAAGCTTTTGTCATTACAAACTATGTCCTAACAGACTCCCCCTTGTGTAAGGCCCCTTTCCCGGGTGACCTCACTTGTTGGATTTACTCATAAACATAGCCATAAATACTGAACTTAAATTTAAAACATTCATCATTCAATTACATTACATAACAGCGGAAGTCTTAACAATTAAAAACACAACATTGTCTTAACAAACAAAAGTGGGATGTCAGTCTTGTGCCGGGTAACCCTCACGCCATCGCACGACCTTTTCTTCCTTTACCTGAAATGTATACTAAAAGTCAGCTAACGCTGGTGAGTTCTAGTTTAATGCAATTTGATATAAACATTCTATTCTTTACTTTATAAGTATGCATTACTGTATAGTCATTCATATAAATACGTATTCATAACTTTTGTCTTTCTTTTCATCTTTCTTTTCTGTATTTTTGTGATTTCATATATATATATGCATTCACCCTTTTCTTTCTTTTCTTTCTTTCTTTAATTTCATGGGTCATACTATATAAGGGTGATCAACCCGTCATTTGCTTACGAATGTCACAAAGACAATCGCCGTGGTCCATCGTCATGGCCCACCTATACTTACAACCGTCCGACAACTAGTGCCGTCCGTCATTTTATTCTTACAACCGTCCGGCAATCTTTGTCCGTCCGTCATGACTTACAACCGTCCTACCGTCATAGGCCGTAATTCGCCCGTCTACCCGAAGGTATCCGTTTCCCATGCGACTATTATTTATACAACCGTTCTACTATAATATGCCAATTGCTTCGACCGTCCATTAATGGCATTCGTACGTCCTAGCCGATGAAGGAGCGCACTTGTCCCGGTTATAAAATAGTCACATGGTCGTCCGTCTACCGAAGTAGCCGTTATCATCGAAGCGTCCATAACATTTTCTGTACTTGGCAAGCAATATATACATGGATATAAAGCAGGATTTCATTCTTTCATATTGTGTTATACTTTCATTCATTCTTGATAATCATGCTTTTCATTCTTTATTCATAATTTCTCTTTCATGTATAGGTATATATATATATATATACTTGTATAACACATATGATCACATTGGCATTCATAACATTTATTCACTTAGTGTATACATCTCAGCCCCAAAACATTTGAAAACATTTGCACATAACATAGAAGGGGGCACATAGAACTCACCTAATGAGTAGTTTCTGTAATACACTAAGCTGGCTACTGGGCTTCACTAATGTCACTCTCGATCTGTATAATAAAGTCATACACATAAGATGGTGCTCCTAGATGACACTAGACATTACTATGCTTGAACATAGTAGTTTCGATTGATTAGCTTATATCGAAACTTGGTAGTTTCGATAGGTTGTTTCTGTCGAAACTTGGTAGTTTCGATAGGTAGTTTCGATAGGTAGCTTATGTATTATCTTAGCTTCGGATCGGGGGCTCATATCGAAACTATGGTAGTTTCGATTGGGCCTGCATATATCGAAACTGGGTAGTTTCGATAGGTCTGCACATATCGAAACTAAGTAGTTTCGATGGGTCTGCACATATCAAAACTAAGTAGTTTCGATGGGTCTGCACTTATCGCCTTCCCCAAAAATCCGAATGTTCTGCATGCGAATCTGATCATGTCGATATCTAGATTTTCTTTGATCAAAACGTTCGTTTTTCATTCTAGATGCTATACCTAAGTTCACTTTCAAGTTTCATCCGCAAAAATCGTTATCTTTTAGCCAAAACCCGAAAACTCCCAAAACGAACAAAAACTCATAATGTGATCGAATCGTTACCTAGATTGGATTTCTGATTCAGAGGATATGATCACGAGAACAGCAGCAACGTTCTCCTGAATTCCCGAGTTGATCCGTCACTTTCTCTCTCTAGACCCGAGCTCTCCTTTCTCTCTCTAAAAGATGCGTGAGTTGGGGAAATGAGCAGGGAAGAGGGCTGCCTTGCCTCTTAAGCGCATGGGCTTCCCTCGGCCCATTGAAGCCGGGCCCAGGCCTGCTCCCTTTTTGTTTAAATATTCCAACTAAACCACCGGTCTCGCTATATTTATTCGTTTTATTATTTTTAGGATGTTACACCTTGACAATAGCTTTATCTTCAGTCTTCAGTCTTTATCTTGAGCTCTTCCAGTTATCCGGTAGTCTGCTGCTATCATGCATTCCATATCTTCTGCATATCTCCAAAACTCTTTTGTACTGTAGACCTTGTTCTCTCCAAACATCAGTGTACATGATCTCATTCTTTCACAGCGTCCTCTGATCTTTCTTTGAGAAATTAATAAGATCAACATACCACCATTTCATATTCCCAAGAAAGTCTTGAGGAATCTTCTTTAATGGTGTCTTGTGAATAGCTTGGACACTAATGCTTACATGTCAGCAATCTGTTGAGCTTGAGTCTGAATCACCAGTTGCCGTTGTGAATCAGTAGACACAAGAGTGTTTACCTGGGTTTGTAGAGAAAGCACTTGAGATTCAAGGAAAGTAATCCTGTTTGAATCAGAAGCTTTGACAGACCAGCTGTTGATTGTGGAATAGAAGGACTTGAAGGAGTAGGAATGACTGGAGGAACATGAGAAATCATTAGAGATGGATCCTTAGATCGTGGAGGAGTAATTATCAATGAAGCAACAAAATTAGCATCCTCGACTCTTTGAGAAGATTTTGCAGCAGCAATCGAAGCAGACATCAACTTTTGACACTTAGAATCTGGATTAAGGTCACTATCAGTGTCAGTACTCTCATCGACCAAAGATCTTTTACCAAGTACTGATCCGGAAGGAGGATCCCGAACAGACTTTCTTCTTTGTCGTCTGGCTTGAGATTTAATGCGTTTGCCAGCATTAGCCAGTGGAATTGTAGCCAACTGTTCATAATGACCTGAGGAAAAATCCCTAGAATCATCAGAATCAGTGCTTTCATTAACCGATAATATCGTATCACTTGAGCTGGAACTAGAATCATCATCTGTCACCACATTCCCTTCAGCTTCATGAATGGGCGAGTTCACAGCATCATCAACGAAATCTTCCATGTTCATTCCTAGATCTTGATCAGGATCATGAACAACCTCTTCTTGAACTGGTTCTTGAATAGGTATTTCAACTTCAGCTTCTGGAATAGGAACATGTTCAGAAATAGGAATTTGTGGTTGTACGGGAACGTGTACTTGTGGAACCGGTATTTGTTTTTGTTGAACTTGTTGTTGTGCTGGTTGTTGTGGTTGTTGCTGTTGTGGTTGTTGAATATTGAAACCTTGAGCTTGAGCAATTTCATCAGGATGAAACCAGTTGTCATTAGGTGGTGCAACATAATCAGGATTGATTAAGTGCCCAAACAATGGAGTATTGACTAGAATCAATGCAGCATTCTGCTGTTTCACCTTCGTGCAGTCGGTAAAGATACGCTTTGACATTGGAGTCAACGTTAATCTTATTGGATGTTGTGGAAGATCTGGAATAAGGTGATTCAAAATAATTTGAATAAAGCGAGGATACATCAAGAATCCTTGACCTTCAGCTGGATTAATCTGCATGACCATCTCCCGATAGAAGTAAAGTGGAAAATTGAATTTCTTATTCAATGTTAAAGCCACCATAGCAGTTTGAAGAGCCATCTTCAATCCATCGGTACCAGCTTTGCGAGGAGAGATGCATTGAATAATCACATGCATAAAATACCTCCATTCACCGACTAATCCACCTTTCCGTGCTTGGGTATCATTCTGTCGTCCACGATAACCCATCCGTTGAAAACAACCCAGAATAAGAGTTCCTGGATAACATAACGGATCATCATCATTTCCACCCAAATCAAGAGCAGCACGAATAGTCTCTTTAGAAATTACAATCTCGGTATTATTAATAGTGGCACAAAGAACATGAGGTTCAACGTCCGTATCTTGATGAACAGTATCCCAAAATTGTTGTATGTACACGAGACTTATGTAAGGATCAGCAGATAAAGCAACATGAAGATGTGATCTGTTCAAAAATCTTATAATGCCTTGAAAATTCACAGCCTCGGACATGTTCGGATCTAACAATGCCACTTGATTATGTTTATATTCGACACGTTGAGCCATCTGAAAAAGTTGGACAACAAACATATTAGCAAAAAATAACAAACACAAACAAACATCTAAACAAAACAAAATAAAAAAAAATTAAAACAAAAAAAATTTTGAACATAAAAAAAAAATTACAAGTCCAAATCTTCACTTACCCCTAGGCGAACATAATAAGTTCGCTTAGTAGTGCAAGAGGCGAACTTATTAAGTTCGCCTGACAAGTTCGCTTGGAACAAGTTCGCCTGGAACAAGTTCGCCTGAACTTGTGACGATTCAAATTCAAAACACAGTCGATCAAAAATCTATAAATCGAGATGAAATTTTGGAATAAGCAATGAATATCAGTCGAATATCAATTTATGACCAAATCAGATGATCAATTTTATAACTCCGATCACAATTAGGTCAAAATCCGTCCATTTCAAAGTTTGACGGAAACCGAGATGAAAAACATCAAATACTCACAATTTATCGGATGAAATTCAACGAAATTACCTTGGTTGAATTCGCAATTCAATTTGGAATATGATACAACCGGTAAACAATCCTCACAACACAATTTAAAATTTTCGAAAATATTCAGTCAAGTTCGCCTAAAAATGAAGAAGACTATGAACTGATAAGTTCGCTTGTTCTAGATCCTTAAAACCATTAAGTTCGCTTAATTAGGCGAACATGTTAAGTTCGTTTAACAAGCCTTTGGCGAACATGATAAGTTCGGTTCATCCCTAAGTTCGCTTCACCCCGGATAATCAGATTAAGTTCGCTTCATTGTTTTAAGCGAACTTATTAAGTTCGCTTCACTGTACACATGCGAACTTAATAGCTTTTCAACCTTTTTGCCTTGAACAAAAAATTTATCAACATCAACCTGTCAAATCTTGAACTTCCGTCAGTAACATATATTCGATCCAATCCCGAACAATTTTAATAAAAGTTTACAATCTTCATGGAAAATAAAAAATAAAAACTAAATCTTTTTTAGTTTTATCTATACAAACGAAAGCACATATTTTTGGATTTTATCTGTACAAACAGTAACACATATTTTTGGATTTAATCTGTACAAACAGAAACACATATTTTTAGATTTAATATCATGAGCAAGAAGATCATATCAGTATTCAATTAATTCATCACACATTTTAGAAATAACAAATGGTAACATATAGTATGAAACCATTCAACTCAGTTTTGTGCACTTTGCATCTTTTTCATTTTGAAACTCATTCAATTTGAATAATAGTTGAAATGATACGGGATAAATTTCAAAGTAAATAAGATCAGGTTATAAAATGCTCTTTTATTTATACCAAATTTGAAATATAAAGCATGAATTCTTAAATTTGTCAATATTATATTATTTGAAACTATAAGCGTTTATACTCCAAATTCACGTGATTTAGTACCATTTAGATGAAAAACATCGTGTACCCCACATATATGCCAAACAGAAATATAAATTGGACTATCTTCAAGACATATACAGTTAATGTTAAGATTAGATCAATTTCCAAGATGAAATTATCTCTTTCAGCACAAGTATAAAAGCAGATCCCAGAGGATATAAGAATCATGATGATTCAGAATCAGAAGATTCTAATGAATTGGCTGTTTAATGAGAATCAACAGATTCAGGTATGATGATCCAACTATTATCTGGATGAAATTCAATGGAATCAGACTAGATGATGTATCTAACTGATCCAAGGGCGAATATATGTTTCAACAGATTTTGAAAGCATATCTTAGTTCAACAACACCTTGCATGTTTTTCGGGGCATGGGCAGTGAAGTGATCTGAAATAGATTTGTGCTAAAGATATAATTCGATATTGGTCTCATGAAATTCTTTATAACCATATATTCTTTATCTGATAATGATCTTTTACACACACACCCATGCATATAATGGATTTAAATCACAGATGTAATCATATTATATTTAATTTTCACACTACTATTAGTTTCAAAACGCTTTTAGCCTATTGGCAATTCAAGTTTCAAATTTTATACACAAATTTAAAATTTTTTTTTATCAAGAATAGAGCATTCACAACACTATCATTTCTTATTTATGCAGACTTTGAAATTTAGATCAAATCAACTCAGTTTAATCAATCATATATTACGGTCTACTAAGGTCGTGTGAAATGAACTAATCACTGATGTACTATCATTTCTTCTCTAACCTCAAATGATGTCAAATTTTATATTTTTCAATTTGTTTTGACCTTTTATAAATTAAACTTTTTGACTGAAAATGTAACTGCAGAAATGTCATAAAGCAATAAAAGAACTTAAAAACAAAAATTTCCATGAAATTCTGATTTTGAAAAGCTTTTATTCAGGATTGATCATTCCAATCATTTTAATTAGGAATTCAAACTTGGTACGATCAAATGCCTTGGTAAACAAATCAGCAAAATTATCTTCAGTGTGTACCTTGACCAGCTCAATCAACCTTTTCTCTGCACAATCACGTATAAAATGATATCGAAGTTTGATGTGCTTAGTTTTACTATGTTTAGCATGATTATTTGTTATGGACATAGTAGCATTATTATCAATAAGCATAGGGGTTCCTGTGAAATTCAAACCGTAACCTCTCAATTGCTGTTGTATCCACAGGATCTGTGAACAACAACTTGCAGCAGCGATGTATTCTGCTTCGCATGTTGAAATCGAGACTGTGGTTTGCTTTTTGCATTGCCAGGATATAAGTCGATTATGTAACACACCACTTTTAAAATACGAAAACGCGCGGAAGACTTTTATCCCAAGATTTTTTTTTTTTTTTTTTTTATCCTCGCGTACCGCGAGGCGTTTTGGCCACCTCCCTCGCGTACCGCGAGGGAGTCCCAAAATTCTTACCCGGAATTCAAACCTCTCGCGTACCGCGAGAGGATACCACTATGATCTTCGCGTACCGCGAGAGAGCCAAAGGAAGGCAATCCGGATAACTTGTCCCTCGCGTACCGCGAAAGAACCATACCAGGTTCTTCGCGTACCGCGAGGCACCAGATTTCCAGTGAGTTTCCCTTCAGCTGCAGATTTCAAACTTTGCCATTTTTCCAACTTTTTGCATCCAAAACACAAACTAAAAATACCCGACACCTGGGTTTTGACCAAAAGTTTACCTACACCACAAAATCACCAAAACATAAATTCTTGACCCAAACGCACACCCCTTTCGAGGATTTCAATACATAGCCCAAAAACCAATCATTTGCACATACGAGAACCCGCCAGAGCCTTGGACTTGACTTGGACTACATCGGAGCTTTTCCTACATAACCACAAAACATAACACCATTAGTAATGAAGATAAAACATAACAAACAAGTAAATTCTACTTGTTTCCACCCATTCCCCCATTTGACCCGTTTCCACCAAATTTTAACATTTGGCTACATAACACTTGTATTTCACCTACAAGTTTCATTTTTTTCATTTATCATTCATATTAACACATTTCCTTTTCCATTATGGCACATTGGCCACAATCTCATTTCCATCATAACACTAGATCATAATTCACCCATTTGACCCATTTGACCCGTTTGCACCCATTTGGTCAATTAAGGTTTTCATACACATACTTTTCACATACAAGTTTCTTTCATCATTTCATTACCACATTTCCATTTCCATTATGGCACGTAGGCCATAACTTCATATCCATTTAGGATACGAGATTATACTCCATAGCCATTCTATCCATTATGGTACTTGGACCATAACTCCATATTCATTCTATCCATTATGGTTCATAGACCATAACTCCGTATCCATTCTATCCATTATGGTTCATAGACCATAACTCCATATCCATTCTATCCATTATGGTTCATAGACCATAACTCCATATCCATTCTATCCATTATCGTTCATAGACCATAACTCCATATCGACATATCCATTATAGTATAAATACTATAACTACATTCCTTCAATTTTGCATACAATTTCATGCTCATTCATACCACATAACAAATTATGCAACTTTACACATTATGCATACAATCTTGCATAAAACTCATTTATCCCCGTTTCATTTATGATCAACACATGATCCATTTCCATTATAGCTTAACACTATAATTACATTCATTCATTGTACATACTAAATCATTCACAATTTATCATATCACAAGTATGTACACAATCACATAACACATAATTCACAAAATTCACCATTTATCATCAATACTAAGTAAGTGCATAGGCACTTACCTTTCGGGTTAGAAGATCCCGCACCGTTCTCAAGCTTGCAATTTGATTACCTAAACACATTCGCCTAGTTTAGTAATCTAACATATACCAACATTTCATTACAATTGAGTTCACAACCCAATTTCCCAATTCCAACCCAAATTGACCCGTTTGGGTTATCCTCATAGCCAAACACCCTCTTTCACCACAAACTCACCTACTTGAGTTTCATTAACTTAATCTTAACACTAATTCTTCTTTCAAAAATTATTATTAAGTTAATTTGGTGTTTGCTCAAGTGTCTAACATCTTAAAAACACTTAATCTTCATTAATTCGCCATTTATCATCATGATCCAAACACCCTCAATTTCCACCATATGAACCCTAACTTTTCAAAATCATAATCAAAGGGTTCTAGGATGTTAATCACTACTCTTTACCTTTAGTTTAGCTAGATTATCAATAATCTAACACCATTTCATCACATGCATACAAAATTTCGGTTTTCTTTCAAAACCCATCAAGAACACATCTAAAGTGAGATCAAAAGGATGATTAACACTTACTTGATGTTAGGAAAGTGTTGTGTGAGCCAAAACCTCCTCATTCCGAGCTTCAAATGCAAGATTCAAGCTCCAAACCCGTTTCCTCTTTTTCTCCTTTGCTCTTGAACGACCTAAACACCAAATGAGACTAAATTTTGACTTTCACCAAGTCAAATAGCAGATTTTGGCCACTTTACACCTTTAGTCCCTCAACTTTCAATTTCACCCATAACTTTCCAAAACTAGTTAAAAACTAGTATAACCCCGTTACTAACTTGAAACCCGCTTGTTTCAACTTATTTCTAAAATATTATTTTCCCATAATATTTATTTAGAAATATTTATTCATTTATAACGAGACCCGGATTTTGGTTCGTTACAAATCACTTCCCCTTATTTGGGTTTCGTCCCCGAAACCCGACTTCACATAAAAAGGTTCGGATAATATTTGGGCATTTCCTCCTCGGTTTCCCAAGTCATTTCCGCTCCCTTCTTACGTTTCCACCTTGCCAAAACTTGGCTAATCTCTTTAATGCGTACACGCATCACCTTTCTATCCAAGATTGCCACCGTTTCCCCAACATAAATCAACTTATCATCCAATTCAATATCCTCCAATGGGACAAAAGTAGATTCATCCGTCAAACATTTTCGCAAATGAGACACATGAAACGTGCTATAAAGTCTGCTTAGTCCCTCCGGTAGCTCCAAACATAAGCTACCGCACCCACCTTTGCTATCACCTCAAACGGCCCGATGAAACGAGGACTTAACTTCCCCCGTTTTCTAAACCGTATCACACCTTTCCAAGGAGAGACTTTCAAAAGTACAAAGTCCCCCACTTGAAACTCAATCGCCCGCTTCCTATTATCCGCATAGGACTTTTGGCGATCTTGAGCCGCCTTCAAGCGTGCTCTAATTTGGTCAATACTATCATTAGTTTCCTTGACCGCCTCGACATTACCAAGTTCCCGTTGACCAATTTCACCCCAACACACGAGTGTTCGACACTTTCTCCCATACAACGCCTCGAAAGGCGGCATACCAAAACTAGAACGGTAGCTATTGTTATAAGAAAATTCCTGCCAACGGTAAATGATCGTCCCAACTTTCCCCAAAAATCCAGAGCACACGCTCGCATCATAATCCTCGAGCGTTTGAATCGTTCGCTCGCTTTGCCCATCCATTAGTGGATGATAGGCGGTGCTAAGGTTCAACCTCGTTCCCATGTCCTCATGGAATTTCTTCCAAAAACGAGAAGTGAATCTCGTATCCCGGTCCGATATAATCGACACCGGCACCCCATGGCGTGACACAATCTCTTGTACATATAACTCTGTCAATCTATTCGATGAGTACGTTTCCTTTATAGGAAGGAATTATGCACTATTCGTCAACCGATCCACTACTACCCATATCGCATCATAACCCTTTCGGGTCTTTGGTAGTTTAGTGATCAAATCCATAGCTATATTCTCCCATTTCCAAAGCGGTATTTCAAGCGGTTGAAGCTTTCCATACGGCTTTTGGTGTTCCGCCATTACTCTTAAGCATGTGAGACACCCTTCAACATACTTAACAACTTCACGCCTCGTACCCGGCCACCAAAAATGATACCTTAAATCATAAAATATCTTTGTGGCCCCCGGATGGATAGAATATTTGGATTTATGCGCCTCATCTAAAATAGTTGTCAAAACACTTGACAACCTAGGAATCCAAATCCTATCAAAGCATGTCTTTAACCCCGAATTATTTTCCCAAAGCTTGTCAACATAAGAACCACCCGTTCCATCTTCAAATCCCACTAAGTGTTAACTCCGTCTTTAATGGTTCCTTCGACGACGAAAACGCATTTTGTCTACTTTTTGCACCAATTAGATCGCCCACTATCTAAGATGGTCTCTGTTTCAATTAGGCGAAACGTTTATCATTTATCTTATCTTCACCATAATGAAATAACAACAGTTCCAACCTCCTAACGATTTCGTGTTTGGTCACGCATAATGTATTATGGAGCCCACTCGTTTCATCTGAGAAGTTCCCAAACATTAATCTATCCACCAATAAAGTCCCCATGTTGGACAACCCAACGATACGTGAACCTATCCTCCTATGATCTCAAACCCGAAACACCACATTTCAAAGGAAAACTTTTATGACGTCAAGTTTCCACTTGAATTTCAACACTCCTAACCATGGGATACTTGGATTTTTGAACCACCTTATACGAGTAGTCAACACGTTTGACAACTAAGGAAATCCAAGTTCTAATCCCACGTCATTCACCTCTTAAATGAAAATTTCAAAGCTATCTCACCAATCCACCCATTGAGACTCAAGGTCTCAAGTTCATACCTCTTGGGATTCGAGGATCCCAACACCCAAACATAATACCCCTTGAAGCTCGAGTCTTCAGCTCATCAATTCTTAATCGATAAAGCATGCAACCTCCTCAAGTAAGGATACGATAACTTCCTTACTTGAATCCTCTTTTACAACACTGGGAGGAAGATTCCTATCTGCGACCCAAACATCCTAAGAATTTCCATTGACTTAAACGTAAGTCATCCTTTGAGATTTAAGGATCTAAATCACCGAATCCACCTTTTGAAGTTCGAAGACTTCGCTTTCAAACACCGTTTGTGAAGTCCAAAAGACTTCCAACATCATTTATGAAGTTCTAAGACTTCATCCACCATTTATGTACACATTCCACCTATGTACATTTTATCATTTACCCCTTGACCATAAAGTCCACAAACCGTGAGACCTTTAGTCAGTTTTTTATCCTATCACCGACTGTCAGTGCCAAAACGCACTCTTCCATTTTCCTTTTCCACCGAAAAGTTTATGTACTATAGAACAATCACATGGGTGCAATGACCCTTATCAAATCCCCTTTTCTCAACTGGAATACTAAGTATCCCTTTATATCCCCGGTTGATGTCAATGGCACAAGCCATGTATACACACCAATTCGTATGCCTCGTGTTTCACTGTCTCTAATGAGAACAGATTAACACGTCACCCCTTTATCATACTTGACTATGATATGGTTACTAAGTAACCCATCACCTCTTCTACAATCATCGGATCAAAATCTACCAAATTTCCGCCACGACCTGAAGTCAACTCATCGCGAGTGATGCACCTTCTTTCAATCACCATGGATTGCTTCAAAGCCAATACCATTATAGTGATCAACTGCTAATTAATCAAAGATTAATTCTCTCACCTTTCAACTCTTTTGGTTTGCACACCACGAATCCCCTTGTGAAAACAAGGTTTTCCTTCCACTTCGGTTCGCCAAACGATATACTTTCCGCTCTCAAGGCTTCATTCTGTTCCTCTCAAGGATTGCCTCAAATATCCCTATCTTCCTCGAAGGAAGATCAATACCACATGATAGAAAGCTCTAGCCATCCTCCGCTAGGTTGATGCATTCTATTTCTCCCAACACATTCCATGTTCCTCACCACCCACGAGGTGATACACGTCTAGACTCTAACGTACTCGAGTCCTTAAGATGACTTGCGTCCACCATTTCTTCTACTTACACATGTGCCCCTTAGTCTTCCCGAGAAATTTTAACCAAGTTGTAGATGTTCTACCTGCTTATAGGTCTTTAATCTACCCACTTGTTAAGACACTATATCTTATCTTTGTGCATATGTATTATCCCCATATAATCATCCATAAACATACATACACATATAATCACCTTCACCTAATCCTTGCAAATGTACATTGTCATATGGTTATCATAAAGACCCTTGCACATCCCGTCTTATTAAACATATTGGCCAGACATGTTTAATAACACGTTATGCCCAATTGCAATTATCATATTCATATAACAAATCACAAAACAAGTTTCGGCACACATAACACATTGTCATTCAATCGTCCATTTACATATACACCATATGTGACAACATTAATCATAACATTACTAACCTTTCAATTCCGAAAGCTCCGAGTCTTAATCAAGTCCTCCATGGATTCTCGTATCAATTTCCCCATATCAAGAGCATCCGGTTTGAGTTTAGTGCCTCGCGCACCAATTCCCTCAAACCATTGCTCTGATACCAATTTGTAACACACCACTTTTAAAATACGAAAACGCGCGGAAGACTTTTATCCCAAGATATTTTTTTTTTTTTTTTTTATCCTCGCGTACCGCGAGGCGTTTTGGCCACCTCCCTCGCGTACCGCGAGGGAGTCCCAAAATTCTTACCCGGAATTCAAACCTCTCGCGTACCGCGAGAGGATACCACTATGATCTTCGCGTACCGCGAGAGAGCCAAAGGAAGGCAATCCGGATAACTTGTCCCTCGCGTACCGCGAAAGAACCATACCAGGTTCTTCGCGTACCGCGAGGCACCAGATTTCCAGTGAGTTTCCCTTCAGCTGCAGATTTCAAACTTTGCCATTTTTCCAACTTTTTGCATCCAAAACATAAACTAAAAATACCCGACACCTGGGTTTTGACCAAAAGTTTACCTACACCACAAAATCACCAAAACATAAATTCTTGACCCAAACGCACACCCCTTTCGAGGATTTCAATACATAGCCCAAAAACCAATCATTTGCACATACGAGAACCCGCCAGAGCCTTGGACTTGACTTGGACTACATCGGAGCTTTTCCTACATAACCACAAAACATAACACCATTAGTAATGAAGATAAAACATAACAAACAAGTAAATTCTACTTGTTTCCACCCATTCCCCCATTTGACCCGTTTCCACCAAATTTTAACATTTGGCTACATAACACTTGTATTTCACCTACAAGTTTCATTTTTTTCATTTATCATTCATATTAACACATTTCCTTTTCCATTATGGCACATTGGCCACAATCTCATTTCCATCATAACACTAGATCATAATTCACCCATTTGACCCATTTGACCCGTTTGCACCCATTTGGTCAATTAAGGTTTTCATACACATACTTTTCACATACAAGTTTCTTTCATCATTTCATTACCACATTTCCATTTCCATTATGGCACGTAGGCCATAACTTCATATCCATTTAGGATACGAGATTATACTCCATAGCCATTCTATCCATTATGGTACTTGGACCATAACTCCATATTCATTCTATCCATTATGGTTCATAGACCATAACTCCGTATCCATTCTATCCATTATGGTTCATAGACCATAACTCCATATCCATTCTATCCATTATGGTTCATAGACCATAACTCCATATCCATTCTATCCATTATCGTTCATAGACCATAACTCCATATCGACATATCCATTATAGTATAAATACTATAACTACATTCCTTCAATTTTGCATACAATTTCATGCTCATTCATACCACATAACAAATTATGCAACTTTACACATTATGCATACAATCTTGCATAAAACTCATTTATCCCCGTTTCATTTATGATCAACACATGATCCATTTCCATTATAGCTTAACACTATAATTACATTCATTCATTGTACATACTAAATCATTCACAATTTATCATATCACAAGTATGTACACAATCACATAACACATAATTCACAAAATTCACCATTTATCATCAATACTAAGTAAGTGCATAGGCACTTACCTTTCGGGTTAGAAGATCCCGCACCGTTCTCAAGCTTGCAATTTGATTACCTAAACACATTCGCCTAGTTTAGTAATCTAACATATACCAACATTTCATTACAATTGAGTTCACAACCCAATTTCCCAATTCCAACCCAAATTGACCCGTTTGGGTTATCCTCATAGCCAAACACCCTCTTTCACCACAAACTCACCTACTTGAGTTTCATTAACTTAATCTTAACACTAATTCTTCTTTCAAAAATTATTATTAAGTTAATTTGGTGTTTGCTCAAGTGTCTAACATCTTAAAAACACTTAATCTTCATTAATTCGCCATTTATCATCATGATCCAAACACCCTCAATTTCCACCATATGAACCCTAACTTTTCAAAATCATAATCAAAGGGTTCTAGGATGTTAATCACTACTCTTTACCTTTAGTTTAGCTAGATTATCAATAATCTAACACCATTTCATCACATGCATACAAAATTTCGGTTTTCTTTCAAAACCCATCAAGAACACATCTAAAGTGAGATCAAAAGGATGATTAACACTTACTTGATGTTAGGAAAGTGTTGTGTGAGCCAAAACCTCCTCATTCCGAGCTTCAAATGCAAGATTCAAGCTCCAAACCCGTTTCCTCTTTTTCTCCTTTGCTCTTGAACGACCTAAACACCAAATGAGACTAAATTTTGACTTTCACCAAGTCAAATAGCAGATTTTGGCCACTTTACACCTTTAGTCCCTCAACTTTCAATTTCACCCATAACTTTCCAAAACTAGTTAAAAACTAGTATAACCCCGTTACTAACTTGAAACCCGCTTGTTTCAACTTATTTCTAAAATATTATTTTCCCATAATATTTATTTAGAAATATTTATTCATTTATAACGAGACCCGGATTTTGGTTCGTTACAGATTACCTAAGAACTAGCAATCACCTGTTGTAGATTTCTTGTCCAGACAACAACCACCAAAATCAGAATCAGTATAAGCATTGAAATCAAAGTTAGAACCATGAGGATACTATAGCCTTAAACGTTGTTTTCCTTTTAAATATCGAAAGATTCTTTTCACAGCAATTAAGTGAGATTCTTTTGGCTTTGCCTGAAATCTGGAACAGATACACACGGCAAACATTATATCCGGCCTTGAAGTGGTTAAATACATGAGGGATCCAATCATAGCTCTGTAAAGTCGACAATCCACATCTTTTCCTACCGGGTCAGAATTCAACTTATGATTGACCGGAATTGGAGTATCATATGGGGTACAGTCCTCTATCTTGAACCGGGTCAAGATGTCTTTGACATACTTGGATTGATGAATAAAGAAACCGTCTTCCTTTTGATTTACTTGTAAACCTAAGAAAAACGATAACTCTCCCATAGCAGACATTTCAAATTTCGACTTCATAACACCCTCAAAGTCTTTGCATAACCCTTCATTTGTCGAGCCAAAAATAATATCATCCACATAAATCTGCACCAGTAAGTAATCTCCCCCTGGTTTCTTTATGAATAAAGTCGAGTCTATCTTTCCACGAACAAAATCATTTGCCAAAAGATGTGTGGATAATGTTTCATACCACGCATGAGGAGCCTGATGAAGACCATAGAGAGCCTTATCAAGCTTGAAGACCATATTCGAATTCAGTAGATCTTCAAACCCCAGCGGCTGACATACATAGACTTCCTCCTTGACCTTACCATATAAAAACGCACTTTTAACGTCTAATTGAAACACCTTAAAACCTTTAAAAGAAGCAAAAGCTAGAAACAGCCTTATAGCTTCGAGCCTCGCAACCGGCGCATAAACCTCGGTGTAATCAATTCCTTCCTATTGATTGAAGCCCTGGACAACTAATCTTGCCTTGTTACGTACCACGACACCTCGATCGTCTTTCTTAAATTAAAACACCCATTTTGTTCCTATCGGATATGCACCCTTCGAAAGATCAACAAGATTCCAAACCTTAAGTTTGTCAAATTGAGCAAGTTCCTCCTGCATAGCTTCTATCCAGTTGTTGTCATTTAAAGCCATCTCAACATTCTTAGGTTCAACCTACGAAATATAGCAGGAATGTGAGCAATCATCAAGAACACCAGAATCTTTAATGCAAGTATACAAACAAGTATTGTCAACAAGAGAACGTGTTTTCACTCCATCCTGTAAATTTCCAATTATATTCGTCACCGGATGATCTTTGAGTTCCTTGATGGATGCAACCTCAGGAATCGGCAACACGTCAACTTGAGTAGATTCAGATTGATAAGAATAATCTTGATTAATTGGAATATCCGAGTCTAAATTTGTAGGAATCTCCCCCTGAGCCTGTGTCGAAGGTAATGAATCATCACCCAACAACGGATCAGCAGAAGAATCTTGAAAAATAGCATTATCATCCTCACTCTCTGAATCTTGTGGACCAGAATAAGAAGCAACATTAGGATCAGAAGTAGAAGTAGATGGAATCGATGAATTTGGAACTGCATTTGATAGAAATCCATTGTGCTGTGCATCCTGACAAGAATCATAAAGAACAGCAGCATCTTCATCAGAAATATTAGAAGGTAAATGAAAAGACTTGAATAAGTTTTCATAATCAAATGCCCAATCCGGACCAATCGCCATTTGTGGTAAAGACCGATTTGAACAGTCAATATGGAACCATTCTTCAACTTGGCGCGTCTCTTTATTATAAACCCTCTTGGTTGTTGAATTAGCCACATACCCCAGAAAAATCCCTTCAATAGCCTTTGCACTGAATTTTGCTGGGACATCTCGAACATTCAACAGGGTGCAAGGATTACCAAAAGGTAGTAAATATTCCAGATTCGGCTTTCGATGAGTCAGCAACTCGTAGCAAGTCTTGTTGTGTCGCTTGACGGTCAAGACCCTGTTCAAAACGTGACACGCAGTATTCACAGCTTTGGCCCAAAAGGTGACTGGAACCTTAGAATCTACAAGCATTGTGCGAGCTGTTTCGACCAACGTCCTGTTCTTTCGTTCAGCGACACAGTTTTGTTGAGGAACATATGGCGCACTGAATTCATGATGAATTCCTTTTTGTATACAGAATAAGCCCATTTTTCTATTCTTAAATTCGCTGCCATTGTCACTCCTGATTCTTCTGACTTTCAGATTGAATAAATTCTCCAAACCCAGGATTAAGTATTGCACCAACTCAGTGGTTTCAGCCTTAGAAGAAAGAAACTTAACCCATGAAAATCTAGAGTAATCATCAGTTACTACCAAGCAATAAGATTTCCCACCGATGCTCCTGATACTGATAGGACCAAACAAAACCATATGCAGCAACTCCAAAAGAGATACGATAGAATTCATTGATTTAGATTTGTGATATTTCCTTCTTTGCTTCCCCTTCTTGCAAGGAATACAATCATCAGGAACTGAAAATTTCATCTTCGAAATACCAAGAATCATTCCTAATAATGTAGTTCATCTTCCAGTAGTTAATGTGAGCTAGCTTCCTGTGCCACAATATTGAATCAGATTCCGACGCCTTGGAGAGTAAACATGTTGGAATTGAATCCGTTGTAGTGGCAACACTCATGTCAAGGACATACGTGTCATTTCTCCTTGGAGCCTTCATGAGAATCCATTCATCAGGAATCACGAAGCCCGATTTCAGAATATAGCATTCAGTATTGTTGAAATGGAACGAAAACTTCTTGTCACAGACTTGTGATATGCTTAAAAGATTGTGTTCTAGCTGCTCAACATAATTCACCTATTCAAATTTGACTTTGTCATTCTTTAACGTACCCTGTCCAGTTATGTACCCGCCTATATTACCCGCAAAATCGACATAACCACCATCAATTTGTTTAACATCCTCAAGCAATCTAACATTCCCTGTCATATGTTGAGAGCAACCACTATCCACATACCATGTATTGTTGATAGTCCTCCTTGGTTGTCCCTACATAAACAACGAGAATTAGTTAGAAATAGGAACCCAAGCCATCGTGGTCTTGGGTCGTCCAAATTGATCAAAATAAACAACTTCTTGTAATTTACAATCAATCTTATCATTCACTTTTGGAACAGAAGTTTGACAATCAGACTTTTTCAAAGAAGAACCATTTTTATTATTTTGAAAAACATTATTTGATATATTATTGTCAGATTCAAATGTTTCCAAAATTTTCTTTAATTTTCTGTTTCTTCTTCTTCTTTGAGGTCTAGACAATTTAACCTCCTGAAAATAATCTTTTGAAATCCCAACTTTTGGAATCTCAAGTTTCTATTTGCATACAAAGAATTTAGCATTCAATTTATTCTGTTGTTTAAATCCAGGGGATTTAACAAAAGATCGACCAGACATATTTTTCTCCAAACTAGAAGACGACTTTCCCTCATCTTTTCTTTTCAGAATCTTCACCACTTTCGGTTGTGAAGGAACAGTCTTCATTTTACCCTGGTTCTTGTAAGGACAATTGATCAGAATATGACCAGCCTCATTGCAATGAAATCACACTCTTGTTTCTTGGTAATTTTTGAAATAAGAGGTTTTCTTTGAATTTGAAGATCCATCAGAAGTATAAACTTCAGAGGAATGTCCAGAACAATTTATCGGCTTGTTTTGAACATAAGTCTGTGTTGGCACCTTTGAAGAATTCACTTTTTGATAACCAGCCGCAACAAACCCACTTGACTGTAAGATTAGAGAAAGTTTAGTTGGAACAACTTTCACCTCTTCGGGATTAGTCATAATGCATCTATCCCGGGTAACAGTTTTAACAACTGTTGGGTCATCAATTTTCACTTCTTTTGGAATTCCCTCGACCTTCTTTTCATCGAACATCTCATCTTCAGAATCTGACTCATACACCATATCCTCCCCAGTTACCAGATTCACCTTTAACACAGTTTTTGGATCTATCTCCTCTTCATTTATAATTTCAGGTTCCACCACATAATGTGCATTAAACGGTGGAGGAATAAATCCAATACCAGCAACACGCTTAGTAGGATCAGCATTTGAGTTAAAATAATCCAAAACAACTGAAGAACTTTCAAATTGTTCCAACTTTCGATGAAGTTTGACACCTCAGACTCTTTGTCAGATATTTCTTTATTCTTTTGGGCAACAACTTTATTACGTTTTTCTATTTCAGCATAAGCCATATCAAGATGATAACCCTGCTCTTTGTATTTTAGCCCAAGATAATTTAAGTCTCTTTTCAAAGACTCAATTCTATCAATGCACAGCTTATCATTATCTTTCAGTTTCTGATTAACTGAATGCATTGATTTCATGTCACAAATCAAGTTTGTGTTATCATCCATGACTTTTTGCAGTTTATCTTTAACAGAAATGCAGTTAGAATAGTATATATGACAAACAGAGTCTTTTACCTTAGACGGATCAGACATGTCTGCCATGAATACTTTGGCAATGGGAATATTCTCTGAATCATCACCAACTGAAGCATTTTCTGTAAGAACAATTTCCTCCTCAGCAACCCCTGAAGCAGCATCAGAATCAATACTCTGCCCTTGTTCTACCACATCATCAACGCTTGGAACACTATCACCATCACATGAATCATCACTAGAACTTTCATCATCAGTAGACTCCTCTGGTTTTTCAGAATGAATTTCGGCAACAAACGCTTGACTCACAGCACCCACCAAGTTTTCCAGATGAATTCCCCAGTCATAGTTTTCGTCGTTTTGAGCAACCAATGCTGATGAAGCAGATGCATGATTTGTATTACCAGAAGGACCATGATTTTGATTACCATATGAACCATGTGACTGTTTCCTATTATTCAGAAAGTTAGACTGCTTCTTTTGAGAATCAAATTCTACCTTCGGCTTCACACACTCCTTAGCAAAGTGACCATACTCTTGGCAGGTGTAACAACGAACTTTGCTCTTATCAAAACCCATACGAGATCAACTATTTGAACCAATATATTTTCTGCCTGTTTTCTTCAAGAAATCTTTAGCTTGACGCATCAACATAGCCATATTCCATTGGATATTCATTTCTTCCAGATCAACAGGGTCAATCTGTCTGAAATCTTCTTCTATAACCTCATGATCATGTATTTTACATCCAATGAAATTTTCCAAGATAATCATCAGCAACTTTCTGATTCAAATGAGATCCAGATGATGTTGAAGCTGTAGTCGCAGAAAATCCAGAATGGCTTGAATGACCAGAATAAATTAGAACTCCAGAACACTGATCATTTGAAGACTCTTGAGCATCACCAGAAAAGAATGCCACTCCAGTACCAGATTTACCAGTAGATTTGGCAAAATACATTGAGGGATCCTAGATATGCTCCATATTAGTCTCTTTCTTCTTCATATTCATGTCATGTGACTGAATCTTCCCTAGAACTTCTTCAAGTGACATGGTTTTGTACTTAATATTTTCTTTGATCAAAACCGTATACACATCAAACTTTGATGGTAAATCCTCCAAGAATTTATCTTTGATTTCATCAGTCTCATATACCACAGATGCACTAGCCAGTTCACTAAGAAGATGATAGAATCTTGTAGCAAGATCATCCAAGGATTCATTTTTAAAATGTTTAAAGACCAGGAACTGCTTCTTTAGTAACTCTTTTCTACTCTTCTTCACATCCAAACTTCCTTCACACCTTTTCTGTAATGCTTCCCACAGTTGTTAAGAAGACTTGAACTGTTTAAAACTGTGATATATTTCCTTTGGAAGAGACATCAAAATGCTAGCCATCTCTTTCTTTTCTCTATTAAATAACAACTTCTCTTCAGTAGTTAACGCTGATACCGGCTTTGGAACATTGTCCTGTCCCATCCAAGAATAAGTCGGATGCGTATATCCTTCCAAAATCGGAATCCACAAACTAGTATCGGTAAAAGATACAAGATGGTAAAACCGATCTTTCGAATTAGAATAATCAGCTAGATTCAACAACTTTGGAGGTTTTTGAGATGTACCGATCTCATTATCATAATTGAACATATTCGTGACTTGAACCATATTTTTTCCATTTTTCTGGAAAAAAATTTCTAAGTGTTGAACACCCCCCTCAGGCGAAGATGATAAGTTCGCCTTTACTACACCCAAGCGAACTTAAGGAGAAGCGAACTTAATAAGTTCGCTTAACCCTGTGAGAAGCGAACTTGACAAGTTCGCCTGCTGCTAAGTTCGCATGCACAGAATTCAGCAAGTTCGCTTGCTGTAACAGAATCTTGATCAAGAACTTCTTCAGACCACAGTCGCAAACCAAAATCAACCAAAAATCACCATTAAGCACTGAATTGAAGGAATTTAACAAAATTGGACCGTAGGATCGTGTAATTTGTCAGTTAAAAGCTTTCTATCGGATCAATTTCATCATAATCCTATTCAAAAACACCAAATCAGATCAAAATCAGTCTTGAAAACTCCATTGAAATGAAAATTTCAAAAATGATGAATTGGATGTCAATTTGCCTATAACCATTTCAAATCAACAAGAATCACGAGCAATAGCTCTGATACCACTTGTAGGTCCCCATGACGCGTCTACGGATCGATCTTGTGATAAGACGTGAAGTTTACTTGGAGTGCGGAATCCAACGAGTCAACGTTTATACGCATAAAAGACAAAGCAAACAATCAAGTAAATAAACTTCTCAATTCGTATTCCAATCACAATGATGTTTACAGACTCAATCGGACTTCTCTGATCTGATCTCTCTGGTTCGTTCTCTCTCTCAACTGACTCTGTAAACACACATATATATAACCAACTAACCTGATATAGGCGAACTTATTAAGTTCGCCTCTAACAGCTTAAGCGAACTTAACAAGTTCGCCTCAGTTAGACCTAGGCGAACTTATTAAGTTCGCCTCTGATAGACTAGGCGAACTTAACAAGTTCGCCTCTAGGCTCACTTGTAAAACACTTAGTTACTTTTGACATTTACATAACAAATACATAAAGACATAAAATCTAACTATTACAAGCTTTTGTCATTACAAACTATGTCCTAACAACGGTCCGCATTCAATTCGTCCCCTTCGGAGATATAGCAATTACTCCCCATAAGTTACAAGATATTATGTGGAATTTGTCAAAAACCTTTCCTTTAAGACTAATATGGTCAAAACATTTCATGAGGTTGTGGTATGGAGGGAAGGATGAAGGTTGTGGTATGGAGAAAACTTATCATCGGGATGGTTTATATCTACCTCTGCCATTTGTTGAGTTTGGAGGGAAGGATGAAGGTTTTGAAAGGTGGTGAAGTATGGACGGCTTTGAATGCTTATGGAGGTTTGAGAGAAAATGATAAGGGTTAGGTTGAAATTGAATGTGAAGAGGTTATGGAGAAATTGATTTGAGTTATAACGGCAGAGGAGGGAAAAAGCAAGCTTACTTGTACAGTACAACCTCATTCATTTTTTACTCTTACAGCTGTAATACACTATATCAGTCATGGTAAAGACTTAAAGGATTTTTTTTACATCGGGTAAAAGTTAATTTAGACTTATTTTTTACGCATCAGTAGCAAACTTGGTTACTGTGGATGGTTAAGCCTATCTGCTGCAAGCTTGGTTGAGGTGGATGGTTAAGTCTGTCAGCAGCAAACTCAATTGCTGCTGATGGATGCAATAATCTACAGTAAGGATGTTGCTGCTGACAGCCTTAAAGCTATCCGTAGAAAACTTGTTCCTGCTGATAACTTAAAGCAGTCAGTGGCAAATTCTTTGCTGCTGATGGATGCAATAATATGCAGCAAGGATGTTGCTGCTGACTACCTTAAAGCTATCTGCAGGAAACTTGTTCCCGCTGATAACTTAAAGCAGTCAGTGGCAAAATCTTTGCTGCTGATGATTAAACTTGTCAGCAGCAAGAAATGGATGCTGCTGACTTATAACTTTTATTTATAACAAAAGACAAACACATTTACAAAAACAAATTTTTAGAGACATATTTTAATCAAAGTTCATCATACCAATAGATTCAACTAAATATCTAAATCTAGCTTCATCAAAAGGTTTTGTAAACAAATCAGCATATTGCTCATTGGTATGAACTTTGGTTAAAATAATTCTCTTTTTCTCACCTTGATCTCTTATGAAGTGATAACTGATGTCAATGTGCTTTGTCTTGGAGTGCTGCACCGGATTGTTTGTGATTGATATAGCACTCATGTTGTCAATGTGAATTGGAGTTGCCATGAAAGTCATCCCATAATCCAGCATTTGATTTTGTATCCAGATGACTTGTGCACAGCAACTTGAAGCTGCAATTTATTCTGATTCTGCTGTAGAAGTTGAAACACATGTTTGCTTCTCGCACTGCCATGAAATCAGTCTCCCTCCCAGAAACTGACATCCCCCTGATGTGGACTTTTTGTCCAAGTTGCATCCCCCATAATCACTGTCGGTGTATGCATACAGATTGAACTTATAATTTTTAGAGTACCATAGCCCAAGTCTCAGGGCTCCCTCTAACTATCTAAAAAATCTCTTGACAGCTTGAAGATGTGAAATCTTTGGAGCTTCTTGGAATATTGCACAGAGACATACTGCAAACATGATATCTGGCCTTTAGGCAATGAGATATATGAGAGACCCTATCATTGCACGGTACTGATGTTGATCAGTGTCTTGATCATCTTTGTCTGGAGTCAGCTGATGATGCACTTGCATAGGGGTTCTTGCAGCAGAGCAGTCAGCCATCTTGAATCTTTCTAGAATGCTCTTGACATATTTGGATTGGCTGATGAAGATTCCATTTGGAACTTGTTTGACTTGAAGACCCAGAAAGAAATTTAGTTCACCCATTGAACTCATTTCAAACTTTGAGTCCATCAGGATCTCAATGTCTTTACACAACATTTTCCTTGTTGATCCAAAGATGATATCATCTACGTAGATTTGTACCAGTAAGATTTCTCCCCCTTCATCTTTGATAAACAAGGTTTGGTCAATGGCACCACTTCTGAAGTTGTTGCTTTGTAGATATCCAGACAAAGTTTCATACCAGGCTCTTGGGGCTTGATGTAAGCCATACAGAGCTTTGTCTAGTTTGAACACTTGGTTACGATGTGCAGGATCTACAAAGCCTGGAGGTTTTTTGACATATACTTCTGCACTAATCTTCCCATACAGAAAGGCACTCTTGACATCCGTTTGATAGACCCTGAAATTCTTGGATGCAGCAAATGCCAGGACGATTCTGATGGCCTCCAGCCTAGAAACAGGAGCAAAGACTTCATCATAGTCAATTCCCTCTTCCCGAGTGTAGCCTTGAGCTACAAGTCTGGCTTTGTTCTTGACTACAATGCCTCTCTCATCTTGCTTGTTCCTGAATACCCATCTTGTGCCAATGGCAGATTGACCAGGTGGAAGATCAACAAGTTTCTACACATCCTGTCTCTTGAAATGCAGCAACTCTTCCTGCATTGCCTCAATCCAACTGCTGTGTTTCAGAGCTTCATCTATCTTCTTGGGTTCCACTTAAGATAGAAAACATGAAAACAAACATATATTGGCCTCAGAGATTTGCTTCTTGTTCGAACTCCTTGGTTAACTTGGCCAATAATATTTTCTAGAGGATGTTCCTTGTTGATCCTTTGTGCTGGTACCACCTCCAGCTGTATCCCTTGCTCAAGATTGCTTTGATTTTGATTAGGGATTTCTTCATTCATGGCTGAAGAGTCTTCAATATCAACAGCTACTTCAGTATTATCAGCAATAGTATTTACAGCATCTACAGCATTTACTGAAGAGTCTTCATTCAAATTTTCATTTTCAGACAGGCTGCCGCTGGTGACATTGGGGAGTCTTGTTCCGGCTTCACTTGCTTCAATGGCTTCCATAACAGATGGAGGATCAATGAATGGTCTTTTCAGACTGATAGAAGATTTAGGAAAACTAAGTTTGTAGTCAGAGGAGAAAGTGGATGCAGGTGCTTGAGAAGAGGTAGACTCCATATTTGAGAAGATGAGAGCCTCAAATATTTGGGTGAAGGAGTCTATGTCAAAGAGCCTGTTTGGGCCTTTTCCCTGTTCACAGACAATGCGTTCTCTACATTCCACATTGGCTGATTTGTAGGTCCCTAATTCGATGTGTGACGGATCTCTAGACTCGCGGTACGACACGGTGACAACATGCGGAATCCATGATCAACGTGCTCGTGTAACTCAATCAATAACAACGGTGTAAATAAACGCTTTGTATTACCACCACAATATCAGGTTACAATAATCCTATCTCTAATCAGTTCCTCTGATATCGTCTATTCTCACACAGATTTACAGACTCTGTAACTGTATATATAAGCACCAGTTCTGCAGTAGGCGAACTTATTAAGTTCGCCTCTAATAGGCTAAGCGAACTTAACAAGTTCGCCTCAGACTAATAGACTAAGCGAACTTAACAAGTTCACCTCTGATAAACCAGGCGAACTTATTATGTTCGCCTCTCTACAAACTTACACAGAATTTTATCAACAGTTACAAAACATGTCCTAACAGACTCCCGTTTAACTGTTTCTAACAATTCTTTCAAATACAAGTCAAAGACTCTAAGACTAAGACATAATATCTTCAAGCTCGTTGTCACCAGAATATGCTCCAACAGACTCTCCCTTGACAACAGCTTTAGAAGATTGTCATCCGTCTTCATATATCATCAAACACACTGTAGTCTTTGTCTTGTTCATCTGCACATTCTCTTTCTATCTAGAAGAAAACTTGGGAGAAGGACCCCTTGTCAACTTCTGTCTGCAATATTCAGTTTATGCAAAGGAGAACATCCAAGAATAACCAACAATTAAGATTTCCATGGAAGCTGAAAAAATAAAACCTTTTTGGTTTTTCAAACATAAGAAAAAACAAAATCTTTTTGGTTTTTCTCTGTACAAACTAAAATGTAAAATACAAAATCACATCTTTTTGGTCAAACATCACGAGTAAGAAGATCATATCAGTATATATGAGATATCAATCACACATCTTGGATATAAAATCCATATAATATCAAATGGTATCCTATGTCATTTTTTCAAGCCTTAACAAATCAAACCAATATCTTTCAACATTATCACACTCTATCTTTTCAAGACTTTCATATTGCGTGTTATGATACGCGATAAACATTCAAAGAAAATAGGATCAGGCTATGACACACAAATTCAAATTGTCAATATAATAAGATTTGAAACTAAAGCATCTCATTCCACTTTCTTGTGAGTTAAGGTACCATTTAAGTATGAAATACAACGTGTACCCCACTAGTATGCCAACAGAAAATAAATGCACTATCTTCAAGACATATGAGATTTAACTAAAGATTATCCGAATTTCCAGAATGAGGAGACATCACTTAGCACATGAATAGCAGAATCCAAATTGGATTGTATAGGAGTCAATGAGATTCAGAATCGAATGATTCAATGTATTGGCTTATATATGTGGAATCATAAGATTCATGTACGTGGATCCAACTGTTATCTGGATTATGAATTCAATGGAATCAGTAAAGATTATTTATCAATATGATCCAAGGGCTAGTATATGTTTGACAGATGTTTTCAAGTACATATCTTGATTATACTTCAAATTGCATACTTTTCGGGACATGGGCACTGAACCAAATCGAATGAATAGTGCTAAGGACATAACCTGAAACTGATGTCATAGGAAAATCTTTATTAAAAGCTAATATTCTTTATCTGATAGTGATCTTTTAACGCACACAACCAGGCATAAAATGGGTTCAAATCACAGTTGTAACATATGCAATTATGTTTTCACACTACTAATGGTTCAGTGACGCTTTTAGTCTACTGACAATTCAAATTATATGCATACACAACACTATCATTTCCTATTTGTGCAGTCTCTGAAGTTTAGATCAAAACATATAATTCAGATATATTAACATAGAGCACCAACCAATCAATCTAAGGTCATGTGTGAAAGAACATCTACTGATGTCCTATCATCTCTTCTTTAGCTTCAAGTAATGTCGATTTTAACTTTTTCATTTTGTTTGGCTTTTTCAAAATCATTTTCAAACAAAGTAAAACAAACGAAAATAAAATCTTCCATGAAAACATTTTAACAAAAACATTTTACTTGGTTACTCACGATTAAGCAATTCAATCAATTAAAAACTCAAACCGATGTAATCGTGTAATTGAATGTCTTTGCCTTTGTCACCAACATAGTTCTGTACTCCCCCTGTCCTGTAGACTTCCTCTCAACTAGTCAAATGGTTGCATCAACGACTTTATGCTCACCATCGTCATCCTAAGTTTCAGGTTATCATTTGGACTTTGTAAAACTCTTTCCAAAATCTTGTGTGTGACATATTCTCCCCCTTGAGCATCAAGTCGTTGAATCAAATAGATTTCTCAGTTATCAACAACTCTTTACTCATGCAGATGTCATTCCCTGTCATGTGCTTAGAACCACCACTATCAACAACCAAAATGGTATTAATAGTCCCTCTTGGTAAATCCTGCACATCTAACAAGAAACATTAATTTGAAATTGGGACCCAAGCCATGGTAGTCATGGGTCGTCCATCTGTATCAAAATAATAAACCTCACTCCATTCATAATCGAATCTCTCATCAATTTTCGGAGATTGATCCGACGAGTCAGAAACAGAAACTTTAGATTTCCAAACATACTTCTGTTCATTAAGTTCTTTTTGCTTAAAATGTGAAGTGTTTGAACATTTTCGTTCATTTGAAAAATGTTTAGATTGTGAAAACTCTTGTTGTTCTAAAAGTTTTCTCAATCTTCTGTTTCTCCTCCGTCTTTGAGGTCTAGAAAGCCTAACCTCAGATTTTGAATTACCCTTTGGAGTAACATGAGGTTTAACCACATTTGGCTTAACATAAGGCTTACCATGAGTTCTTACCTTTTCTGGAGTAACATGTCGGTTACCTTTGGCTTTGTGAGAACAATCACTCCGTATGTGACCCACAAGACCACAGTAAAAGCAAGATCTCGTCTCACGATAATCTCTCATATAAGGAATCTTCACACGATAAGAAGCACTTGATGAAGATTCTCCTACATGAACTTCTTTTGGAGTTTGAGAATGAATAAACTTTTTCTCAACAGGTTTTGATTCAGGCTTCATCTTCTCACGAACTACATGCTTCTTCCCTTTATTTTGGTAAGGACAGGTTACCACAATGTGTCCCATCTCATTACAATGAAAACATGTACGCCTGTCTGTATAATCTCTGACATATGGAACTCTCCTTGAGTTTGAAGAACTTCCAAATGTATAATTTCTAGATGAACTAGAATCAATCTTTGAGTCTTCTTTCTTAACAGCTTTCGGTATCCCCTCTACCTTAGCTTCATCAAAATAATCATCATCACTCTCATCAGAATACACCATATCTTCACCTGTGACTGGATTCACCTTCAACACAGTCTTAGGATCTAAATCCTCATCGTTTATAATCTCAGGTGTAACAGAATAATTTCCATTGAATGGTGGAGGAACATAGCCAATACCACTAGTCCCCTTCCCCTCTTCAGTATTATCATGATAATATCCTAATAAGAATGATGAATTTCCAAAGCTTTCTACTAGTCCCCTTCCCGTGTTCAGTATTATCATGATAATATCCTAATAAGAATGGCTAATTTCCAAAGCTTTCTAACTTTCTGTGTAATTTGATCACCTCAGCTTTAGATTCAGCTAGTTCCATATCTTTCTCAGCAAGATCATTATTTCGTTTCTCAATTTCTGCAAAAGACATATCCAGGTGATATGCCTGCTCTTTGATCTTCAAATTCAGAGAACTTATATCTCTCTTCAGTGATTCTATTCTCTCATTACACACATTCTCATTATCTTTTAATTTTTGATTTACGGTGTGCATCGATTTCATATCACAAATGAGGTTTACATTGTCATCCATAACCCTCATCATTTTATCCTTCACTGAAAAACAGTTAGAACAAAAAGTTTCAGAGTTAGAAAGTACCCTAGGTTTTACTTCTGAAGAAGATGCACCAGGAGCCATGAATACGTTATCATCAACTTCAACCTTTTGAGCAACAATGACAGGCTCTGCATCAGTTTCTAATTCACTCAGATCATCTTCAACTATCTGAAAGCTTTCTTCACTCATCACATCAGTCTCAGTAGATTGAGTACTTTCACCAGAACGAATACTCTCACTATCAGTTAACTCGGTAGAAGAATCACTTTCAGAAACACTCTGCTTTACTACTTCTTCTTTGATCAAGATTACAAACGCTTGAGTAGTAGCTTCACCCTTTTTCTTCAAAGCTTCCCATAGTTCTCTTGAAGTTGGACATCTCCCAAGACTATGAATGATTTCTTTCGGTAAACACAACGTTAAACTTTCACGCGTCCTCATCTCTCGATCAAAGTTCTGCTTTTCTAGTTTACTAAGAGCTGTCACTGGTTTAGGAACATCATAATATCCCATATAGTCATAAGTAAGATGCACATATCCTTCAAATATGGAAGTCCAAAAGTTTTCATCAGTTTTTGATACGAACTGTTCGAACCGGACTTTCCAGCTACGAAAATCTGATATGCACAAAAGTCTCGGTAGCATAGTTCCTATCTCATTATCATCACATAAAATTGACATTTTGAAATTTTTGCGAAAATATCCGGAAAAAATTTCCCGCCAAAATACTCTTTTTAAAATTTTTTTGAAAATTCAAAATTTCAAAAATGATTCAAAACAACCATATAAACTTTCTCTAAAATTTTTTTTTTTTTAAGAACACTAGCAAACAGATAAGTTCGCCTGATACTGTACAAGCGAACTTAATAAGTTCGCCTGAACTTCACTGAGAAGCGAACTTGACCCGAAGCGAACTTGACCCAAGCGAACTTATTAAGTTCGCCCAATACTGAGTGAAGCCAACTTATTAAGTTCGCCTGCAACAGAATTTTAAGTTCGTCTGGTTCAGCTGTTTAACCCAAACACGAACCAAAAATTCAAAAAATCATGATTTCTTGCTGAATTGATGGAATTTGATTAAATTGAACCGTAGGAATGTGTAGTAACTGATTAGGAACACTTCTATCGGATCAATTTCATCAAAAGAATCCAAATCAATCCAAAATGATCAAAAATTCTCCATTTTTATCAAGAACACAAAAAGATGAAAAATCTTCAAAATCTCTGAAATTTGATGTTGATTGGACACGAAAACACCACGAATCTTCTGCTAATCAAGAGCAACCTGGCTCTGATACCACTTGTAGGTCCCTAATTCGGTGTGTGACGAATCTCTAAACTCGCGGTACGACACGGTGATAACGTGCGGAATCCATGATCAACGTGCTCGTGTAACTCAATCAACAACAACGGTGTAAATAAACGCTTTGTATTACCACCACAATATCAGGTTACAATAATCATGTCTCTAATAAGTTCTGTTGATATCGTCTATTCTCACACAGATTAACAGACTCTGTAACTGTATATATAAGCACCAGTTCTGCAGTAGGCGAACTTATTAAGTTCGCCTCTAATAGGCTAAGCAAACTTAACAAGTTCGCCTCAGAGATGCATAGACTAAGCGAACTTAACAAGTTCGGCTCTGATAAACCAGGCGAACTTATTAAGTTCACCTCTCTACAAACTTACACATAATTTTATCAACAGTTACAAAACATGTCCTAATAGAAATGTGTCAAACACCTTCCTTTGTGGATTGAGGTTGAAGACTGTCCCCTTTCAACAATTAGCTTTCTTCCTTCTGGAGGATAGCTGATTCTGATTTGTTTGGTTGGTTAAGATACTAGTACTGTTTTTGAAGGGATGAAAGGGCTTGGATTGTTGGCTTTAATAGCTTCACAGGTAGGCGGTGATGAAACTTTATTAGTTCATGAATGGCTACATAGTAAGCGGGTGGAGGAACAACATTGTAGGGTTGTTCAGCTTGGAATCCAAGACCAGCAGTTACCTTTTCATGAATTTGAACATCCAAAAGTCTTTGAAGCTTTTTGGATGCAAACTCATATTTTTCCACATGGACCTTTTGTAGAAGCATGTTTTGTAACTATAGATTAAATTCTATGTATCGGTGTACGTGGTTAGTACGCAGGAGGGTGTTCCTGAGTACTTAGCCTACACACCAGTTTGGTCCTGCGTACTTAGTAAGTACGCAAGGCTTTTGCCTTGCGTATTTGTCAAGTACGCATGACCAAACCATGCGTACTTAGTAAGTACGCAAGGCTTTTGCCTTGCGTACTTGTCAAGTACGTAAGTAATGTTCCTTCCCCTATAAATAGAATACTTGTCTTCATTTGTAGGTGGAACTCTGAAACCAGGTCGAGAGGTGTCCGGGTCGGGACGAGCTCTCCCGACCCCTGGACCGTGAGCTTAGATGAGAGATGTGTGCTCCTTCGGTATGTAGTCTGTAATACGCGATGACTTCTATGTTATAGATTACGTATCGTTTCATTGTCTTTTGTCTTTGTTTATGTTTCTCTGCTACGTTTTCTTGGTTCCCACACAAATCACAGAACAGGTCCGTGTATCTCCGCTGCGCGACGAGGCTCCAGGGACCTACACCTTTTGGTCTGCTAATTCGGCCCTTGTAGCTTTTAACTTAACCAGAAGGTCATTAATTTGAGATTCAAGATTTGTTTGTTCATGTTTTAATGATGAAATTTCTTTCTTCAAACAATCAATCTTTTCCTTGTAACTGTTTTCAACCTTTTTAAATTCAGATTTCATTTGGTGAAATTCTTCATTTTGATATATGAGATTCTGGTTATGTTTCCTGTATCCAAGGACCTTATCAATACAAGTTTGAGTACACAGATTTTCATATACCTTAGGTGGTACCTCTGATGTGTCTGCCATGAGAGCTTGATTGTTGGCTAGAATATCCTCATACTGGAAGCTCCAGTCAAAGTCAGAAGTTCCAACAGCTGTACAAGCTGCAGTTTCTGCAGGAGGAGTGGCCTATTGTTGTCGTGGCTGAGCTTGGTTAGCTTGTCGGGTATGAGCAGCAGCTGGTTTTGCCTTTTGTGCCTTGCATTCTCTAGAAAAATGACCAAGTTGGTTACAGTTGTAACACCTCAGTTTGCTTTTGTCCAAGCCAACCCTGGTGTTAGAGTTGTTGATTGGAATGGGTCTTCCTGTTCTTGAGTAGAACCTTTTTGTTCTTAGAGAGAGCATGGCATAAGAGTGTTGTATATCCATTTCTTCTAGATCATCTGGATGAAAACATTCCAGATCTTCCTTGATAAAGGACATATTGCTTGAGTTTTCAGAGACAAAAGCAGCAGAGGTTGATGTTTGAGGTGGGGCTTCAAGAAGAAATGGTGAGTTGTTTGATTGAGAGGTTGGAGTTTGGTGATGAGTGACAATGGGAGAATAATAGTTGCTTGAACTAGGACCTGAGTGGTCAGAGTGGAGGGCAGAAGAGGTGGTGGTGGATGTTGATGCTGTTTGGTAACTTGAGCTTCTTTCCTTGGCCTGAATCATCTCTAATTCTTTGGTCTTTAGCATACCGAACAACTCAGTCATATGAAGAGTCTTCAGATTCTCAGTTCTTCTGATGGACACTGTGTAGAGTGTCTAGCAACTGGGTAGAGACCTGATAAACTTCTTGAGAATATCTTCATTCTCCAGCTTCACTTTTGAGCACTGCAGCTCACCTACAAGATAAGTATATCTGTTAAATGAAACAGTTAGAGACTCACCTTCCTTCCAGATGAAGTTTTCGTATTGCTACTTCAAGATGTCTCTTCTGTTTTCTTTAACTTCCTCTGAACCAGCAAGCATCTTCTCAAGAGCCTCCCATATCTCCTTTGCAGTTTTGTATCCTCTGAAGTTGTGAAAAACTTCATTTGGTAAGCACATCTGGATGGCTTCCAAGTCCTTGAAATCTACCTCCATTTTCTTGATGTCTTCATCAGAGTATTTGGAGGATTCTTTGGTAAGCACATCTGAAGTTTTCGCTCTGATACCATTTGTAGAACCAAAGACTGATTGCTACCAAATTATTCTAAGTACAAATGCTGCTGATAGGCTTATCAGCAGCATTCAACACTTGTTGCTGCTGATAGGTTTATCAGCAGCATTCAACACTTGTTGCTGCTGATAGGCTTATCAGCAGCATTCTGCACAAGTTGCTGCTGATAGGCTTATCAGCAGCGGTCATCCATGTTTGCTGCTGATAGGCTTACCAGCAGCAACCTTCACTCTTTGCAGCTGATAGCCTTATTCACTGAAGACCAACCGTTGCAGCTGACTATCCAGGCCAAGCGTCTCTGACACCTTTCTGCAAAAGCAACTGACAGACTCAAAGAAGAAGGAACCGCTATGGTCAACCAATGACGGACAACAATACACTTCTCCAAGCATGCAAACAATCATGAATAAAGAAAACGTTTCAGTAAAGTTAACTAGATTAGCCTTTACGTGTAATGTAAATTAATAAACAAGATCAACGGCTTGTGTTCGATCTGATCCTTAGAATCAAGGGTCTGTCTTGATTCTAAGTTACTATAAATACTGTGTTACCACTTCATTGTAAGTGTGTCTTGATAGTGCTTGTAGTGCTTGTCATACTTATTCATTGAGTTTCTCACTTGTAATCTTTGCATTCACAAAAGCTTAATACAACAGTGTTTATCAGTATTCTTTGTGTTTACTTAATTATAAATTGTGTAGTTGATTTTGTTTCCGCCAACCTCAACTAAGAACAGAACCATCTTGTATTCTCACGATCCTACAAGTGGTATCAGAGCATTGGCTCAGATTAAACAAACTAACATTTGTTTAATCATCTCTGGTTCTATTCTAAACTCTCTCTTTGAACAAGTCACCCAAAATCAAAACAAAAATGGCACAGAGCAATGGCTTTGAAGATATTGGCAGCATCAACCGACCACCAAGGTTGGTATCTGGAGAAGACTATGACATGTGGAAAAATCGCATGGAAAGCTTCTTCTGTTACCAAGAATACGGAATGTTGAGATCCATCAAGGAGGGTCCATATATTCCCATGGTGGCCTCTGCTGATGGTGGAGGGATACAAGTCCCGAAGGAAACCTCCAAGTACTCTGAAGAGGACATCAAGAAAATGGAGGTGGACTTCAAGGCACTGGGAGCCATCCAAATGTGCCTTCCGAATGAAGTTTTTCACAACTTCAGAAGCTACAAAACTGCCAAGGAGCTCTGGGAGGCGCTGGAGAAGATGTTTGCTGGCTCTGAAGAAGTTAAAGAGAACAGAAGGGACATACTGAAGCAGCAGTATGAGAACTTCGTTTGGAGGGAAGGTGAGTCCTTAACTATTTTATATAACATATTTACCTATCTTGTAGGTGAACTGCAGTGCTCCAAGGTAAAGCTGGAGAATGAAGACATTCTCAAGAAGTTCATAAGATCTCTTCCTAGTTGTTGGACATTATACACTGTGTCCATCAGAAGAACAGAGAATCTGAAGACTCTTCAGATGACTGAGCTCTTTGGCATGCTCAAAACCTATGAATTAGAAATGATTCAAGCTAAAGAAAGGAGCTCCAGTTATCAATCAGCTACCACTTCCTCCACTACCTCCTCAGCGCTTCACTCTGATCATTCCGGTCCTAGTGCAAGCAGCTACTATCCTCCCATTGTTACTCACCCTCAGACCCCAACCGCTTCACAGTCTAACTCATCACCAATTCTTCTTGAGGCACCTCATTAACAGCCAACCTCTACTGCTTTTGTCTCTGACAACTCAAGCAGCATGTATTTCATAAAAGAGGATCTGGAATGCTTTCATCCAGATGATCTTGAAGAAATGGATATTCAACACTCATATGCCATGCTCTCCCTCAGAGCAATAAGGTTCTATTCTAGAACTGGAAGATCATTTCCAAGCAACAACTCAAACAGCAGAGTTGGGCTTGATAAAAGCAAGATCCGTTGTTACAACTGTAACCAAATGGGTCACTTTGCTAGGGAGTGCAAGGCACCTAAAGCCAATCAGGGTGCAGGCCATCAAAGACAAGCCTACCAAAGTCAGCCCAGACAACAGCAGCAGCAACAAACTCCCCCAGCACAAACTGCAGCCTGTGTAAATGTTGGAACTGCAGAATTCGACTGGAGTTTTCAATATGAAGATGTTCCTGTCTCCAACCAAGCACTTATGGCAGACACTGCAGAGATACCACCTCAGGTATTTGAACATCTATGCTCTCAAGCTTGCATTGATAAAGTTTTAGGTTATAGAAAACATAACCAAAACCTTATAGATCAAAATGAAGAGTTTCTTCAAATGAAATCTGAGTTCAAAAGGGTTGAAATCACTTACAAAGAAAAAATTGAATGCCTTAAGAAAGAGATTTCATCTCTAAAACATGAACAAACCAATCTTGAAACTCAGATTGATGATCTATTAGTAAAACTTAAATCAACCAGAGCTGATCTGGCAGAACAGAAAGTTCATGTTGAAAAATATGAATTTTCTTCTAAAAAGCTACAGAGACTTCTAGACATTCAAGTCCATGAAAAGGTAAAGCTTGGAGGACTTGGATATGGCAAGGAACAGTACAATACTGTTCCTCATCCAGCTGACTATGTTGCCATCTATGAACCAAGCTTCGATGTCGCAAAACTCGACACTGCAAACAGAAATCTTGATCCTTCAATGGATGAACCCCTTGTTAAAGACTGCACTACCTCATCAGAATCTGAGTTAACCCTCTCAGACCATGATGAAACCAGTACAGCCTCATCTGAAGCTGTTCTGAATAGAGTCCCAGTCCCTACTGTTCTCCCAGCTGTTCCAGCCCCTGTACCATTCAAACAGATAAGGATCAGCTATCCTCCAGGTGGAAGAAAGCTAAACACTGAAAAGGGACAAACATCAGGACCCACAAACTCCAAGTCTCAGTTCATGCCAAATCAGAAGAATCAGCAACAGGTTAGAAGAGTTACGACCAAGAAAACTCAGTTCAGAAACTCTTCTTCTCCACCAAGGAAGCAGCAGCCCAAGGTTCAGCAGTCCTGCATCATATGTGGAGAATCAAACCACTTTGCTACAAAATGTCAGTTTAACCCCTTCAACCAGATCCTTCTTCAATCAGCGCATAAACAAAAGAAGGATCAGCATACTTCAGTTGATAGGCCATCTGCAGCCAGTAGAAGAGTTGAAACTGCAGAAAAACACAAGCAGCAGCAAAAGGCAAAGCCTTCAGCAGCCACCAAATCTGCTGCTGCTCAAACAAAGCAGTCAGCAGCAAAGACTAAATCTGCTGCTGCTCCAAATAAGCTTTCAGTAGCAAAAGCAAAATCTGCTGCTGAAAGGCCAAGGTCATCAGCAGCAACATCTGCAGCTGATAAGTTGAAGCCATCAGCAGCAAAACCTGCCCCTGCTGACAGGCCAAAACCTCAAGCAGGAAAATCAGCTGCTGATAGAGCAAATTCATCAGCTGCCAAAGCCAAATCCACAGCCGATAAAGAAAAGAGAACTGGAAAACCACTTCTTAAGCAATGGAAAGCCAAAATCTCTGCTCCTGTCAGCAAAATCATCATCGGTGCTGTTGAATGCACGTATGATGAATCAGAATGTCCAAGAACTCTTTTCTTCAAAACGGAGAGCTCTTGGACCACTCCGACTAACTAAATCTCTTTCATGTGCAGGGACAGCCAGGTAACAAGAATAACACCTGGGTGGTAGATAGCGGCTGTTCCAGGCACATGACAGGCAACAGATCCATCCTCTCCAACTTCAGACATTTCAATGGAGGATATGTTGCCTTTGGGAGTGACTCAAAAGGTGGATCTATCACTGGACAAGGCAATGTGTCCAATGAAAGGATGAGTATTGAAAGAGTCAACTATGTTAAAGAACTTGACTTCAATCTCATGAGTGTTTCTCAAGTATGTGATCAAAAGCATTGGATGCTCTTCACTGACAAAGAATGTTTCGTGTTAGCTCCTGGCCTATCTAAAACCCCCCAGAGAAGATTCTCCTAACTGCTAATAGAAAGGACAACTTATATGTGCTTGACATGAATGAAGTCACTCCATCTGGTAGTGTTTCATGTTTTCTGTCAAAGGCATCAGTTGATGAATCCGCTCTATGGCACAGGAGGTTAAGCCATGTTAACATCAAAACAATCAATAAATTAGTGAAGGACAATCTTGTCAGAGGGCTTCCTGACAAAGAATTCCAGCTAGACGATCATTGCATTGCCTGCTTGAAGGGAAAACAACACAAAAGTTCCCATAAGCCCAAGACATTAAACACAAATGACACTCCTCTCCAGCTACTGCATATGGATCTCTTTGGTCCTACAAATGTCATGTCAATGGGCAAAAAGTCCTACTGTCTGGTGATCACTGATGACTTCTCCAGATTCTCTTGGGTATTCTTCCTAAGAACAAAAGATGAAACTACTGAGATTCTCAAATCCTATATTCTCAGGGTAGAGAATCAAAGCAATCTGAAGGTAAAGATCATAAGGTGTGATCAGGGAACAGAGTTCAAAAATCACACTTTGAACAGTTTCTGTGAGAGCAAGGGCATTGAAAGGTAGTACAGTGCTCCAAGAACTCCTCAACAAAATGGGGTTGCTGAAAGAAGAAACAAGACTCTGATTGAATCAGCAAGATCTATGCTGGCTGACTCAAAGCTGCCCCTTACTTTCTGGGCAGAAGCAGTAAGCACAGCTTGTTATGTGCAGAATAGAGTCCTTATTGTTAAGCCTCTCCAGAAAACTCCCTATGAACTCTGGCTCAAAAGAGTTCCCTACATTGGCTTCCTGAAGCCCTTTGGATGTCCATGTACCATCCTCATCACACATGGAGTTCTTCCTAAATTCGGTGCAAAGTCTGATGAAGGTTACTTTGTGGGTTACTCCTCTCAATCGAAGGCCTACCGAGTGTTCAATTCTAGGACTCGGATTGTGGAAGAATCTGCTAATGTGGAATGCAGGGAACACGTTGTCTGTGAACAAGGCAAAGGTCCCAACTGGCTTTTTGATATAGACTCCTTCACCCAGATATTTGAGCCCCTCATATTCTCAAATATGGAGCCTCCTTCTTCAAACTCAACACCTTCTACCTCAACCTCTTCTTCTGACTACAGACTGGAGTTTCCCAGTCCCTACATCAGGATAAAAAGGCCATCCATTGATCCTCCATCAGTGGCAGAAGCTATTGAAGCCAGTTCAGGTGAAGCCGGTACATCCAACACCACAAGCAGCAATCTCTCTGACAATGAAATCCTAAATGAAGCCTCCTCAATTCATGATAAAGAGGCCTCTGATGCTAATGCTGCTGACTATGTGGATCACAATGATCAGATCCTCCAAGCCCCTCTCCACCCATTTGAAGACAATACTGATCTAAACCACAGTAATCTTGAAGAGGGAATACGGCTGGATGTGATACCTGCTCAGAGAATAAACAAAGAGCATCCTCTGGAAAACATCATTGGCCAAGTCCACACAGGCATCCAGACAAGAAGTAAGTCTCATGAAGCCAACATTTGTTTGTTCTCTTGCTTTCTATCACAGGTGGAACCCAAAAGGATCGATGAAGCTCTCAAGCACAACAGCTGGATTGAAGCAATGCAGGAAGAATTGCTGCAATTCAAAAGACAAGATGTTTGGAAGCTTGTTGATCTTCCACCTGGTCAAACAGCCATTGGAACAAGATGGGTTTTCAGAAACAAGCAAGATGAGAGGGGCATCGTAGTCAAGAACAAAGCCAGACTGGTAGCTCAAGGTTACACTCAAGAAGAAGGCATTGACTATGATGAAGTTTTTGCTCCCGTTGCCCGTCTGGAAGCCATTAGAATTTTTCTGGCTTATGCAGCATCCAAAAACTTTATGGTCTATCAAATGGATGTGAAGAGTGCCTTTCTGTATGGCACGATTGATGAAGAGGTCTATGTCAAACAGCCTCCAGGCTTTGTAGATCCTGCACATCCAAATAAGGTCTTAAAACTGGACATAGCTCTCTATGGCTTACACCAAGCCCCAAGAGCCTGGTATGAAACTTTATCTGGATATCTACTTAGTAACAAATTCAGAAGGGGGGCCATTGATCAGACACTTTTCATCAAAGATGAAGGGGGAGAAATTTTGTTGGTTCAGATTTATGTTGATGACATTATCTTTGGATCTACAAGAAAGAAGCTCTGCAAAGACTTTGAAGTTCTGATGCATTCCAAATTTGAAATGAGTTCAATGGGTGAACTAAATTTCTTTTTAGGACTTCAAGTCAAACAGGTACCAACTGGAATCTTCATAAGTCAATCCAAGTATGTCAAAAGCATCTTGGAAAGGTTCAAAATGACTGACTGCTCTGCTGCAAGAACTCCTATGCAAGTGCACCATCAACTATCTCCGGATAAAGAAGGACAAGACACTGACCAACATCAGTACCGAGCAATGATAGGGTCTCTCATGTACCTCACTGCCTCTAGACCAGATATCATGTTTGCAGTTTGTCTCTGCGCAAGATTTCAAGCAGCTCCAAAAGTGTCTCATCTTCAAGCTGTCAAAAGGATCCTTAGATACCTAAAGGGTGCTCCAAAACTTGGGCTATGGTATCCAAAGAATGAAAATGTCAATCTCTATGCTTACACTGACAGTGACTATGGGGGTTGTAACTTGGACAAAAAGTCCACATCTGGGGGAAGTCAATTTCTTGGAGGAAGGCTCATCTCATGGCAATGCAAAAAGCAAACATGTGTTTCTACTTCAACAGCTGAAGCAGAATACATTGCAGCTTCAAGCTGCTGTGCACAGGTCATCTGGATCCAAAATCAAATGCTTGACTATGGAATGACCTTCATGCATACTCCAATTCACATTGACAACATGAGTGCTATCTCTATCACAAACAATCCGGTGCAGCACTCAAAGACAAAGCACATCGACATCAGGTACCATTTCATAAGAGATCAAGCTGATAAAAAGAGAATTATTTTAACCAAAGTCCATACAAATGAGCAATATGCTGATCTGTTTACAAAACCTTTTGATGAAGCTAGATTCAGATATTTAGTTGAATCAATTGGTATGATGAACTTTGATTAAAATTCATCTCAAGTTTCTCCTTAAAATGTGTCTTTTTGTCTCTTGTTGTAAATAAAAGTTATGGGTCAGCAGCATTTTTGTCCTTCAGCTGCTGACAGGTAAAAGCATCAGCAGCAAAAGTTTTGCCACTGATAGCTTTAAGTTATCAGCAGGTACATATTTCCTGCGGATAGCTTTAAGGCTTTCAGCAGCAATTCCTTTGCTGCGGATCTTTAAACCTTTCAGCAGCAAAATCTGCTGCTGACAGACTTATCTTTCCGCAGCAACCAAGTTTGCAGCTGATAGGCTTATCCATCAGCTGCAACCAATTTTGCTGCGGATTCTCTTATCTTTCAGCAGCAACCATGTTTGTTGCTGATGGGTGAACTTAAGTCTAAATTAACATTTACCCGCTGTAAAAGTAAATATCGTTAGTCTTCACCATGACTGCTCGAGTGTTTTACAGCTGTAACAATGAAAAGTGAAACAGGTTGTACTGTACAAGTAGAGTTGCTTTTTCCCCGTCTGCCGTTATATCACCAACTCAAATCATCCCTCTACCTCTTCACATTCTATTTCAAACCTATCTCCCATCACTTTCTCTCCCGTCCCCACAGCATTCAAAGCCCTCCACAATTAACCACCATTCAAACACCTTTCTCTCTTCTCTCCGAATCCATAACAATGGCAGGCGCAGATATAAACAACCCCAACGATAAGTTCTCCCCATATCACAACCTAACTGCATACCTAATCAAGGGCAAGAAATCCGAAGGTTTCGACGGTATGATCGACTTCCTCTGTCGGTCCAAAATTTACCATGCCCTAACCGTCAACCCAACCATATATACTTCACACATGGAAGATTTTTGGAGCTCAGCCATGTATTCTACTGAATAGGGCACTCCTCAAATCAGAGGCACAGTTGACGGTAAGGAAATGATCATCACTGAAGCAAAACTCCGCCAACACCTCAAGCTTCAGGATGAAGGGGACGCCCTCTCTTACCCAAAAGACGTATACATGAGGACATTTGTATCCATAGGGTACACTGGGAATCAAACAGAGTATACGATAGAGAAGGCACTCATGGGTCCCAAATGGAAGTATCTCTGCCACACTCTTCTCCAATGCATATCTCAAAAGAGGAGTGGCTGGAACCAACTCAGCTCCGGACTTGCGTCGGCAGTTCACGGTATGATAACAGGAGCAGGTTTCAATTTTTCCCACCTCATTCTTGAAGGTTTGAGATACAACCTTCAAGAAGGGGTGAAATCTCAGTTCTTCATGTACCCAAGATTCTTGCAGGAAGTGTTCAATTTTGAACACCAAGATCTTTCAAAAACTGCAAGAATCTACTCCATACTGGGACATAAGAACAACATTTTTCAGAGCATGAGAACAGTTTCATCAAAGTTCTCAGGGGCCGATGTTCCATTGTTATCTACAATGCTGAACACACATAGTGCCCAGGGTGACAGTTCAGTAAACCCAGCTGATACTGATCCCACACCCTCCACCTCACTGCAACAAACTCAACCTACTGTTTCCCTTGATCGAACCCCTGTGCATTCCACTGAGGATGCACAGGCACATACATTACTCACCCCCAGTTTGATTGCTCAACCGGAACACAGGGCCCCGGTTGCAGCCAAGTATACAAGGAAGAGGGGCAAGAGAACTCCTTCTTCTCTTGCCTCCAAGGCCCAAACCCAAGCCATCATCCCTCACTCAGAATCACAACATTCTAGTGAGAATATCATAAGGGAAAGCCACATTTCTAGGGAGACTCCTTCGGAAGTCTCTCTATTAGGATTAGGATCACTTCCCGGATCCATAAAATAGCCCTTCGAGCCAATCCTCTCTTCTTTGAACTTAAGTGTAGAGGAACCTGACCAAAGTGATGTACCTTCTCCAACTACCACTATCAAGGAGGTACTGATTGGTCTTGCTTCCGAAACACCCAGCCCAAGTTCTTCACCCTTGAAGGTCCACTCTGGGAGTATTGAAAGAGTGGATGTGGACGAGGCTGTCACTACTGCTGGTCCATCAACTGACCAGGAGGACAGTGACAACATCTTTAAGACCTCAACCACGGCAACTCACGGTGAGGGTGTTTCCTTGGAAACTCCTTTCACTGAGAGGAATCCCAGGCGCCAAGAAACCGCGGGTGATGGGGATGCTGAGGCTAGGCCTACGGCCCCATCTGGGTCCAAGGATTCCACAACTGTGGATGAGGACAGACTGAAACTTCATAACATGGAATTGACGGCCAGGGTGGCTATGCTAGAGGCTGAAATGTCCAAACTAAGACACCAAGTCGCTATGCATGAAGCCCATCAATGTCCAACTCTAGCCTCTCCCTCTCTTGTATCAGTAGGCACCCAAACTGATGCTTACCTGTCTGCTGATGCAACCAAAAAGGGGGAGATGGTTTCTATGGAAGATGATACAGACAGTCTTGACGACTGGATTCAAGAGCAGTTTGTACTTCAAAGCTCACAATAAAAGCCAGCTTTTGTCCAAGTTCATGACCTGCCAGCCCCAGATAACGAAGACGAAGAAATATCTGAAGACTGGCAGTTGGTCGTCAGGGTTGTCGATGAAATGCTGAATGATGCTGAAGACACAGAACAAACAAATGCATCATTCAGCATCCTTCCACAAGCAGCAGCCATCATAGGTCAATCCACTACCCCCTAAATCTTCAAATCTTCAAAGAAGCTACAGTTTGACTCTATTCTAGCTTGGGGGTATGATGGATTAGCTGAGAGGTTTTGGATTGGATGGGAGTTCAGCGGAGTAGAAGAGCTGAACTGGAACTCTCTCAATGCCCTCCAAGTCCTAGAACTGCATCTAACTGACTGCATCAACACTTCAGCAGATCTCTCAGCTGAACTTGCCATTGGCAGGTTCCATGACTTGATGGAGGATAATCTACCCAGGTTCCAAAGATTCCTACAAGCAGCACATCGGGTAGCTTATCCTGAATCCTCGGCGGCCGCAGAAAGAAGACTGACTCCTAGCAATCTTGAAATAACAAGGAGCAGTCTTCTCACTGAAGAAGAAGTTCTGGGCCTTCGAAGGTTCCTGTATGCCTTCCTGGTCAAGGACTTGGATGTGGTAGGTTGGGTGAGCACTAAGTCTCTTGACCACACTTTTCTGCTCAGCAACGGCTCCTCTCTCATCATCAACACCAGAAACATCCTTCATCTGCCCTCAAACTTTCTTCTCAAGATCTATCAACTCAGAACAAACATCTGCAATGTCAACTCACTTGAAAGCCAGGCAATGATAGATACTGTCAGAGCCAAACTTGAACAAGTAGGAAGAATTACTGAGGCAGTATATGTGTCAAACTCTGACACTGACACTGACTCAGCTTCCCCTCGAGTTAACATCTGCACTGCAGCTTATGAGTCAAGATCAACTATCAAAGAAAAACTGAGAGAAATAGAAAGTCCTGAGTATCAACTTGATGAAGACGATGACCTTCCCTTATTCACATCTCAAATTGCCAATGAAGCCGAGGCAGAGATCCCAACAGCACAACAATCAGCTGTTTCTGTGATCAGTGAAGCCAGAGCAGAGGCATCCAATGTTAATAAAGGGAAGGGCATCATGACAAAAGAGGATGAAGAGAGGTTGCAAAAGGAAAAGAAAGAGAAAGAAGAGAGAAGAAGGAAAAGAGAAGAAGAAGAGTTGGCTGAAGAGATGGCTCAAAAACAAAGGCATGAAGATAGAAAGGCAGCCATACTTCTCAGACAACAGACAATCCAGCTGTATGCCAAACAGCTGGATGAAATGAAGGTAAAAGTCCTTGCAGGGTCTCAAGTTGAGGAAGATGAACAACTTGCTAGACAGCTGCAGGAACAGTTTGCAAAAGAAGAAGAAGAAGAAGCTAAAGAGAAAAGGAAGGAAGATGCTAAGTTTAGAATCACTGATTCTAAATTAGCAAAAGAATTAAGGGAGGAGTGGACTGAAGCTCTGATCTCTCAAGGTGAGGATGAAGACTACATTGAAAAACTTTCAAACAAAGAGATCTACAGAGCCTTCATGGGTCAGCAAGGTCAGTTGGCAAAGAAGAAAAAGGCTGAAGAAGAAGAAAAAGTCAAACAACAGTCCAAAAAGACCATTGCCTTCAATTAAAGGACCCATGAAGAAAGGAAGGTCATGATTGACTTCCTTAAGGCCAGAGGAGATAGTGGAAAGAGGCTAGGTCCTATGAATTTCATGAACCTGCAAGCCCTCTACTTTAAAGTTAAAAAGGATGAGGAAGAAAGACTAGGGAAGAAGGGCTCCAAGAAAAGGGTACTTATCAAAGAAGATGAAGAACCAAAGACAAAGAAACTCAAGCCTTCTCACTCACCTACCTCTTCCTCGGTCCATCATCCTTCCACTCTCCTCCCCAAACCTTCCACTCCTCCACCCAAAAAGTCCAAGTCATCCCACCCAGCTCCCACTCATCAACAGCCTCCCTTGAAGATACCCAAACCCACTCCTAAACCAGAAGACTCAAGAAATATAGTTAACTGGTTCCACAATTCACAAGATCAAGTGTTTGAGATCTTCAGGGGGAGAACTGAGAGAAGAAGATCCACTTACAGGTCTGTTGATGAGGTTCTGCAACTACCTGATTCCGACCTTCAAAGAATTTTAGAGCTGGGTGAAGCTCATGAGCCTGCAAATGAGAGTGGGAAACGTCTTGTGCTAGCAATCAAACACTACTTCAACCCTAGCAAAGATGTGATCATAAACATCAAACCACTCAAGTCCCACTCTCCATTTGTATCCTGGACCTACAATGCTGATTTGGATGAGTTCACACTGACTGATGTAAAGAAGCAGCAGATGAGATGTTCAAGCAAAGCAATCTACAAAATGCAACACAAAGACATTAAGACTCTGTCTGAACTTCCACTGAACAATCCCAGCAAGGATCCAAGAGGCTATGAGGTTGAAAGGATAGTCAGCCACATGCAAAAGCTTCAGCAGCAAAGTGATTAGAAGAATTTTTGGTTGCATCAGTCTAGGGGGAGTTTGTAGAACCAAAGACTGATTGCTACCAAATTATTCTACGTACAAATGCTGCTGATAGGCTTATCAGCAGCATTCAACACTTGTTGCTGCTGATAGGTTTATCAGCAGCATTCAACACTTGTTGCTGCTGATAGGCTTATCAGCAGCATTCTGCACAAGTTGTTGCTGATAGGCTTATCAGCAGCGGTCATCCATGTTTGCTGTTGATAGGCTTACCAGCAGCAACCTTCACTCTTTGCAGCTGATAGCCTTATTCACTGAAGACCAAACGTTGCAGCTGACTATCCAGGCCAAGCGTCTCTGACACCTTTCTGCAAAAGCAACTGACAGACTCAAAGCAGAAGGAACCGCTATGGTCAACCAATGACGGACAACAATACACTTCTCCAAGCATGCAAACAATCATCAATAAAGAAAACGTTTCAGTAAAGTTAACTAGATTAGCCTTTACGTGTAATGTAAATTAATAAACAAGATCAACGGCTTGTGTTCGGTCTGATCCTTAGAATCAAGGGTCTGTCTTGATTCTAAGTTACTATAAATACTGTGTTACCACTTCATTGTAAGTGTGTCTTGATAGTGCTTGTAGTGCTTGTCATACTTATTCATTGAGTTTCTCACTTGTAATCTTTGCATTCACAAAAGCTTAATACAACAGTGTTTATCAGTATTCTTTGTGTTTACTTGATTATAAATTGTGTAGTTCATTTTGTTTCCGCCAACCTCAACTAAGAACAAAACCATCTTGTATTCTCACGATCCTACAGACCTGATGAACTTCTTGAGAATATCTTCATTCTCCAGCTTCACTTTTGAGCACTGCAGCTCACCTACAAGATAAGTATATCTGTTAAATAAAACAGTTAGAGACTCACCTTCCTTCCAGATGAAGTTTTCGTATTGCTACTTCAGGATGTCTCTTCTGTTTTCTTTTACTTCCTCTGAACCAGCAAGCATCTTCTCAAGAGCCTCCCATATCTCCTTTGCAGTTTTGTATCCTCTGAAGTTGTGAAAAACTTCATTTGGTAAGCACATCTGGATGGCTTCCAAGTCCTTGAAATCTACCTCCATTTTCTTGATGTCTTCATCAGAGTATTTGGAGGATTCTTTAGGAACCAGTGTACCTCCGGAATCAGTGGAGGCCACCATGGGTATGTATGGTCCATCTTTTATTGATTTCCACATCCCATATTCTTGATAGCAGAAGAAGCTTTCCATTATGTTCTTCCACATATCATAGTCTTCTCCAGACACCAGTCTTGGTGGTCTGCTGATGCTTCCAGTGTCTTCAACTCCATTTTTTTGTGCCATTTTTTTGATTTGTGATAATGGGTGACTTTAGCAAAGAGATATTTTTGAATAGAACCAGAGAATGATTAAACAAGTGTGAGTTTGTTTAATCTGTGAACCAAACCTCTGATACCACTTGTAGGATCGGTGAATACAAGATGGTTCTATTCTAGTTGAGATTGGCGGAAACAATCACAACTAAGCAATGTAAACAAGAAGAAAACTGATAAATGCAATTTGTATTAAGCTTCAAAGATTACAATATTACAGAGAAAACTCTTAAGCAAAAAGAACTTTTGTACAATGACTCTAAGTACTACTTATATAGTAACTTAGAATCAAGACAGACCCTTGATTCTAAGGATCAGATCTAACACAAAGCCGTTGATCTTGTATTGAAGCTATTCTACATGCAACGACAATAAAAACTACAAAAGTTATCTTTATCAAACGTCTTCTTAGGCATCATTGCTTGAGTCCTTGGAAGAAGAGCGTCGTTGTCTTTTATTGTCTTGCACTAGTAACATTCTTTCTACGTGGAGTGGGTCAGTGTTGCAGCAAAAAGTTGTCAGCGGTAATGGTTGCTTTATCGAAGCCAGCCAGCTGCAACGTTTGATCTTCAGTGGGAATGGCTATCAGCAGCAATGTTGTTGATTAGCAGTAAGACACAACTGTCCACAGCTACTGATGATTTGCCTATCAGCAGCAACTTTGGTCTTCAGCAGATAAGGCTATCCGCAGAAGAATTATTCTTAAGCAGAAGAACAAGTATCAGCTGCAGATAAGCTTATCCGCAGCAGTTTGTACTTGGAGAACTTTGTAGCCATCAGTCTTTATTTCTACAGGCAAGGAATTGGATTTCCTATCGGACTCACCAAAACCTAGAATACCACGTACTCGAAAACGGTTTCACCTCTCGGTCTCAACCACTCTATACTCACAGGCTATCCTAGACAGACCTAAGAGCTAGGAGTAAACTTCCAAAATACTGTTTATGACACGAAACTAAAAATGATAAAAACGACTCGGACAATTCACTCTCGTGCAATTGCTACCCAAACCGCTAAACCAAGAGACAACCCTACAACCTATCTCCTCTCGGACTCAAGATTGGTAAAGTACTGAATTTTATGACCACACAAACCTGCTACAATGATTGGCCTAACCTTCTAGATCACAAACACAAAGTAAATGACCCGAAAACCTAAAATCTACTGTAAACATGTTTAGAATTCCAAATAAATGACTGGAAGGAGAATTAGAACACAAAATCGATGTTTGCAAACCGAAATACGCCAATCTCTCTCAATCCTGATGATCTCCAGCCTCAATTCTTCGATCCTCAGACCTTTTTGGTCTCCTACTGTCGCAAGAGAACGATCCTCCTCAACAAATGGCCTCTCAAATCTTTTATAATTGAATTAGGTTTTTTTCACGGAATAGCGGATATTCGCATGTCGCGAAGCAATCCACCCGGCACTTCGCGTGCCGCGAAGGCCAAAACAGTCCTGCCAATTCTCGAAATCTTCACGTGTCGTGAAGATCTGAGGCTCCTTCTTTGCGTGCCGCGAAGAATATAAATTCCAACTTTTTTTTCTTTTGTTTCTCTCCGTCTCCGTTTCTTCAGTATAATTATTTGGTTTATCATACAAACCTGCAAAATCAACAATAATCTCATTACGTACCAATTTGTTTAGATATTTGCTGATAAAACCGGGTAAAACAGGTCAAGAACACCCACAGAAACATATGTGTTTTAGAACACATCACGTACCACCACGCCTCTATCATCACATTTGCACTTAAACACCCATTTCGTGCCAATTGATCTTGAACCTTGGGCAAGTCAACTAAATCCCAAACATGTAGTTTGTCAAATTGAGTTAGCTCCTCTTGCATCGCCTCGATCCAACAATCATCATCAAGCGCTTCAGCCACATTCTTTGGCTCTGTTTGAGAAATAAATCAAGCATGCAAACATGTCTCCATAATACCTGTGTCCACTATCTGTGCATGTAAACATGAATTTTCAGCAAGTGAATGATGTCTGGTTTGAATACCTGCATTCAAATAACCAATAATGTTATCAGTCAGATGATTTTTATGCACACGAGTTTGATGAATATCAGAAGTTTGAATCACAACATCAAGATTAGAAGGCATCTCCCACACGGAGTGTGCCTGTGTAGATAAATCATCAACTATGTTCTGGATATCATTAGAAGACTCCTGAAACGTAGTTTCATCATCACCATTGTCACTGTCATGTGTTGTATCTGAGGTCAAAGCTGCATTCAGATCAACGGGAGGAGTAACACAGTTGGAACAACCGATCGTGGCTCGACAATTGAATCATCGTTACAACAGTACTGATACAAAACAGGAGACACTGCAGGAGGAACATTAAATGATCTGAACAAAGCATCATAATCAAAAGCCCATGATGGTCCTTTGGCATCTTGAGGAACCGAGCGATTATCACAATCAATGTGAAACCATTCCTCAATTTGTCTGCTCTCTTTATTGAACACCCGTTTGTTGTGAGAATTTGCAACATATCCCAAGAAAATTCCTTCAATTGCTTTCGCATTGAACTTCGTTGGAATATCTCTAGTTTTCAATAAAGTGCATGGATTTCCAAAGGGCAACAAATAATCTAAATTCGGCTTTCGATTGTTCAACAATTCATAACAAGTTTTGTTGTGTTTCTTCACGGTCAAAACACGATTAAGGACATGACATGTCGTGTTCACCGCTTCTGCCCAAAATGTCACAGGCAACTTCTAGTCGGATAACATTGTTCGAGCCATCTCAATCAGCGTTCGATTTTTTCGTTCAGCCACACCATTCTGTTGAGAAACATAAGGAGCACTGAATTTGTGATTGATGCCTTTTTGTAAACAAAATAAACCCATATTTCCATTCTTGAATTTGTCCCATTGTCACTACGAATCCTCCTGACCTTCAGTTTAAACAAACTCTCAAGCCCCACAATCATGAACTTAAGAATCTCAAATGTCTCATCCTTCAAAACTATAAATTTTACCCAATAGAATCTTGAATAATCGTCAGTCACTACCAAACAGTATGATTTGCCGCCTTCACTCTTAACACTAACAGGTCCGAATAAATTGTAGGTCCACATGACTCATCTGCAGATCTATCTCATGACAAGACGTCTCGATAACACGTAGTGCGGAATCCTATCGTGTTAACGTTTGTATACGAATTGACAATAGAAACAACAGGTAAATAAACTTCTCTTTGTATTCCACAAAACACAGAGATTATAGATTCACAGAATACACTCGATCAATAACTAGAAAAGAATCTGTAAACACCTATTTATAGACACAATCTCTGCAATAGGTGAACTTAACAAGTTCGCCTCAAATAGACTAGGCGAACTTAACAAGTTCGCCTCTAATAGACTAGACGAACTTAACAAGTTTGCCTCACATGAGACTAGGCGAACTAGACAAGTTCGCCTCTAGCAGAACTTGTTCTAACACTTAGACAAAATCTATACAATTACATAAAAACATAAAGACAATAAGACATAAACTATTACAAAGTTTTTATCATACATTCTATGTCCTAACAGACTCCCCCCTTGACAATAGCTTGATCTTTTGTCTTCAGTCCTTATAACGAGCTCTTCCAGTTATTTGGTAATCTGCTTCCTGCGTGCACTCCATATCTCTGACAGATCTCCAACACTCTTTTAAATTGCAATCCTTGTTCTCTCCATTCATCAGTAAACATAATCTCATTCTTTCTTAACGTCCTTTGATCTTTCTTTGAGAAGTTAATAAGATTCATTGCATCATAGAAACTAACAATGACTTTATTATCTTTATCATCAATTCTAGCTTCACCAGTATTCACACCTACGTATTTTCTTCAATGGTATCTTCTATACAGCACGTACTGGCTTGAACTTATACTTCCAGGTACAATCTCAGTCATTTGATCTACAATCTTCACTCTTTTTCCTTTCTGTGGCTTTAGTCTTTCATACTTCCCTGATCCGCCTTCTCTTTTAATCAAGTTGGCAATCACATCGTCTAATCCACACTTTGATTTATTAATCAGTGGTTTCGTAGCTAGACCATTCATTTCACACCTTGGCAAGGTATTGAAATACTTGATCCTAGGCTTTAAGTATTGAACATCATCAGATCTCTTAAGAGCAAACAACTTCGTGTCATCATCATAAAACCAACTGATGATTCTTCCAATACACCTCTCTTTATTCACATATCTTTCTTTTTGAGCAGGTTGTATAAGTGACTTGGGTAGTACTTTCATCCAACTGTTAACTACTTCTCTCCACTGTTCTCTATTCATTCTTGTATTTCTATACATCACAGGTTCTTCATTTGGCTTAGGAGACACAGGATGAGTAGTATCAGCATTAGCATCTATCTTGGATTGAGCAGTATCATCAGGTGTAGTGATATCTTCAACAGAGTCCATAGAATCTGTTACTCCTTCATAAGAAAACTCAGGAATAACATCATCTTGGATGAAGTTATACTGTACATTCAGACCAGCACTGCCTTCATATGTAACTTTAGCTTTACTCTTTTCTATCTCAATCTCTACAATCTCTCCTTCTTCAACTTCATTATCCAACACATCCTCTTCAACATCATCAAATAATTCATCAATATCATCCAGACATTCTAACTTCTCAGCTTCTTCGTCTTCATAATCAGCAAAGAATTCAAATAATAAAATTTCATCATTCACTCCAGAATCATTCTTGGTTCCTTCAATAGTTTGTGATGTTGACTCAACCTGAGCTCTTGATATGGGATTTATTATGTCAGCAGCGTATTGAAGATCACCCTCAACATTACCACTAGGATCATTGTCATCATCATGCTTTCGTTGAATTGACTCAGCATGACAAGTATCATGTATCCTTAACTTCCCTTGAGCGTCAAGAAGCTCAACAAGTTTGGAAACCAATAACTGCATGTCAGCAATCTGTGTAGCTTTAGCCTGAAGGACCAACTGTCTCTGAGTATCAGTAGTTACAAGAGTATCTACCTGAGTCTGCAATGCAATCACCTGTGATTCTAGGAAGGTAATCCTTTCAGAATCAGAATGCTTTGAAGTATCAACAGAAGATTTAGAACTGTAGGAATAGGAGTAATCACAGGAGACAGATGTTTAGATGAAGGAGGTGTAACCAGTAAGGATGCAACAAAAGTAACGTCCTCAACACCTTAAGATGAATGTGCAGCAGCAATAGAAGCAGACATAAGCTTCTGAGCTTTTGGAACCGGATGTGCATCACTATCAGAATCCGAGCTCTCATCGATTAATGTTCTCTTTCCAAGTACTGATTCGGAAGGAGGATTCCGAATAGACTTACGCCTAGGCCTCCTGGCTATAGATTTAACGTGTTTTCCTACATTAGCTAAAGGCATAGTTGCCAATCTCTCATAATGACCTGAGCTAAAGTCTCTAGAGGAATCAGAGTCAGTAGCCTCAGAATCAGGTAAAATAGTATCACCGGAACTCGTATCCACCACATTCCCTTTAGCTTCATGAATGGGTGAGTTCACAGCTTCATTATCAAAATCTTCCATATTCATACCCAAATCTTGTTCATTTTCTTGAGCAACGTCTTCATGAACTGGTTCATTAACAGAAATATGAACCTGTTCTTGTGGAAGATGAACTTGTTGTTGTGCTTGTACCTGAGCTTGAACTTGTTGTGTTGTTGTGGTTGGTGTAGTTGATTCTGGACTTGTCCTTGAATTAACTCCGTGGGATGAAACCAATTATCATTAGGAGGCTCAATATAATCAGGATTGATTAAATGACCAAACAAAGGAGTCGGAACTGGAATCAAAGCAACATTTTGTTGTTTAACCTTGGTACAATCAGTAAATATTCTTTTGGACATAGGAGTCAAGGTCAAACGTATTGGATGTTGTGGTAAATCTGGAATTAAAAGGTTTAGAATCATTTGCAAGAACCTAGGGTACATAAGAAACCCTTGACCTTCTGGAGGTTTGATTTGCATGACCAACTCATGGTATATATACAAAGCAAAGTTAAACCGTTTGTTCAGGATCAATGCAACCATTGCAGCTTGTAACGCACTCTTCAAACCATCAGTACCAGCCTTTCTTGGAGATAAACATTGGATGATTACGTGCATAAAATACCTCCATTCTCCAACTAAACCACCTTTTTGTGCTTGAGTATCAGTTGGTCTGCCTCTGTAGCCCATCATATGAAAACATCCCATAATCAGTGTTCCAGAATAAGACATAGGATCTTCATTAGCACCTCCCAACGCCAAAGCAGCACGAATAGTTTCCACTGAAATAGCTACCCCTGTATTGCTCACCGTTGCATGAAGGACGTGAGGTTCAACATCTGTGTCTTGATGTACTGTATCCCAGAATTGTTGGATATACGGTAAGTTGATGTACGGATCTGCGGATAAGGCCACATGTAAACGTGAACGATTCAAGAAATTGATAATTCCTTGGAAATTAACAGCGTTAGACATATTTTGATCTAACAACGCCACTTGATTATGTTTGTACTCAACACGACGAGCCATATGTAAATGTATTCGACATAGTATCAAACATTAGTAATAGTACAAATATATAATACACACATTAGTCATATAACAAACAAAAAAAATCAAACAAAAAAAAATTTTCAAATAAAAAATTACAAGTCCACACACTGCTTAGCCCTTAGGCGAACTTAATAAGTTCACTTAGTGTTGCAAGAGACGAACATAATAAGTTCGCCTAAACAAGTTCGCTTGAACAAGTTCGCCTGAACAAGTTTGTCGACACAAATTCAACAGTAAATTCCAAAATGTTCAAATCGTCAAATTTTTTCAAATCAAACACAGTATAAGCATCGGTTCACAACAAATAAACAATATTAAGCTTCAATTTCAAGATTTACACCCAAATAAACGTGATTTACTTAGACAATCGTATGAACATCAAAATACGAAGAACACAGGGTTAAAAGAGCAATTTCCCATCGATTTAACGGATAAAAATCCATGAAAGTACCTTAGATAGACTCGCAATTCAAAGCCGATCCAGAAACAGACACGAAAATTTCAAATCGAAACACCCGAATTCAAAATTTTACAAGTTCGCTAAACCAGTAAGTTCGCTCACAGAAGTTCGCTCACACAGTGAAAATGGTAATAAGGATAAGTTCGCTTGAACAAAATATTTATTCACACAATTAAGTTCTCTTCATTAGGCGAACTTGTTAAGTTCTCTTAACAAGCCCCAGGCGAACATATTAAGTTCGCTTAATTAGGAACATGTGAGCATATTAAGTTAGCTTCAAACCTTTGCCTTGAACAATTTCGTCAACTTTCAACACGTCACATTCTTGTGAACTTCCATCTGTAGCTTGTATCCGATCCAATCCCGAATCATTTTAATAAAAAATAAAATTTTCATGGAAGATAGAAACAAACTATTTTTGGATTTTATCTGTGCAAACGGAATCACATATTTTTGGTTTTTATCTGAGCAAACTGAAACACATATTTTTGGTTTTTATATGAGCAAATTAAAACACATATTTTTGGTTTAACATCATGAGCAAGAAGATTATATCAGTATATGAGCAATTCATCACATAGTCTATCATCAACTATGGGTAACCTATGATATGCACACAAAAAAATGATATGAAACAATTAAACTCATTCTTATGTAACTCGTATCTTTTTCATTTTTATGTAATTTTTTCATTGAATATTTATAAATCCATCATATTCACTTTTCAACTTTTCAATCAATTTGAATAATACTTGAAATGATACACTATAAATTTCAAAGTAAATAAGATCAGGTCATGAAATGCTCAATTATTCATACCGAATTTGTAATACAAAGCATGAATTCTTAAGTTGTCAATATTATATAATTTGAAACTATAAACATTTTTCTTCCAATTTCTTGTGAGTTAGTACCATTTAGATGAAAAACGTCGTGTAGCCCACATATATGCCAACAAAAATTTAAATTTGCACTATATTCAAGACATACACAGTTTATTGCAAGATTAGATCAATCTCCAAGATGAAATTATCTCTATTAGCACAAGTATAGAATAGCAGATCCCAAAGGATATAAGAATCATGATGATTCAGAATCAAAAGATTCTAATGAATTGGCTTTATAATGAGAATCAATAGATTCAGGTAGGAGGATCCAACTATTATCTAGATAATTTTCAATGAAATTAGAATAGATGATGTATCTAACTGATCCAAGGGCTAGTATATGTTCCAACAGATGTTGTTAGAAAGCACATCTTAGTTCAGCAACACATTGCATGTTTTTCGGGGCATGGGCAGTGAAGTGAACTGAAAGATTTTGTGCTAAAGACATAATTCGATATTAGTCTCATAAAATTCTTAAAACCATATATTCTTTATCTGATAATGATCTTTTACTCACATGCATATAATGGATTCAAATCACAGATGTAATCATATCATATTTAATTTTCACACTACTATTTGTTCAAAAACGCTTATAGTCTATTAACAATTCAAGTTTCAAACTCATATTCAAATTAAAACATATTATCAAGATTAGAGCATTCAAAACACTATCATTTCTCATTTATGTAGACTTTGAAATTTAAATCAAATCAATTTACTTTAAACTATCATATATCAAAGGTCTACTATGGTTATGTGTAATGAACTATTCCCTGATGTACTATCATTTCTTATCTAACTTCAAATGATGTCAATTTTATATTTTTCATTTTGTTTTGAATTTTTATAAATAACAATTTTTGACTGAATGTTAAAATGCAGAAATGTAATAAAGCAATAAAAGAAATTTAAAAAACAAAATCTCCTATGAAAAATTGTTTTTGAAAAACTTTTATTCGGGATTGATCATACCGATCATTTTGATCAGAAATTGAAACCTAGTACGATTAAATGCCTTGGTAAAAAGATCAGCAAAACTATCATCTGTATGTACCTTCACCAGCTCAGTCAACTTTTTATCTACACAATCACGGATAAAATGATATCTAATTTCAATGTGCTTTGTTTTACTGTGCTTAACAGGATTATTTGTGATAGACATTGTAGCATTATTATCAATAAACATGGGGGTTCCTGTAAAATTCAAACCGTAGTCTCTTAATTGCTGTTGGATCCACAAGATCTGTGAACAACAACTTGCAGCAGCAATGTATTCTGCTTTACATGTTGAAATGGAGACCGTAGTTTGCTTTTTGAATTGCTAGGAAACTAGACGATTACCCAAGAACTAGCAACCACCTGTAGTAGATTTCCTATCCAAACAACAACCACCAAAATCAAAATCAGTGTATGCATTGACTTCAAAGTTAGAACCAAGTGGAAACCATAGTCCCAATCTTTGTTTTTCTTTCAGATAATGAAAGATTTTCTTTACTGCAATCAAATGAGACTTTTTTGGTTTTGCTTAGAATCTGGAAAAAATACACACAGCGAACATTATGTCTGGCCTTGAAGCGGTTAAGTACATGAGAGATCCAATCATTACACGGTAGAGTCAGCAATCAACTTCTTTTTCCATCCGGGTCAGAATTCAATTTATGATTGACCGGAATCGCAGTATCGTATGGGGTACAGTCCTCCATCTTGAACCGGCTCAAGATGTCTTTTACATACTTGGGCTGATGAATAAAGAAACCATCTTTCTTCTGATTAACTTGAAGACCTAGGAAAAATGACATCTCTCCCATAGCTGACATCTCAAACTTCGATGTCATAACACTCTCAAACTCTTTGCACAACCCTTCATTTGTAGAGCCAAAAAAATATCATCTACATATATCTGCACCAGTAGGTATTCTCCCCCTGCTTTCTTAATAAATAAAGTCGAGTCAATTTGGCCACGAACAAAATCATTATCCATAAGATGTGTAGACAACGTTTCATACCATGCTCGGGGAGCTTGATGAAAACCATAGAGAGCCTTATCAAGCTTGAAAACTTTAGACGGATTAAATGGATCTTCAAACCCCGGCGGCTGACACACATAAACCTCTTCCTTGACTTTACCATATAAGAAAGCACTCTTTACTTCTAATTGAAACACCTTAAACCCTTTATATGAACCAAAAGCAAGAAACAACCGTATAGCTTCAAGCCTAGCAACAGGAGCATAAACCTCGGTGTAATCAATTCCCTTTTGTTGATTGAAACCTTGTACAACTAATCTTGCCTTATTTCTCACCACAACACCTTGATCTTCTTTCTTGCATTTAAACACCCACTTTGTACCAATTGGATACACACCCTTTGGAAGATCTACAAGATTCCAAACTTTGAGTTTGTCAAACTGAGAAAGTTCTTCCTACATGGCCTCTATCCAATTGTTATCACGTAACGCCATTTCGACATTCTTTGGTTCGACCAGAGAAATAAAACAGGAATGTGAGCATACATCAAGAACACCAGTATCTTTAATACCTGTATACAAGCAAGTGTTTTCAATAATAGAACGCGTTTGCACTCAATCTCGCAAATTCCCAATGATATTTGTAATCAGATGAGCTTTGAGTTCCTTGATTGATGCAACCTTAGGAACTGGCAACACATCAACTTGAGTTGTATCAGATTGATAAGACATATCCTGATTAACTGGTATCTCCGAGTCCAGATTTGTAGGAATCTCCCCCTGAGCCTGTGTCGAATTAGAAGGTTCCTCAACTAACAAAGGATCAGTAGAGGAATCATGGAAAATAACATTGTCGTCCTCACTATCAGACTCTTGCGTTCCCAAACAAGAAGCAACATTAGGATCTGGAGCAGATGTAGAGGGAACAGATGATTGTCGAACCGCAGTCGGTAGAAAATCACTACTCTGTACATCCTGACATGAATCATATAATACAGTAGATTCCTCAGGAGAAATATCAGAAGGTAATTGAGAAGACTTGAATAAATTGTCATAATCAAAAGCCCAGTCTGGTCCAATCGCCATTTTAGGTAAAGACTGATTAGACTCAACCTGACGAGTCTCTTTGTTATAAACCTCTTGGTAGTAGAATTTGTAACATACCCCAGAAAGATCCCTTCAATAGCCTTAGCACTGAACTAGGTTGGGACATCTCTAACTTTCAACAGGGTGCATAGATTACCAAAAGGTAGTAAATATTCCAGATTTGGCTTCCGATTATTAAGCAACTCATAGCATGTCTTGTTGTGTCGCTTAACGGTCAAAACTCTGTTCAAAACGTGACACACAGTATTCACAGCCTCAGCCCAAAAAGTTACTGGAAGCTTAGAATCAGACAGCATCGTACGTGCCGTTTCAACTAAAGTCCTGTTTTTTCGTTCAGCAACTCCATTTTGTTGAGGTACATATGGCGCACTGAATTCATGATGAATTCCCTTTTTAAGACAGAATAAACCCATCTTGCTATTCTTAAATTCACTGCCATTGTCACTCCTAATTCTTCTGACTTTCTGTTTGAACAAATTTTCTAAACCCAGGATTAAGAATTGTACCAACTCTGTGGTTTCGACTTTAGAAGCAAGGAACTTAACCCATGAAAATCTAGAGAAATCATCTGTTACCACTAGACAGTAAAATTTACCGCCAATGCTCCTGATACTAATCGGTCCAAACAAATCCATATGCAGTAGCTCCAAAGGAGTCACAATTGAATTCTTTGACTTAGATTTGTGGGACTTCTTGTGTTGTTTCCCTTTCTTGCAAGGTATACAGTCATCAGGAACAGAGAATTTCATCATCGGAACACCAATAACCAGATCATTCTTCATGAGATAATTCATTTTCCGATAATTGATGTGAGCAAGTTTCTTGTGCCACAAAATAGAATCCGACTCAGACGCCTTGGTGAGTAAACATGTAGGAAATGAATTCGTTGTTGTAGCAACACTCATGTCTAGGACATATGTTTCATTTCTCCTCAGAGCCTTCATTAGAATCCATTCGTTAGGAATAACAAAGCCCGGTTTCAAGATATAACACGCAGAATCATTGAAATGAAATGAAGACATCTTGTCACACACTTGAGATACAGTCAAAAGATTGTGTTCAAGTTGCTCCACATAGTTCACTTTCTCAAATTTAACTTTATAATTCTTCAAAGTACCCTGACCAGTTATGTACCCGCCTTTATTTCCAGTAAAAGTGACATAACCACCATCAATATTAATAACATCTTTCAGCAAACGAATATTCCCTGTCATATGTCGAGAACAACCACTATCCACATACCACGTATTGTTGATAGTCCTCCTTGGTTGCCCCTACTTAAACAAATAAAATCAGTTAGAAATAGGAACCCAAGCCATTGTGGCCTTGGTCGTCCAAATGGATCAAAATAAACAACTTCAAGCAGTTCACAATCAACTTTGTCATCAACCTTTGGAACATAAGATTCACAATTAGACCTTCTCAATGAAGACACAGTATGATTAATTGGAAAAACATTATTAGATTTATTATTATCAGATTCAGATATTTCAAAAAGTTTCTTTAATTTTCTGTTAATTCGTCTTCGTTGTGGTCTAGAAAGTTTGACCTCAGGTTGAGAATCTTTTGGAATTCCAACATGTGGAATCTCAAACTTATTTTGAAAAACAACTAGTTTAGAAATATGCTTATCATGTTGCTTAAATCTTGAAGATTTAGCAAATGATTGACAAGGCACATTCTTTACAACACTAGAAGTAGGCTTTCCCACATTTGGTCTTTTCAGAATCGTCACCACTCGTTGTTGTGAGCGAACACTCTTTAATTTTCCTTGATTCTTATAAGGACAGTGAATCAGAATATGACCAGCCTCATTACAATGAAAGCAAATTCTTCTATCTTGATGATTTCTGATATAAGGAGTTTTTCTTGAACTTTACGACCCTTCTGATGAACAAGCTTAAGAAGATTATAGTGAACAGTTGACTGACTTCTTTTGAACAAAAACTTGTTTAGTCACCGTTGATGAATTCTTCTTCTGATGACCAGCAGCAACAAAACCACTTGATTGTAACATTTTGGAAATGTTAGGTTGATCAACTTTGACTTCATCAGGTTTTGTTAAAATGCATCTACCATGGGTAACTTGTTTCACCACCTTTGGTTCAACAATTTTCACTTCCTTAGGAATGCCTTCAACCTTTTTATCACCAAAAACTTCATTCTCAGAATCAGAATCATAGATCATATCTTCACCAGTTCCTAGATTTACTTTCAACACAGTCTTTGGATCAATTTCCTCTTCATGAATAATTTCTGGTTCAACCACTTAATTTGCATTGAATGGTGGAGGAACAAATCCAATTCCAGAAACCCTCTTTGTAGGATCAGCATTAGCATTAAAGTAATCCAATACCACAGATGAATTTTCAAAATTCTCCAGCTTTCTACGTAATTTGATCACTTCAGATTCTTTGTCAAAAATCTCTTTGTTCTTTTGAGCGACAATTTCATTTCGCTTTTCAATCTCAGCATAAGCCATATCCAGATGATATGCTTGTTCCTTATATTTCAATCCCAAAGAGTTCAAATCTCTTTTCAAAGACTCAATTCTATCTATACACAATTTATCATTATCTTTCAATTTTTGATTAACTGAATACATCGATTTCATATCACAAATTAAATTTATGTTATCAGCCATTACTTTTTGCAGTTTATCTTTTATACTGTTGCAATTAGAGCAATAAATGTGACTGACAGAATCTTTTACCTTTGAAGGATCTGACATATCTGTCATGAAGACTTTTGCAATCGGAATATTTTCAGAATCAGCACCATCAGAAGAATTTTGAGTTAATACTATATCATCTTCAGATACACCAGATGCAATATCAGACTCAACATTTTGTACTTGATAATGCTCTTCATCAGTACTTGGCAAACTCTAACCATCACTTCAGCTATCATCATCAGTTGACTCTTCAGATTTTGCAGAATGAATCTCAGCTACAAAAATTTGACTTACAGTACCAACCAAATCTTCAAGATGAATACCTCAGTCATAATTTTCATCATTCTAAGCAACCGAAGCAGATGATGCAGATGCATGATTAGAATATCCAGGGCCATAGGAGCCATGTGACTGATTACGATTGTTCTGAAAGTTATTTGGCTTTTTCTGAGAATCAAAATCAACTTTCGGCTTCACACATTCTTTGGCAAAATGACCATACTCCTAACAATTATAGCAACGAACTTTGGTTTTGTCAAATCTCATACGTGAACGACTGTTAGAACCAATATACTTTCTTCCAGTCTTCTTCAAAAAATCCTTTGCTTATCGCATCAGCATAGCCATGTTCCATTGAATGTTCATCTCTTCCAGATCAACAGGATCAATTTGTCTGAAATCCACTTCAATAACATCTGGATCATGAATCTTTCCTCCAATAAATTTTTCATAAGAATCCATAAAGGAAGAAAACATCGCTAAATAATCATCAGCAACTCTTTGATTCATATTATGTGTTCCAGATGATGAAGAAGCTGTATTTGCAGAGAAACCAGAATGACTTGGAACCCCAGAACAATGATCATTAGAAACATCTTGAGTATCACTAGAAAAGAACGCAACCCCTTCACAAGTTTTGCCAGAAGTCTTAGCAAAATACATTGAAGGATCTTGAATATGCTCCATATTGGTTTCCTTCTTCTTCATATTCAAATCATGTGATTGAATCTTGCCAAGAACCTCTTCAAGAGACATAGTTTTATACTTGACATTCTCTTTTATCAAAACTGAATACACATACAAATTTAGATAGTAATGCCTCCAAGAACTTATCATTTATCTCTTCCGTCTCATAAACCACTGAAGCACTTGACAACTGCTTCTTCAGTAATTCTTTTATACTTTTCTTAACATCCAAACTACCTTCACACCGCTTTTGTAACGCTTCACACAATTGTTGAGAAGTCTTGAATTGTTTAAAGCTATGATAAATTTCTTTAGGAAGAGACATTGAGATACTAGCCATAGCCTTCTTTTCCTTATCAAACAATAATTTTTCTTCTCTGGTTAATGCATATACCGATTTAGGAACATCATCCTTTCCCATCCACGTGTATGTCAGATGAATATAACCTTCCAAGATTGGAATCCATAAACTTGTATCAGTAAAGGACACGAACTGATCAAACCGATCTTTCCAGTTAGAATAATCTGCAAGACTTAACAATTTGGGTGGTTTCTGAGATGTACCAATCTCGTTATTGTAATTTAACATGTTAGTCACTTGCACCATATTAGCGATTTTCAGAAAAATTTCCATGTCTTGAACAAGTACTCCCCTCAGGCGAAGATAATAAGTTCACTTCAAAGCCAAACAAGCGAACTTGATAAGTTCGCTTAAAACAAGAAAAATCCGGTAATAAGTTTGCTTAAACTGAGAGAAGCGAACTTGATAAGTTCGCTTGCTAAGTTCGCCTGCAACAAAATCTCAGCAAGTTCGCTTGCTTCAGCTGTAACAAACTCAGGAAGAAATTGTAGGATCGTGAAAGTACAAGATGGTTATGTTCTTAGTTGAAATTGGCGGAAACAATAGCAACTACACAAGTATAATCGAGTAAACAGAAAAATACTAATAAGAACACTGTTGTATTAAGCTTTTGTGAATAAACGATTACAAATGAAAACTCAATCAAAAAGCACACTTACAATGAAGTGTTTACACAGTATTTATACTAAATTAGAATCAAGACAGACCCTTGATTCTAAGAATCAGATCCAACACAGACCGTTGATCTTTTGTATAAAGCTAATTTTTACAAGTTTAGTCTAAACTAGCGAACTTTATTGAAGCGTCTTCTTTATGCATTATTACTTGCATGTTTGGAGAAGAGCATTGTTGTCCGTCATTGGTTGCACCATTGAGGTTCCTTCTGCTTTGAGTGTTTCAGTAGCTTTTGCAGAAGGTTGTCAGTGACTCTTGGCATGGATAGTCAACTGCAATGATTTATCTTCAAGGCATAAGGTTGTCAGCAGCAAGGATGAGGATCAGCAGTAAGATGTGACCATCCAAAGCTGCTGATGATTTGCCTATCAGCAGCATCAAGTGTTGATGCTGCTAAGAAGCCTATCCACAGCATCGCTGGTCTTCAGCAGATAAGGCTATCCGCAGCAAATTTGTTCTTCAGCAGAAGAACAAGTATCCGCTGCAGATAAGCTTGTCCATAGCAGTTTGTTGTTCAGCAGCAAACTCTGAGATCAACAGCATTTGTACTTAGAGAAATTTATAGCCATCAGTCTTTATTTCTACAAACTCCCCCTAGACTGATGCTACCAAAAATCTTACTGCTTTTATTGCTGAAGCTTTTGCATGTTGCTGACTATTCTTTCAACCTCATATCCTCTCTGGTCCATGTTGGGATTGTTAAGAGGAAGCTCAGATAGAGTCTTGATGTCTTTTCTTGCCATTTTGAAGATAGCCTTGCTTGAACACGTCATCTTCTGTCCTTTAACATCTGTCAGTGTGAATTCATCCTTTTCAGCATTGTAGGACCGGCTGATGAATGGAGAGTGGGATTAGAGAGGTTTGACATCAATGATTTCATCTTTGTTGGGGTTGAAGTAATGTTTGATTACCAGCAATAGATGTCTCCCACCTTCATTCTCAGGCTCATTGGCTTCACCAAGCTCCATCATTCTTCTTAGATTAGAATCTGGAAGCTGTAGTACCTCATCAACAGATGTATAAATTGATCTTTTAAGTAATTTCCTCCCCCTGAACACTTCAAACTATTGGTCTTCATGGCTGTATGGCCATCTGATTATTTCTCTTGAGTCTTCTGGTTTGGAAGTGGGTTTGTTTTTCTTTTTGGGAGGTTGTTGATGAGTAGGAGCTGTGTGTGAGGATTTGGACTTTGAGGGAGGAGAGGAGGGAGGTCTAGGATGGAGAGTGGAAGGTTGTTGGATTAAGGAAGTGTTGGGTGAGAGAGAAGGCTTGGGTTTCTTTGTTTTCCTTTCTTCTTCTTGAATGATTACCCTTTTCTTGGAGCCTTTCTTCTCCAATATTTCTTCCTCGTCCTTATTGACTTTAAAATAGAGGGCTTGCAGGTTCATGAAATTCATGGGACCTAGCCTCTTTCCACTCTCTCCTCTAGCCTTAAGGAAGTCAATCATGATCTTCCTTTCTTCATGGGTTCTTTGATTCAAGGCAATGGTCTTTTTGGACTTTTGTTTGGCTTTTTCTTCTTCTTCAGTCGTTTTCTTCTTTGCCAATTGACCCTGCTGACCCATGAAGGCTCTGTAGATTTATTTATTGGATAGTTTCTCAAGGTAGTCTGCATCCTCACCTTGAGAAATCAGAGCCTTTACCCATTCCTATCTCATTTCTTTGGCTAGTTCAGAATCAGGTATTCTGAACTTAGCCTCTTTCTTCTTCTTCTGAATCTCTTCTTCTTCTTTGTCGAATTGTTCCTGCAGTTGAAGAGCAAGAGCTTCATCTTCTTCAATTTGATAAACTGCAGGAATCTTTACTTTCAGATCATCCAGCTGTTTTGCATACAGCTGGATCTGTTGTTCTCAGAGGAGAATGGCTGTGAGACTATCATGAGCTTTCTTTGTTTTAGCCATCTCCTCTTCTTCCCTTCTTCTTCTTTCTTCCTTCTCTCTATTCTCTCTGAGCAACCTCTCTTCATCCTCTTTGGTCATAATTCCCTTTCCCTTATCTTTGTTGGATGCCTCTGCTTCGGCTTCACTGATCACAACAGCAGATGATTGTGCTGCTGTTGGAATCTCAACCTCAGCTTAATTGGTAATTTGGGGAATGGACAAGGGAGGGGAACTTTCTTCATCTTCTTCCCATTCCATACCTGTCACATCTTTCCATGCCTCTTTCATCTTTTCCTCTTTTCTTCTTTTTGATTCTTCTTCTGTGTTTAGACTGACTGTTGGAGAAGAGAGAAAGGATAGGTCTGAGTCAGATCCAGATTTCTCCTTATAAAGAGAAGCCTTGATGATTTTGATCATTTCTTGACTTTCTAAGGAGTTGACATTGAAGATGAGTGATCTGAGCTCAAAGACCTTGTGCAGGAAGGCTGAAGTTAGGAGCAAGATCTCCTTGATGTTGATTGATAGAGAAGATCCATTGCTCAGGAATAAGGTGAAGTCATGGGAGTCAGTGCTAATCCATCCTTGCACTTCTACATCCATGACCATTCTGTTGTACAGGAATCTTCTCCAGCACAGAACTTCTTCTTCAGTGAGAAGACTGCTCCTTATTATTTCAAGTCTTCTAGGAGTCAGTCTTTTTTCTGCTGCTGTTGAAGATTCGTAGAGTTGTTGAGAGGTCCGTAGAGTTGTTGATGCATTGTAGATGGTATAGGTGAAGGACTTGGATGCTGTTGAGAAAGTCCCAGTTTAGCTCTTCTACTCTGCCAAACTCCCAACCATTCCAGAACCTCTCAGACTTTCCATCATACCCCCAAGCTAGTATTGTGTCAAACTCTAGCTGTGTTGAAGTCAGTGGAAATTGGGGGGAAGTGGATAGACTTATGATGGCTGCTGCTTCAGGGATGATGCTGAAAGATGTATATGTTTGTTCTATGTCTTCAGCATCAGTCAGCATCTCATCAACAGCCCTGATGACTAATATCCATTCTTCAGATGTCTCTTCTTCTTCGTCATCTGAAGCTGGCAAGTCATGAACCTGTACAAAAGCTGGCTTGAATAGTGTGCTTTGAAATACAACCTTCTCTTGAATCCAGTCGTCAAGACTGTCTGAGTCTTCTTCCATTGGGACCATCTCCCCCTTTTTGGTTGCATCAGTGGACAAATAAGCATCAGTTTGGGTGCCTACTGATACAAGAGAGGGAGTAGGAACAGTTGGGCATTGATGGGCTTCATGCATAAGGACTTGGTGTCTTAGTTTGGACACTTCAGCCTCTAGCATAGCCACCCTGGCCATCAATTCCAAGTTATGAAGTTTCAGTCTGTCGTCATCCATAGTTGTGGAATCCTTGGATCCAGATGGGGCCTTAGGCCTAGCCTCTGCATCCCCATCACCCATGGTTTCTTGGCGTCTGGGATTCCTCTCAGTGAGGGGAGTTTCCAAGGAAGCATCCTCATTGTGAGTTGCCGTGGTTGAGGTCTTAGTGATGTTGTCACTGTCCTCCTGGTCATCTGATGGACCAGTAGTAGTGACAGCCTCTTCCACATCCACTCTGTCATAACTCCTAGAGTGGACCTTCAGGGTAGAAGAACTTGGGTTGGGTGTGTTGGAAGCAAGATCAATCAGTACCTCCGAGATAGTGGTAGTTGGAGAAGGTACATCATTTTGATCAGGTTCCTCAACACTTAAGTTCAGAAGAGAGAGGAGTGGCTCAGGGGGTTGTTCTATGGATCCGGGATGTGATACTGATCCTAATAGAGAGGCTTCCAAGGAAGTCTCTCTAGTGTTGTGGCTATCCCTTTTGATATTCTCATCAGAATGTTGGGATTCTGAATGAGGACTTAGAGGTTGGGTTTGGGCCTTGGAGGCAAGAGAAGAAGGAGTTCTCTTGCCTCTTTTTCTGGTATATGTCGTTGCAACTGGGCCCTGTGTTCCGGTTGAACGATAACATCCAAAACAGGTGTAAGTATTTTTTGTACCTGTTCATCCTTAGTAGTATGCACAGGGGTTCGAATGGAGGAAGCAGATTGCTGTTCAGGATGTTCAGCATTGTTGAACTGTCACCCGGGGTACTTTGTATGTTCAGCATTGTAGATAACAATGGAACATTGACCCCAAAGAACTTTTTGGAAACAGTTCTCATGCTTTGAAAAATATTATTTTTATATCCCAGCATGATGTAGATTCTTACAGGTTTTGAAAGTTCTTTTAGTTCTTGATTGAAAACCTCCTGCAAGAATCTTGGGTACATGAAAAATTGTTGCTTTGCACCCTCTTGAAGGTTATATCTCAAACCCTCAAAAATGAGGTGTGCAAAGTTGAAGCCTAGGCCAGTGGTCATACCATGGAAGGCGGAGGCAAGTGCGGTGCTCACCAGATGCCATCCACTTCTCTTCTGAGATATGCATTGGAGAAGAGTGTGGCAGAGATACTTCTATGGAGAGCCCATCCGCGCCTTCTCAATTGTATACTCATTTTGATTTCCAGTGTACCCTATGGATACAAAGGTCCTCATATACTCGTCCTTTACGTATGAGATGGCTGCTCCCTCATCTTGAAGCTTAAGATGTGTTCTGAGTGTGGCGTCCGAGATGGTGATATCTTTGCCGTCTACCTTGGCTTTAATTTGGGGAATCCCCTGTTCGGTAGAGTAGACGGCGGTACTCCAGAAATCCTCCATATGAGGGATATATATGGTAGGGTTGGTTGTGAGGGCAAAATGGATCTTTGATCGACATAAGAAGTCGATCATATCATTGAATCCTTCGGATTTCTTTCCCTTGGTTAGGTATGCTGTAAGGTTATGGTATGGGGAGAACTTATCGTCAGGGTTATTGATGTCTACCATTGCTGTTTGATTTGGAGTGAAGGTTTGAAGTTTAGAATATGGAAGGCTTTGAATGTTTTAAGGATGAAGGGCTTTGAATGTGGTGGGGCCTTGAGAGAAAGTGATGTCGGTTTAGGGTGAAATTGAAGGTGAAGAGGTGGTAAGGAAATTTGATTTGTTCTTATAACGGCAGAGGAGGGAAAAAGCAAAATGACTTGTACAGTACAATCTAATTCACCTTTTACTGTTACAGCTGTAATTCACCGAGGCAGTCATGGTAAAGACTAACGTTAATTTTTACAGTGGGTAAAAGTTAATTTGGACTTAAATTTACCCATCAGCAACAAACTTGGTTGCTGTGGATGAATAAGCATGTCCGCTGCAAACTTGGTTGCTGCGGAAGGTTAAGTCTGTCAGCAGCAAACTCATCTGCTACTGATGGATTTAATAACCCGCAGCAAGGATGCTGCTGCTGACAGTCTTAAAGAAATCCGCAGGAAACCTGTTCCTGCTAGTCAGCTGCAAATCTTTTGTTGCTGAAAATTAAACCTGTCAGCAGTTAACTTATCTACTGCTGACGGATTTAATAATCCATAGCAAGGATGTTGCTGCTGAAGATTAAACCTGACAGCAGCTGAAGGACAAAAATGCTGCTGACTTATAACTTTTATTTACAACATAAGACAAAACACATTTTAAAATAGAATTTTAGAGATAGATTTTAATCAAAGTTCATCATACCAATGGATTCAACTAAATATCTAAATCTAGCTTCATCAAAAGGTTTTGTAAACAAATCAGCATATTGCTCATTCGTATGAACTTTGGTTAAAATAATCCTCTTTTTCTCAGCTTGATCTCTTATGAAATGATACCTGATGTCAATGTGCTTTGTCTTGGAGTGCTGCACCGGATTGTTTGTGATTGATATAGCACTCATGTTGTCAATGTGAATTAGAGTTGCCATGAAAGTCATCCCGTAATCCAGCATTTGATTTTGTATCCAGATGACTAGTGCACAGCAACTTGAAGCTGCAATGTATTCTGCTTCAGCTGTAGAAGTTAAAACACATGTTTGCTTCTTGCACTGCCATGAAATTAGTCTTCCTCCCAGAAACTGACATCCCCCTGAAGTGGACTTTTTGTCCAAGTTGCATCCCCCATAGTCACTGTCAATGTATGCATACAGATTAAACATGTCATTTTTAGAGTACCATAGCCCAAGTCTTGAGGTTCCCTTGAGGTATCTAAAGATTCTCTTGACGGCTTGAAGATGTGAAATTTTTGGAGCTGCTTGAAATCTTGCACAGAGATATACTGCAAACATGATATCTGGCCTTGAGGCAGTGAGATACACGAGAGACCCTATCATAGCACAATACTGATGTTAATCAGTGTCTTGGCCATCTTTGTCTAGAGTCAACTGATGATGCACTTGTAGGTCCAGGTAACTCAACTACTCGTGATATGACGTTTCTATAACACGAAGTGCGGAATCCTTCATATTAACGTTTGTATACTAATTGACAATTCAAACAACACGCGTAAATAAACTTCTCTATTATATTCCAAATAACAATGGTTACAGACTCAATCAGACAATTGTTTCTCTCTCAGATCGATTTCTGTTCTCTACTGTCTAATGACTCTGTAACACATATATATAGAACCAAACCTGCTGTAAGCGAACTTGTTAAGTTCGCCTCCAACAGACCAAGCGAACTTAACAAGTTCGCCTCAGTTATACCTAAGCGAACTTATTAAGTTCGCCTCTGTTAGAGCAGGCGAACATAACAAGTTCGCCTCTAGGCTTACTAGTAAAAACACTTAGCAACTTTACAATTTCATAACAAAACATAAAGACATAAAATCTAACTATTACAAGCTTTTGTCATTACAATTCTATGTCCTAACAGACTCCCCCTTGACAATATCTTGATCTTCTGTCTTCAGTCTTTATCTTGAACTCTTCCAGTTGTCTGGTAGTCTGCTGCCAGCATGCACACCGTATCTTCTGCATATCTCCAAAACTCTTTTATACTGTAGACCGTGTTCTATCCATTCATCAGTATACATTATCTCATTCTTTCGCAGCGTCCTCTGATCTTTCTTTGAAAAATTAATAAGATTCATTGCGTCATAGAAACACACAATGACCTTATTATCTTTATTTTCAACCCTTGCTTCACCAGTATTGACATCAACATACCACCATTTCATATTCCCAAGAAAGTCTTGAGGAATATTCTTTAATGGTATCTTGTGAATAGCACGCACTGGTCTATACTTGTATCTCCAGGTTACTTTCCCAGTCTTAGGATCTGTAATCTTCACTCTTTTTCCCTTCTGTGGTTTCAGCTATTCATACTTACCCGAACTACCTTCTTTCTTTATCAGGTTTGCTATCACATCAGCCAAACCATTCTTCGATCTATTTATGAGTGGCTTTGAAGCTAGACCATTTATTTCACACCTCGGCAAGGTATTGAAATATTTGATCCTTGGCTTTAAGTATTGAACACCATCAGATCGTTTGATTACAAACAATTTTGATTCACCATCATAGAACCAACTAATGATCCTTCCTATACACTGCTCTTTATTCACATATTTCTCTTTCTGAGCAGGTTGTATTGGAGACTTGGGTAGCACCTTCATCCAACTGTTTACAACTTCTCTCCACTGTTCTCGTGTCATATCTGTATTTCTGAACATCACAGGTTCTTCATTAATCTTTGGAGACTCAGTGTGAGTAGTTTCAGTTTCAGCACCCTTATTGAATTGAAGATTCTCATCATCAGTATCCATCTTTGACTCAGTTGTATCATCAGGCAATGTGACGTCTTCAATAGAGTCCATAGAGTCAGTTATTCCGTCATAAGAGAAATCAGGAACAACATCCTCTTGGATGAAGTTATACGGCACCTTAAGACCGTCATAGCCTTCATATGTAACACTATCTTTATCTTTCTCTATTTCAATCTCCACTATTTCTCCTTCTTCTATCTCAGTGTCTGACATATCATCTTCCATGTCATTGAATAAATCGTCAATGTCATCAAGACATTCAATCTTTTCAGCTTCCTCTTCTTCTGAATCTTGAAAGAATTCTAATAACAGAATTTCTTCTTCATTAGTACCAGAAGTATCTTTATCTTTGTTTCCTTTAAGAGATTGTGATGTCGACTCCCCCTGAACTCTAGATATAGGATTAGCGTCAGTGTATTGACGATCACCCTCAATATTTCCAGCAGGATCATTGTCTTCATCATCACGTCGTTGAATTGACTCAGTGTGACAAGTATCAGGTATCCTCAACTCCCCCTGAGCGTCAAGACGCTGAACGAGTTTGGACACTAATGCTTGCATATCAGCAATCTGTTGAGCTTGAGTCTGAATCACCAGCTGTCGTTGAGAATCAATAGACACAAGAGAGTTTACTTGTGTTTGTAAAGTAAGCACTTGAGATTCAAGGAAAGTAATCCTGTCAGAATCAGAAGGCTTTGATGGACCAGCTGTGGATTGTGGAATAGAAGGACTTGAACTAGTAGGAATCTCTATAGGAATAGGAGATGGAACTGGAGATGGATCTTTAGATCTTGGAGGAGTAACTATCAGAGAAGCAACAAAATTTGCATCCTCAACTCCTTGAGAAGATTGTGGAGCAGCAATCGACGCAGACATTAACTTTTGACGTGAAGGATCTGGATTAAAGTCACTGTCAGTGCCAGAACTTTCATCTACCAATGATCTTTTTCCAAGAACTGAACCGGAAGGAGGATCCCGAACAGACTTGCGTCGTGGTCTTCTGGCTTGAGATTTAATGCGTTTTCCAGCATTAGCCAGTGGAATAGCAGCCAACCGTTCATAATGACCTGGAGAAAAATCTCTAGATTCATCAGAATCAGTGCTGTCATCATCAGATGATGTTGTATCACTTGAACTGGAACTAGACTCAGCGTCTGTCACCACATTCCCTTCTTGTTCATGAATGGGCGAGTTCACAGCTTCATCAACAAAATCATCCATGTTCATACCCAGATCTTGATTAGGATCATGAACGACCTCTTCCAGAACTGGTTCCTGAATAGGAATATTAACTGCAGCCTGTGGAATAGGAACTTGTTCAGGAATAGGAATTTGAGGTTGTACAGGAACTTGTATTTGTGGTTGTTGAACTTGAATTTGTGGAACTGGTATCTGTTGTTGTTGTGCAGGTTGTTGTGGTTGTTGTTGTAGTTGTTGTTGTGCTGGAACGTTAACTCCTTGAACTTGAGCAAGTTCATTTGGATGAAACCAATTATCATTTGGTGGTGCAACATAATCAGGATTGATTAAGTGCCCAAACAGTGGAGTATTAACCGGAATCAACGCCGCATTTTGCTGTTTCACTTTTGTACAATCTGTAAAAATACGTTTTGACATCGGAGTCAAAGTCAATCGTATGGCATGTTGTGTAAGATCCGGAATAAGATGATTGAGTATCAGTTGAATAAATCGTGGATACATCAAGAAACCTTGACCTTCAGCTGGATTGATCTGCATTACCATCTCTCGGTAAAAATAAAGCGGAAAATTGAATCTTTTATTCAAAGTTAAAGCCACCATCGCTGTTTGAAGTGCCATCTTCAAGCCATCGGTACCAGCTTTTCTCGGAGAGATGCATTGTATAATCACATGCATAAAGTACCTCCATTCTCCCACTAATCCACCTTTCCTAGCTTGTGTATCGTTTTGTCTTCCACGATATCCCATCCGTTGAAAACAACCCATAATAAGAGTATTGGGATAAGATATTGGATCTTCAGCATTGCCTCCCAAAACTAGAGCACCACGAATTGTCTCTTCGGAAATAGCAATCTCTGTGTTATTGACTGTTGCACGAAGGACATGTGGTTCCACATCGATATCTTGATGTATAGTATCCCAGAATTGTTGGATGTACACCAAACTAATATAAGGATCCGCAGATAATGCAACATGTAGTCTTGATCTATTCAGAAAATTGATAATGCCTTGATAGTGAACTGCTTCAGGCAAATTTGGATCTAACAACGCCACTTGATTATGCTTGTATTCGACACGACGAGCCATCTGTGAAAATATTGGACAACTTAACAAACATTAGAACACGTACACATATAGGATACACATTTAATAAAACACACAAACAAAACAACAACAAAAATGAAAAAAAAAATTCAAACACAAAAAAAATCACAACTCTTTTTCACTTCTGACCCCTAGGCGAACTTAATAAGTTCGCTTAGTAGTGCAAGAGGCGAACTTCTGACAAGTTCGCTTGGAACCTGAGACGTTTCAAATTCAAACACTGAAATTTCAAAATCCGGCAAATCGATCATTATCATGAAATAACCAATTAACAATCAATCGAATAACACAATATAACCAACAATGATGATCAATTTCATAGTTAGGTCAAAATTTAGGTCAAAAACGGTCTGGAAACAGTCCGACTAAAAACCGAAACTAAAAAGCATCGAATACGCTCAATTTATCGGATGAAATCCAACGAAAATACCTTTGTTAGATTCGCAACGTGATTCCGATCAAGAGGCAACCAAAAATTAACACCCACAACACAGATTTAAAATTTTGAGAAATTTGAACAAGTTCGCCTACTTTTCTGATGAAAACGATGAGAGTCAAGTTCGCCTGATTCAAAACTTATTCAGATTAAGTTCGCTTGATTAAGCGAACTTGTTAAGTTCGCTTAACAAGCCTTCGGCGAACAAGATAAGTTCGCTTCACCCTTAAGTTCGCTTCACCCGAGACTGAAAATTAAGTTCGCTTCACCAATTTAAGCGAACATATCAAGTTCGCTTCACTATTCACAGGCGAACTTAAATACTTTTTCAACCTTTTTGCCTTGAACACAAACTTGACCAACTTCAACCTTTCAAATCTTGAACTTCCGTCAGCAACACATATTTGATCCAATCCCGAACAATTTTAATAAAAGATTAGAATTTTCATGGAAAGTAAAAATAAAATCTTTTTGAATTTTATCTATACAGACGGAAACACATATTTTTGGTTTTTCTCTATACAAACAGAATCACATAGTTTTGGTTTTTCTTTTAATAAACTGAAATGACATATATTTGGTTTGAACATCATGAGCAAGAAGATCATATCAGTATTCAATTAATTCATCACACATATTCTCAATAACAAAGGGTAACCTGTAGTAAGAGACCATTCAACTCAATTTTGTGCATATTGCATCTTTTTCATTTTGAAACTCATTCAATTTGAATAATATTTGAAATGATACGCGATAAATTTCAAAGTAAATAAGATCAGGTTATAAAATGTTCTTTTATATACCGAATTTGAAAATATAAAGTCTGAATACTTAAAATTGTCAATATTATATTATTTGAAACTATAAGCGTTTATTCTCCAAATTCATGTGATTTAGTACCATTTAGATGATAAACATCGTGTACCCCACATATATGCCAAATAGAAAATAAATGCACTATCTTCAAGACACATATAAGATTTTACTAAAAATTTTCCGAATATTCAGAATGAGGAGACATCACTTAGCACATGAATAGCATAATCCAAATTGGATTGTATAGGAATCAATGAGATTCAGAATCTAATGATTCAATGTTTTGGCTTATATTTGTGGAATCATAAGATTCAGGTACGAGGATCCAACTGTTATCTGGATTATGAATTCAATGGAATCAGTAAAGATAATGTATCAATATGATCCAAGGGCTAGTATATGATTGACAGATGTTGTCAAGTACATATCTTGATTATACTTCAAATTGCATGCTTTTCGGGACATAGGCACTGAAGCAAATCGAATGAATAGTGCTAAGGACATAACCCGAAACTGATCTCATAGGAAAATCCTTATTAAAAGCTAATATTCTTTATCTGATAATGATCTTTTAACACACACACCCAGGCATAAAATGGGTTTAAATCACAGATGTAATCATATTATATTTAATTTTCACACTACTATTAGTTTCAAAACGCTTTTAGCCTATTAACAATTCAAGTTTCAAATTTTATACACAAATTTTAAAACAAATTATCAAGAATAGAACATTCATAACACTATCATTTCTTATTTATGCAGACTTTGAAATTTAGATCAGATCAACTTATTTTAATCATTCATATATCAAGGTCTACTAAGGTCGTGTGAAATGAACTAATCACTGATGTACTATCATTTCTTCTCTATCCTCAAATGATGTCAAATTTTATATTTTTCAATTTGTTTTGACTTTTTATAATTTAGACTTTTTGACTGAAAATGTAACTGCAGAAATGTAATAAAGCAATAAAAGAACCTAAAAGAAAATTTTTCCATGAAATTCTGATTTTGAAAAATTTTTATTCGGGATTGATCATACCAATCATTTTAATTAGGAACTCAAACCTAGTACGATCAAATGCCTTAGTAAACAAATCAGCAAAATTATCTTCAGTATGTACCTTGACCAGTTCAATCAACCTTTTCTCTGCACAATCACGTATAAAATGATATCGAATTTCGATGTGCTTAGTTTTACTATGTTTAACAGGATTATTCGTTATGGACATAGTAGCATTATTATCAATAAACATAGGGGTTCCTGTAAAATTCAAACCGTAATCTCTAAATTGTTGTTGTATCCACAGGATTTGTGAACAGCAACTTGCAGCAGCGATGTATTCTGCTTCGCATGTTGAAATCGAGACTGTGGTTTGCTTTTTGCATTGCCAGGATACAAGTCGATTACCTAAGAACTGGCAACCACCTGTTGTAGATTTCCTGTCCAGACAACAACCACCAAAATCAGAATCAGTATAAGCATTGAAATCAAAGTTAGAACCATGAGGATACCATAGCCCTAAACGTTGTTTTCCTTTTAAATACCGAAAGATTCTTTTCACAGCAATTAAGTGAGATTCTTTTGGCTTTGCCTGAAATCTGGAACAGATACACACGGTGAACATTATATCTGGCCTTGAAGCGGTTAAGTACATGAGGGATCCAATCATAGCTCTGTAAAGTAGACAGTCCACATCTTTTCCTTCCGGGTCAGAATTTAACTTATGATTGACCGGAATTGGAGTATCGTATGAATTACAGTCCTACATCTTGAACCGGCTCAAGATGTCTTTGACATACTTGGACTGATGAATAAAGAAACCATCTTCCTTTTGATTTACTTGTAAACCTAAGAAAAACGATAACTCTCCCATAGCAGACATTTCAAATTTCGACTTCATAACACCCTCAAATTCTTTGCACAACCCTTCATTTGTCGAGCCAAATATAATATCATCCACATAAATCTGTACCAGTAGGTAATCTCCCCCTGATTTCTTTATGAATAAGGTCGAGTCTATCTTTCCACGAACAAAGTCATTTGCCAAAAGATGTGTTGATAAAGTCTCATACCACGCACGAGGAGCCTGATGAAGACCATAGAGGGCCTTATCTAGCTTGAAAACCATGTTCAGATTCAGTGGATCTTCAAACCCCGGCGGCTGACACACATAGACTTCCTCCTTGACCTTTCCATATAAAAATGCACTCTTGACATCTAATTGAAACACCTTAAAACCTTTAAAGGAAGCAAAAGCTAGAAACAGCCTTATAGCTTCAAGCCTTGCAACCGGCGCATAAACTTCGGTGTAATCAATTCCTTCTTGTTGATTGAAGCCCTGGACAACTAATCTTGCCTTATTGCGTACCAAAACACCTCGATCGTCCTTTTTACATTTAAACACCCATTTTGTTCCTATCGGATACGCACCTTTCGGTAAATCAACAAGATTCCAAACCTTCAGTTTGTCAAATTGAGCTAGTTCTTCCTGCATAGCTTCTATCCAGTTATTGTCATTTAAAGCTATCTCGACATTCTTGGGTTCAACCTGTGAAATAAAGTAAGAATGTGAGCAATCATCAAGAACACCAAAATCTTTAATGCAAGTATACAACACAAGTATTGTCAACAAGAGAACGAGTTTTCACTCCATCCAGTAAATTTCCAATTATATTTGTTACTCGATGATTTTTGTGTTCCTTGATGGATGCGACCTCAGGAACCGGCAATACATCAACTTGAGTAGAGTCAGATTGATAAGAATAATCTTGAGGAATTGGAATTTGCGAGTCTAAATTTGTTGGAATCTCCCCCTGAGCCTGTGTCGAAGGTAATGGATCATCACTCAACAACGGATCAGCAGAAGAATCTTGAAAAATAGCATTATTCTCCTCACTCTCTGAATCTTGTGGACCGGAACAAGAAGCAACATTAGGATCGGGAGCAGAAGTAGATGGAGTCGTTGAATTGGGAACTGCATTTGGTAGAAATCCATTATGCTGTGCATCTTGACAAGAATCATAAAGAACAGCAGCATCTTCATCAGAAATGTCAGAAGGTAAATGAAAAGACTTGAATAAGTTTTCATAATCAAATGCCCAATCCGGACCAATCGCCATTTGTGGTAAAGACCGATTTGAACAGTCAATATGGAACCATTCTTCAACTTGGCGTGTCTCTTTGTTATAAACCCTCTTGGTTGTCGAATTAGCCACATACCCCAGAAAAATCCCTTCAATAGCCTTTGCAATGAATTTTGTTGGGATATCTCGAATCTTCGGTAGGGTACACGGATTACCAAAAGGTAGTAAGTATTCCAGATTCGGCTTTCGATTGTTTAACAATTCATAGCAAGTCTTGTTATGTCGCTTGACGGTCAAGACCCGGTTCAAAACATGACACGCAGTATTCACAGCTTCAGCCCAAAAGGTGACTGGAAGCTTAGAATCTGCAAGCATCGTGCGAGCTGTTTCAACCAACGTCCTGTTCTTTCGTTCAGCGACACCGTTTTGTTGAGGAACATATGGCGCACTGAATTCATGATGAATTCCTTTTTGTAGACAGAATAAGCCCGTTTTGCTATTCTTAAATTCGCTGCCATTGTCACTCCTGATTCTTCTGACTTTCAGATTGAATAAGTTCTCCAAACCCAGGATTAAGTATTGTACCAACTCAGTGGTTTCAGCTTTAGAGGAAAGAAACTTAACCCATGAAAATCTGGAGTAATCATCAGTTACGACCAAACAATACGATTTCCCACCAATGCTCCTAATACTAATAGGACCGAACAAATCCATATGCAGCAACTCCAAGGGAGTTACGATAGAATTTGTCGATTTCGATTTGTGAGATTTCTTTCTTTGCTTCCCCTTCTTGCACGGAATACAATCATCAGGAACTGAAAATTTCATTTTCGGAATACCAAGCACAAGATCATTCCTAACAATGTAGTTCATCTTCCTGTAGTTTATGTGAGCTAGTTTCCTGTGCCACAATATTGAATCAGATTCCGACGCCTTGGAGTGTAAACATGTTGGAATTGAATCCGTTGTAGTGGCGACACTCATGTCAAGGACATACGTGTCATTTCTCCTTAGAGCCTTCATAAGAATCCATTCATCAGGAATCATAAAACCCGGTTTCATAATATAACATTCATTATCGTTGAAATGGAACGAAAACTTCTTGTCACAGACTTGTGATACGCTTAAAAGATTGTGTTCCAGCTGCTCAACATAATTCACCTTTTCAAATTTTACTTTGTCGTTCTTTAACGTTCCCAAGCATGTTATGTACCCGCGTTTATTACCCGCAAAAGCGACATAACCACCATCAATTTTAATCACATCCTCAAGTAATTTCATATTCCCTGTCATATGTCGAGAGCAACCACTATCCACATACCATGTATTGTTGATAGTCCTCCTTGGTTGTCCCTACATAAACAACGAGAATCAGTTAGAAAGTGGTACCCAAGCCATCGTGGTCTTGGGTCTTCCGGATTGATCAAAATAAACTACTTCTTGTAATGAACAATCAATTTTATCATTCAATTTTGGAACAGAAGTGTGACAATCAGACCTTTTCAAAGAAGAACCAATTTTATTATTTTTAGAAAGATTATTTGAAATATTATTTTCAGATTCAGATGTTTCCAAAATTTTCTTTAAATTTTCTGTTTCTCCTTCTTCTTTGAGGTCTAGACAATTTAACCTCTTGAAAAGTATCTTTTGAAATCCCAACTTTTGGAATCTCAAGATTTTCTCTGCATACAAAAGATTTAGCATGCAATGTATTCTGTTGTTTAATTTCAGGGGAATTAACAAATGATCGTCCAGTCATATCTTTTCCCAAACTAGAAGACGATTTTCCCTCATCTTTCCTTTTCAGAATCTTCACCACTTTCAGTTGTGAAGGAACAGTCTTCAGTTTACCCTTGTTCTTGTATGGACAATTAATTAAAATATGACCAGGCTCATTGCAATGAAAGCACACTCTTCTTTCTTGATAACTTCTGAAATAAGATGATTTCTTTGAATTTGAAGAACCGTCAGAAGAATAAGCTTCAGAGGAATGCCCTGAACAATTTATCGGCTTCTTAGGAACATAAGTCTGTTTTGGCACCTTTGAAGAATTTACCTTTTGAAAACCAGCCACCACAAACCCACTTGACTGTAAGATTGGAGAAAGTTTAGTTTGAACCACTTTCACCTCTTCAGGTTCAGTCAAAATGCACCTATCCTGAGTAACATTCTTCACAACATTTGGTTCCTCAATTTTCACCTCTCTTGGAATGCCTTCAACCTTTGAATCATCAAACACTTCATCTTCTGTATCAGAATCATACACCATGTCTTCACCCGTCACTGGATTCACTTTTAATACTGTCTTGGGATCAATCTCCTCTTCATGAATTATTTCAGGTTCAACTACATAATTCCCATTGAACGGAGGAGGAACAAACCCAATACCAGCAACCCTTTTTTGTGGGATCAGCATTAGCATTAAAATAATCTAACACTACAGATGAATTCTCAAACTGTTCCAACTTTCTATGTAACTTTATCACCTCAGATTCTTTTTCAGAAATCTCCTTGTTCTTTTGGGCAACCACTTCATTTCGTTTTTCAATTTCAGCATAAGCCATATCAAGATGATAACCCTGCTCTTTGTATTTTAACCCAAGAGAATTTAAGTCTCTTTTCAAAGACTCAATTCTATCAATGCACAGTTTATCATTATCTTTCAGTTTCTGATTTACTAAATGCATTGATTTCATGTCACAAATCAAATTGGTGTTATCATCCATGACTTTTTGTAGTTTATCTTTAACAGAAATGCAATTAGTACAAAATATATGACAAACAGAGTCTTTTACCTTAGTAGGGTCAAACATGTCTGCCATGAATACTTTGGCAATCGGAATGTTTTCTGAATCTTCATCAACTGACGCATTTTCTGTAAGAACAATTTCTTCCTCAGCAACCCCTGTCACAGCATCAGAATCATTACTTTGCTCTCTTTCTTCCTCATCATCAACACTTGGAACACTATCACCATCACATGAATCATCACTAGAACTATCATCATCAGTAGATTCTTCTGGTTTTTCTGAATGAATTTCTACAACAAAAGCCTGACTCACAGCACCCACCAAATCTTCCAGATGAATGCCCCAATCATAGTTTTCATTGTTTTGAGCAACTAGAGCTGATGATGCAGATGCATGATTTGTATTACCAGAAGAACCATGATTTTGATTACCAGATGAACCATGAGGCTGATTCCTATTATGCTGAAAGTTAGATTGCTTCTTTTGAGAATCAAATTCTACCTTTGGTTTCACACACTCCTTAGCAAAGTGACCATACTCTTGACAGTTGTAACACCTAACTTTGCTCTTATCAAAACCCATACGCGATCGACTATTTGAACCAATATATTTTCTCCCAGTTCTCTTCAAGAAATCTTTAGCTTGTCTCATTAACATGGCCATATTCCATTGGATATTCATTTCTTCCAGATCAACAGGGTCAATCTGTCTGAAATCATCTTCTATTACCTCAGGATTATGTATTTTTCCTCCAATGAAATTCTCATATGATGCCATGAATGAAGAAAACATAGCCAAATAATCATCAGCAACTTTCTGATTCACATGAGATCCAGATGATGTTGAAGCAGTAGTAGCAGAAAATCCAGAATGGCTTGTTTGACCAGAATAAGTTGGAACTCCAGAACACTGATCATTTGTAGACTCTTGAGCATCAACAGAAAAAAATGCCACACCAGTACCAGATTTACCAACAGATTTGGCAAAATACATCGAGGGATCCTGGATATGCTCCAAATTAGTCTCTTTCTTTTTCAAATTCATGTCATGTGACTGGATCTTCCCTAGGACTTCTTCAAGAGACATGGTTTTGTACTTAACATTTTCTTTGATCAAAACCGTATACACATCAAACTTTGATGGTAAAGCCTCCAAGAATTTATCATTGATTTCCTCAGTCTCATATACCACAGATGCACTATCTAGTTCACTAAGAAGATGATAGAATCTTGTAGCAAGATCATCCAAAGATTCATTCTGAAAATGTTTAAAAACTAGGAACTGCTTCTTTAGTAATTCTTTTCTACTTTTCTTAACATCTAAACTCCCTTCACACCTTTTCTGTAGAGCTTCCCACAGCTGTTGAGAAGACTTGAACTGTTTAAAACTGTGATAAATTTCCTTTGGTAGAGACATCGAAATGCTAGCCATTGCTTTCTTTTCTCGATCAAATAACAACTTCTCTTCAGTAGATAAAGCTGACACTGGTTTTGGAACATAATCTTTTCCCATCCATCAATAAGTAGGGTGTGTATATCCTTCCAAAATTGGAATCCATAAACTAGTATCGGTAAAAGATACGAATTGGTCAAACCGATCTTTCCAATTTGAATAATCAGCTAGATTCAGCAACTTCGGAGGTTTTTGAGATGTACCTATCTCATTGTCATAATTGAACATGTTTGTGACTTGAACCATATTTGCCATGTTAAAAAAATTTCTGAAAATTTTCTAAGTACTGAACTGATTTTACCCTCAGGCGAACTTAATAAGTTCGCTTTAGGGAATACTAAGCGAACTTAATATCAGGCGAACAAGACAAGTTCGCTTAAGGAGGAAATCTGGTAAGTTCGCTTAATAGCTAAGTTCGCTTGAAATGTGAGAAGCGAACTTAATAAGTTCGCTTGCTAAGTTCGCTTGAACAGGAACTCAGCAAGTTCGCTTAAACTGCTGTAACAGAATCAACAGAGTCTTCGTCCAAACACGAACCGAAACCTTCAAAATTCATGATTTCTCAGCGAATTGATGGAATTTAAGAAAATTATCCGTAGGATTATGAATTTTAACAAATGGAACAGTTCTATCGGACTAATTTCGTCAAAAACACTTCCAAAATCATGAATTCAGTAAAGAAACAATCTTCAAGAACTTGAAAAACTCCATTGTTGCAGAAACTTCAAAAAATTGTATATCTTGTCGAATTGTACACAAAAACCGTCAATTATCACCAAGAATCGTACTTAATTCACGAGCATAAACTCTGATACCACTTGTAGGTCCAGGTAACTCAACTACTGATCGAACTCGTGATATGACGTTTCTATAACACGAAGTGCGGAATCCTTCGTATTAACGTTTGTATACTAATTGACAATTCAAACAACAGGCGTAAATAAACTTCTCTATTATATTCCAAATAACAATGGTTACAGACTCAATCAGACAATTGTTTCTCTCTCAGATCGATTTCTGTTCTCTACTGTCTAATGACTCTGTAACACATATATATAGAACCAAACCTGCTGTAAGCGAACTTGTTAAGTTCGCCTCCAACAGACCAAGCGAACTTAACAAGTTCGCCTAAGTTATACCTAAGCGAACTTATTAAGTTCGCCTCTGTTAGAGCAGGCGAACTTAGGCTTACTAGTAAAAACACTTAGCAACTTTACAATTTCATAACAAAACATAAAGACATAAAATCTAACTATTACAAGCTTTTGTCATTACAATTCTATGTCCTAACAGCACTTGCATAGGGGTTCTTGCAGCAGAGCAGTCAGCCATTTTGAATATTTCCAAAATGCTCTTTACATATTTGGATTGGCTGATGAAGATTCCATTTGGGACCTGTTTGACTTGTAGACCCAAGAAGAAATTTATTTCACCCATTGAACTCATTTCAAACTTTGAGTGCATCAGAATCTCAAAGTCTTTGCACAGATGTTTCCTTGTTGATCCAAAGATGATATCATCAACATAAATTTGAACTTGTAAGATTTCTCCCCCTTCATCTTCGATAAACAAGGTCTGGTCAATTGCACCTCTTCTGAAGTTGTTACTTAGTAGATATCCTGACAAGGTTTCATACCAGCCTCTGGGTGCCTGATGTAGGCCATATAGAGAATTATCTAGTTTGAACTCCTGAGTAGGATGTGCAGGATCTATAAAGCCTGGAGGCTGTTTGACGTGTACTTCCTCAACAATCTTCCCACACAGAAAGGCACTTTTTACGTCCATTTGATAGACAGTGAAATTCTTGGATGCAACATATGCCAGGAAGATTCTGATGGCCTCCAGCTGGCAACAGGAGCAAAGACTTCATCATAGTCAATTCCTTCTTCTTGAGTGTAGCCTTGAGCTACAAGTCTGGCTTTGTTCTTGACTACAATGCCTCTCTCGTCTTGCTTGTTCCTGAAAACCCGTCGTGTGCCAATAGCATATTTACCTGGTGGAAGTTCAACAAGTTTCTAGACATCCTGCCTCTTGAATTACTACAATTCTTCCTGCATTGTCTCAATCCAGCTGCTGTGTTTGAGTGCTTCATATATCTTCTTGGGTTCCACCTGAGATAGGAAACATGAAAACAAGCATACATTGGCCTCGTGAGATTTGCTTCTTGTGAGAACTCCTTGGTGGACTTGGACAATAATATTTTCAAGAGGATGTTCTTTGTGGATCATCTATTCTGGTACCACCTCCAGCTGTATCCCTTGCACTAGATTGCTTTGATTTTGATCAGGGGTCTCTTCATTCATGGTGGAAGAGTCTTCAACATCATTAGCCAAATCAATATTTTTAGCAATAGCATCATCAGCATTTGCAGCATTTACCGAAGAGTCTTCATTTAGATTTTTAGTTTCAGACAGGCTGCTGCTGGTTACATTAGAAAGTCTTGTGCCGGCTTCACTGGCTTCAATTGCTTCCACAACTGATGGAGGATCAATTGATGGTCTTCTCAGACTGATAGAAGATTTAGGAAACTCCAGTCTGTAGTCAGTGGATGAAGTGGAGGCATGGGTTTGTGTAGACGTAGACTCCATATTTGAGAAGGTGAGAGGCTCAAATATTTGGGAGAAGGAGTCTATGTCAAAGAGCCAGTTTGGACCTTTTCCCTACTCACAGACTATGTGTTCTCTACATTCCACATTTGCTGATTCTTCCATAATTCTTGTTCTTGAATTGAATACTCTATAGGCCTTTGATTGAGAGGAATAGCTCACAAAATATCCTTCATCAGATTTGGCACCAAACTTAGGAAGAACCCCATGTGTGATGAGAATGGTGCATGGACACCCAAAAGGTTTTAGAAACCCAATGTAGGGAACTCTTTGAAACCAAAGTTCATAAGGTGTCTTGTTGAGGGGTTTGACAATTAGAACTCTATTTTGAACATAACAGGCTGTGCTAACTACTTCTGCCCAGAATGTGAGTGGCAGTTTTGAGTCAGCCAACATAGATCTTGCTGACTCAATTAGAGTTCTGTTTCTCCTTTCAACAACTCCATTTTGTTGAGGAGTTCTTGGAGCACTATATTGTCTTTCTATCCCCTTGTTTTCACAGAAACAGTTCAAAGTGTGGTTTTTGAACACTGTGCCCTGATCACACCTTATGATTTTCACCTTTTGAATGCTTTGATTTTCTACCCTCAGAATGTAGGATTTGAGAATTTCATATTTAGTTCTCAAGAAGTATACCCAAGAGAATCTGGTGTAGTCATCAGTTATCACCAGACAGTATGACTTTTTTCCCATTGACATGACATTTGTAGGACCGAAGAGATCCATATGCAGCAGTTGTAGTGGAGTGTCATTTATATTCAAGGTCTTAGGCTTGTGAGAACTCTTGTGTTGCTTCCCCTTTAAGCACGCAATGCAGTGGTCTTCTAGCTGAAATTCTTTGTTAGGAAGCCCTCTGAAAATATTATTCTTCACCAATTTGTTAATAGTTTTGATATTAACATGGCTTAATATCCTATGCCAGAGAGCTGATTCATCAACTGAGGCTTTTGATAGAAAACAGGAAACACTCCCAGATGGAGTGACTTCATTCATGTCCAGTACATAGAGATTTTCTTTTCTCTGAACAGTTAATAAAATGCTTTCTAGAGGAGGTATGGATAAGCCTGGAGACAGTGCAAAGCATTCTTTATATGTGAAGAGCATCCAATGCTTTTGGTCATAGACCTGGGAAACACTCATGAGATTGAAGTCCAATTCTTTGACATAGTTGACCTTATCAATGCTCATTCTTTCGTTGGATACAGTTCCTTGTCCAGTAATGGATCCTCCCTTTGAGTCACTTCCAAAGGCAACATAATCTCCATTAAAATGTCTGAAGTTGGAGAGGATGGATATGTTGCCTGTCATGTGCCTGGAACAACCACTGTCTACCACCCAGGTGTTATTTTTGTGACCTAGCTGTCCCTGCACATGATAGATTTCTAATTAGTAGGAGGAACCCAAGAGTCTGCAGACTTGAAAAAGATGGTTGTTAGTTTATCCTTTTCAGTATGTTTGCAGTCAACGGAACCAATGATAATGCTTGGAGATGGTTTGGCTTTCCATTGCTTTGTTGGTGATTTTCTAGTTTTCCTCACATTGTCAGCAGCGGATTTTGCTACTGATGTTTCTGGCTTGTCAACAGTAGATCATGCTGCTGATAGCTTTACTGAAGTGGCAGCATTCTTGGCTGCTGAAGGCTTTGCCTTGGATTTTGCCTTATCAGCAGTGGACACTCTTGCTGCTGATGGCTTTGCCTTATCAGCAGCAAATTTTGCTGCGGAGGAGTTTAGCTTATCAGCAGCAGATTTGGTTGCTGCTGAAAGCTTCTGCTTTGTTTTCTTGGGCTTCACTTGACTACCAACGTTTTTCGGGCTGATGATGGTTTAACAACTGATGTATGCTGATCCTTCTTTACCTTTTGTCTTTGAGGGGCTTGATGAAGGATCTGGTTGAAAGGGTTAAATTTACAATTTGCAGCAAAGTGGTCTGATTCACCACAAATGATGCAAGTTTGTTGAGATTTATGCAGCTTCACTCTTGGGGGAGATAGAGACTCCCTGAACTTAATTGCTTTGACGTCGTAGGTTCTTACCTTCTTGTTTTTGTTAGTCTTTTCAAAGACATGCTGCTTTGAATTTCTTTGGTATTCCAGGTAATGAAAGCAGGTGCTGGCAGTATGGTTATATCTGCCACACACAAAGCATGATCTTGCTAGTTTGTCTCTTGAAAGGTAGGCATAGTCCTTTCTTTGGAACAGATCCTTGAAGTTCCATGGATGAGCTTTGTTATGTTCAAAAGTGGCTTCTTCTAGGGTCTTTTGAACATATGAAACTTTTTCTTCAGGCGTATGACATATATCAAACACCTTCCTCTTTGTGATCGGCTTTGACTGAGGCTTGGGGTTTGTGGGTCCTGATGTCTCTCCCTTTTCAATGTTTAGCTTTCTTCCATCTGGAGGATGGCTGATCTAGATCTGTTTGAATGGGACATGGGCTGGAATAGCTGGAATAACAGCAGGAACTTCAACTCTATTAAGAACAGCTTCAGATGGGGCTGCACTGGTTTCATCATGGTCTGAGCAGGTTGACTCAGATTAAAGGTTCATCCGTTGAAGGATCAAGGTTTCGGTTTGCAGTGTCAAGATTTGCAACATTGAAGCTTGGTTTATGAATGGCAATATAGTCAGCAGGAGGAGGAACAGATTTGTACTGATCATTGTGTAGAAGCATGCTTTGTAACTATAGATTAAATTCTATGTATCGGTGTACGTGGCTAGTATGTAGGAGGGTGTTCCTGAGTACTTAGCCCGCACACCAGTTTGGTACTGCGTACTTAGTGCCTTGCGTACTTGTCAAGTACACATCACCAAACCATGCGTACTTAGTAAGTACGCAAGGCTTTTGCCTTGCGTACTTGTCAAGTACGCAGGTAGTGTTCCTTCCTCTATAAATAGAAGACTTGTCTTCATTTGTAGGTGGAACTCTGGAACTAGTTGAGAGATGTCCGGGTCGGGACGAGCTCTCCCGACCCCTGGACCGTTAGCTTAGATGAGAGATGTGTGCTCCTTCGGTATGTAGTCTGTAATACGGGATGACTTCTATGTTATGGATTACGTGTCGTTTCATTATCTGTTGTCTTTGTTCTTGTTTATCTACTTCGTTCTCTTTGTTTCCACACAAATCACAGAACAGGTCCGTGTTATTTCCGCTGCGCGACGAGGCTCCCAGGACCTATAAGTGGTATCAGAGCCTCGGTGTTCGTTGATTTGTGTTCCAGTTTCGATTTTTTAGGGTTTTGAGCAAAAACGAGTTCGTAACCTAAAATCCTTAAAATCGAGTTTGTTATCACTTCATTTGGTGTTTGGAAGGCTAAAGGTTTGTTAGATGATGTTTTCAAAGCTTTTGGAAACATTAATTTCTTAGATCAGTCACTTTTCGAGCATTCTCCTCAAGATCCGTCAAGAACACTGCTATACTGAACAAGTACGCAGAATCACCTTTTCTGCGTATTTGCTAAGTACGCATGGGTTAGCCCTGTGTACTTAGTAAGTACGCATGAGAAGTGACTTGCGTACTTAGCTAAGTACGCAAGAGCATTTCTCTGCGCACTTAACAAGTACGCATGAGTACTTGGCTTTGCGAACTTACTAAATACGCAGCAACACCTACATATGCGTATTTGCTAAGTACGCATGGACTAGCTTCTGGAATTCAAAAAAATATATATATAAAAAAATAAATAAATTTTTAGGGATCATTTGTACGCGTGTTTCGGCCCATTTTGGAGAAGATAGTAATTTTGGTTTTTCCAGACCAGAATTTGTATATGATGTGGCTTGGCGAAACTCGGACGAGATTTTTGTTGGATGATACCACTTGTCATACATTGTTTAAGGGTCCATACCTGAAAATGTAGGCTACGAGTATTCGGGATACTTATTTAATAGGGTATGAATGCTGAACTAATGGGAGCAATTGGGTCGTCATCGGCTAAAGGTCTCGTTCTATTTGTGAAGATGTGGCTGCTTTGGGTCTTTTGGAAAGAGAATCATCTTTTTTAGGTATTCAAACCTGAATATGTAGGCTACGAGTATCCGGGATACTTATTTAATAGGGGATGAATACTGGAACAACTTGAACCCAAGGATTTGCTGTTTTAGATCTTTGCAAACAAATAAAAGAATGAAATCCTGGAGTTGGCTAGTTGTGCTTTTTGAGGATTTGAGTGAAGTGATGATGAAGCTGGTCATAGTTTACAGAGAAATGAGGGGGATAAAATCTAGTATTCATGAGACATTAAAGAGGTGGTGGAAAAGCCGTTGGTACTTCCTATATATATACCTCTTTGACGTAACATGGATCTCAACCGTGATTTCTCGTGTAAACTATATTTTTCGTGTTTGATTCTATCGTGTGTCTTCAAGATGAAGCTGGATATTCGTTGGATTATTAGTTGAAGATGGAACCTTTTATCATTGGCCGATGGGATAGGAAACATACCCTTGTTTCTGGTCTAGTCAGATGGAGCTTAAACTGAAAGGGGATATTGGAAATGAACATCTTGGGGAATTTGGTTGACTAGTGAAGATATAGGATAGAGTTGGACACATCTGGTTGAAGACTTAAGTTTATCTTACTGGAATTCCTATGGGAGCTGATTAGTTTGATGCATGTTATTGGAAACTCAAACTCTCTATCATATGCCAGATGATTTGGAGTTGTCTTAGTCTACTATTGTTACCTGGTTAGGAAGACATTGTCAGACTCAGAGTCCTAAGTCAGGGTGGAGGTTGCTACTGCTGACAGGATGAACTAAAATGAATTGTGTTGGGTTAGTTGGTTCTTATTAAAGCACTTGGTTTGGTCTACAATGAAAGCTACAGTTATGAGGGAGTCGGGTTTGTCATCACTCGGCAACTGAAGACTGAAGTTTGAAGATTTGAAGATCTCAAGTGGAATGCCAGAAGATCAAGTCTCGCCAGAAGACACGTGATGTCATTAGTTTAGTGGGAGTCTGTTAGGACATTCTTTGTAAACTGATGATTATCAGTGTTAGTGATAGATAGAATTTGATGCTATAGTTAAGAGGGAGTTTGTAGAAGCATGTTTTGTAACTATAGATTAAATTCTATGTATCGGTGTACGTGGCTAGTACGTAGGAGGGTGTTCCAGAGTACTTAGCCCGCACACCAGTTTGGTCCTGCGTACTTGTCAAGTACGCAGGTAGTGTTCCTGTCCCTATAAATAGAAGACTTGTCTTCATTTGTAGGTGGAACTCTGGAACTAGTTGAGAGATGTCCGTGTCGGGACGAGCTCTCCCGACCCCTGGACCGTGAGCTTAGATGAGAGATGTGTGCTCCTTCGGTATGTAGTCTGTAATACGGGATAACTTCTATGTTATGGATTACGTGTCGTTTCATTATCTGTTGTCTTTGTTCTTGTTTATCTGCTTCGTTCTCTTTGTTCCCACACAAATCACAGAAAAGGTCCGTGTTATTTCCGCTGCGCGACGAGGCTCCCGGGACCTACAAATTGTTATACCCAAGTCCAGTCTTTACCTTCTCATGGACTTGAATATCTAAAAGTCTTTGTAACTTTTTGGACGAAAATTCATATTTTTCAACATGAACTTTCTGTTCCGCCAGTTCAGCTCTGGTAGCTTTTAGTTTGACCAGTAGATCATCAATTTGAGTTTCAAGATTAGCCTGTTCGTGTTTTAACAATGAAATCTCTTTCTTAAGGCAGTTAATCTTTTCTTTATAAGTCTTTTCAACTTTTTTGAACTCAGATTTCATCTGATGAAACTCTTCATTTTGATCTATAAGGTTTTGGTTATACTTTCTATAACCCAAAACTTTATCAATACAGGCTTGAGAGCAAAGATATTCAAATACCTGAGGTGGTATCCCTGCAGTGTCTGCCATAAGAGCTTGTTTGTTGGCAGGCAGCTCTTCATACCGGAAGCTCCAGTCAAAGTCAGAAGTTCCAACAGTTGCACAGGCTGCAGTTTGAACTGGAGGAGTAGCTTGTTGTTGTTGTTGGTTGTGTTGGGCTTGGTTGGTCTGTCTTGACTGAGGAGTAGCTGGATTTTCTCTTGGTGCCTTGCATTCTCTAGCAAAGTGACCCAGTAGGTTACAGTTGTAACATCTTAGTTTGCTTTTATCCAATCCAACTCTGGTGTTGGAGTTGTTGCTTGGAATGGGTCTTCCGGTTCTAGAGTAGAACCTTTTTGCTCTTATAGAGAGCATGGCATACGAGTGTTGTATGTCCATTTCTTCTAAGTTATCTGGGTGGAAGCATTCCAGATCCTCCTTGATAAAGGACATGTTGCTTGAGTTTTCCGAAACAAAAATAGCAGAGTTTGAGGTTTGAGGAGGATCTTCTAGGAGAAATGGTGAGGTGTTTGTTTGATAGGTTGGAGTTTGTGGATGGGTGACAATGGAAGGATAGTAGTTGCTAGAACTAGGACCTGAGTGGTCAAAGTGAAGCGCATATGAGATGGTGGAGGAAGAAGAGGTTTATTGATGATTGGAGCTCCTTTCCTTGGCTTGAATCATTTCTAACTCATATGTTTTCAACATGCCAAAGAGCTCTGTCATCTGGAGAGTTTTTAAATTCTTCGTTCTTCTTATAGACACTGTATATAGTGTCCAGCAGCTTGGGAGAGATCTGATAAACTTTTTGAGAATATCTTCATTCTCTAGCTTTACTTTGGAGCACTGCAGTTCTCCCACCAGGTAAGTGTACCTGTTATACAAAACGGTTAGTGACTCACCTTCCTTCCAGACGAAGTTTTCGTATTGCTGTTTTAGGACGTCCCTTCTATTTCTTTGACTTCCTCTGAGCCAGCAAACATCTTCTCAAGAGCCTCCCAGAGCTCCTTAGCAGTTTTGTAACCTCTGAAGTTATGAAAAACTTCATTTGGAAGGCACATTTGGACTCCTAGTGCCTTGAACTAGTGGTCCTCCAGAATCAGCAGAGGCCACCATGGGAGTGTAGGGTCCATCCCTGATAAATTTCCACATTCCGTACTCCTGATAACAGATAAAGCTTTCCATGCGATTCTTCCACATGTCGTAGTCTTCCCAAGATACCAATCTTGGTGGCCGGTTGATGCTGTCGATGTCTTCAAATCCATTGCTCTGTGTCATCTTTGTTTTTGTGATTTTAGGTGACTTGATTAATGAGAGAGTTAAGAATAGAACCAGAAGTGATTAAACAAGTGTGAGTTTGTTTAATCTGAGCCAAAGCTCTGATACCACTTGTAGGATCGTGAAAGTACAAGATGGTTATGTTCTTAGTTGAAATTGGCGGAAACAATAGCAATTACACAAGTATAATCGATTAAACAGAAAGAATACTATTAAGAACACTGTTGTATTAAGCTTTTGTGAATAAATGAAAACTCAATCAAAAAGCACACTTACAATGAAGTGTTTACACAATATTTATACTAAATTAGAATCAAGACAAACCCTTGATTCTAAGGATTAGATTTAACACAGACCGTTGATCTTTTGTATAAAGCTAACTATTGCAAGTTTAGTCTAAACTAGCTAACATTTTTGAAGCGTCTTCTTTATGCATTATTACTTGCATGCTTGGAGAAGAGCATTGTTGTCCATCATTGGTTGCACCATTGAGGTTCCTTGTGCTTTGAGTGTGTCAGTAGCTTTTGCAAAAGGTTGTCAGTGACGCTTGGCATGGATAGTCAGCTGCAACGATTTATCTTCAAGGCACAAGGCTGTCAGCAGCAAGGATGAGGATCAACAGCAAGATGTGACCATTCAATGCTGCTGATGATTTTCCTATCAGCAGCATCAAGTGTTGATGCTGCTGAGAAGCCTATCCGCAGCAACTCTAGTCTTCAGCAGATAAGGCTATCCGCAGCAGATTTGTTCTTCAGTAGAAGAACAAGTATCCGCTGCAGATAAGCTTGTCCGTAGCAGTTTGTTTGTCAGCAGCAAACTCTTAGATCAGCAGCATTTGTACTTAGAGAATTTTATAGCCATCAGTCTTTATTTCTATAGAAATTGGACCGAAACACGAACAAACATCACCGAAAATCACCATTTCTCACAGATTAGAAAGAATTTGAAGAAATTGGACCGTAGGATTTAGTATTTTATGAATTAGAACACTTCTATCAGATTAATTTCACCAAAAACCACTTCAAATCCATGATTTCAGCAGCAATTTCAACTTCAAGAACTTGAAAACTCAATGGATACAAAAACTAGAAAAAATGATCAATTTCTTGTCAAATTGTACACAAAATAGTCTCTAATCATCAAGAATCAAACACAAATCACGAGCAAAAGCTCTGATACCACTTGTAGGTCCACATGACTCATCTGCAGATCTATCTCATGACAGGACGTCTCGATAACACGGAGTGCGGGAATCCTATCGTTTTAACGTTGGTATACGAATTGACAATAGAAACAACAGGTAAATAAACTTCTCTTTGTATTCCACAAAATACAGAGTTTACAGATTCACATAATACACTCTATCAATACCTAGAACAGAATATGTAAACACCTATTTGTAGACACAATCTATGCAATAGGCGAACTTAACAAGTTCGCTTCAAATAGACTAGGCGAAGTTAACAAGTTCGCCTCAAATAGACTAGGCGAACTTAACAAGTTCGCCTCACATGAGACTAGGCGAACTAGACAAGTTCGACTCTATCAGAACTTGTTCTAACACTTAGACAAAATCTATACAATTACATAAAAACATAAAGACAATAAGAACTAAACTATTACAAAGCTTTTGTCATACATTTTATGTCCTAACATAAATCCATATGCAACAACTCGAGAGGAGTCACAATTGAATTAATCAACTTCGATTTGTGAGATTTCCGGCGCTGCTTCCCCTTCTCGTATTGAATACAGTCTTCGTTCACTTGAAATCTCATGACTAGAACACTAGAAACTAGCCCGTTCTTCACTAAAAAGAGCATTTTCCAGATATTTATGTGAGCCATCTTCCGGTGCCACAAAGTTGAGAAGCTTTAGAAAGAAGACACATCGGGATAGACGAAGTTGTCGTTGCCGTGCTCATGTCAAGCATGTATGTATCATTCTTCCTTGGAGCTCGCATTAGGATCCAATCTTCAAGTATCTCAAAACCAGGTTTCAACACCAAACATTCGGACTTGTTGAAGTGAAATGAGAAATTGTGACACCCACATCCCGGATCACCCCAGATGCCGGCCACTTGTCGGATTTATTCATGAACGTATAGTAAACAGAGATCATACACAACGGAAGTCTTTAAAATACTATTTTATATCATATCTTTTTTAATGTACAATCTATAGGAAGTACAACATAACTATTCTAATACCATTTGCCAAATATGCCAGTTAGCCCACCAGATGCTTCTATTCTAGCCCCCTGGCTTGACTGCTGGAAGCTACATCTTTACCTGATACACAAGCTTAAACATCTGTCAGCTTATGCTGGTGAGTTCTATGTTTTAGTTAAAATATCTTTGACCTCTGTCTCATTCATAAATGGATTTATATGACACACATTCAAAAAATCAAATTAACTTCCTGCCCAAACATAATACTTTAAACTTGCACACTTGTCTTTCTTGTGGTCACGTTAACCTCCAAGTGGTCGTCACCACTTATACATACCCTTGCACAAGGTGTCCATACTACATCCCACAAAGAAATGTAGTACATCTCTACGTCTTAAGTAGCAAGTTATTATGTGGCATTTGGCTAGAGGTAGCAAAATATTTCTTTCTTTACAGACCAATATGGTCCAAATATTTGATATGTCAAAACATGCCAAAACTGTATCTCTTTCTCTTTACTCTTTGTCAAGACAATGATTGTCAAGACCTCTACTAGTCAAGGTAAAACCCTGACTTCTTTGTCATCACTTACCTGGGCATACCATGATATTTTCTAAAAGGTTTTTCATGTTAAAACCATTTTCTTTCTCAAATTCTTTACTTTATGAAACCATGCGAAAAGGTAAGGATTCATTTCTTTCTTTCTTTCTCTTTCCAAAATCAATCATTATCTTAAATCCTTGTAAAGGTTTCTCCATGGTATATCAAAGAAAACAAGGTGGTTATCCTTATAGAGTAGTACCTCCAACAGAGATGTTCGCAAGAAAGAATGACGGGTACATGAGGGATTTATACACCATTCTTTCCACAGACAGAACATTTTGTTGGCTAGATAACTACATATTGGTCGAATGGTTACCGAATATTTCTTTGATGTTTCATGAGTACTCCGTTACTTAGTATTAAGATTTAATCATCTTTCATACATATCCTCTTGCAACATGAATGCTATCCCAAATATTTAAATCAAGGTATATAGCATTTATGTAAATCTTTCTAACATGCATAACGACCCAAAACATTTAAGTAAAACATTTTAAAAAGTACCTTATAGAACTCGCCTATAACTTCCTTCTTCTTCACACAATTCATTTGTGCTAATGTAAAAAGCACAACGACTTGGATTAGGGTCCTAAGTCATTATAACATTACTTAATCATAAGTTCCTAGCTTAACCAAGTCATTAGGAACTAGGCAAAACCTTACCTTAGAACTATCTCCTGCGTATTGGGGTCGAAATGCTGGAAACCTGGGCTCCTTGGCATGCTTACCGAGGTAAAGTGTGTGATTTCTAAGTGTGTTTTGCTGTGTGAGAGTGCCTAGAACCGAAATCCTGACCTTTCTATTTATAGGCAAGTCCCGGCCCCGTAACGGATAGTTACCATTGGTGACGGTTCGTCACCCAATTTTAAGCGGCCTCTGTAACAGACCGTTATCTCTCGTGACGGTTCGTCATGGGTATGAGTCATCCGCCATGCGTCCTCACCCGGCTTAGCGGTCTAATTTGCGGCTGTGACAGACCGTTACCCTTGGTGATGGTCCGTCATAGGGTTTCCACGCGTAACCTCACCAGCTTACACGTGTCATCCTCTCAATCATTGCCGTGGTCAAGCCGTAATGGACCGTTATACATTGTGACGGTCTGTCACCGTCCATAACGGACCGTTACCCGTCTGTGCCGGTCCGTCACCGGTCTAAAACTTCAAATTTTCATTTTCAGTCCCTGAACTTTAATTTATTTTTAATTTATCCCCCTACACTTTAACTTAATTTTACTTTAACGTCCTAGGGTTTCATCAAATGATTATTTCAACCCTAATACTTGTATTTTTTTTAAAAAAATTAGGGTGTTATAGAAATATTTATCATAGACTTGTGAAACAGATAACATTTTATGTTCGAGCTGCTCCAAATAGTTGACTTTCTCAAAGCTCAATCTTCCATTGGACACAGTTACTTGACCAGAAATGTTGCCGCCTTTCTTACCTGCAAAGGCTACATATCCACCTTGAATCTCTTTCACATTCTCTATTAAGTTAATGTTTCCTGTCATGTGTCGAGAACATCCACTGTCGACGTACCAGTGGTTGCCAATAGTCCTCCTTGGAGTCCCCTGCACATAAACAGTAAAATTCAGTTAGTAATGGAGACCCAAGCCATAGTGGTCTTGGATCGGTCTGACTCATCAAAATAAACAATCTCTTTTAAGACACAATTAAATCTCTCCTCTATTTTAGGAGATTGTTTTTCAGAGTAAGAAATTTGTTTCTTTGGTTTCCATTTGGATTGTACTTGAACTGTTTCATTCTGTTTTGATGATGTAGAAGATTCAACATTGTCTTTGAGCACAGATTGTTATATAAAAGCTTCTTCAACCTTTTGTTTCTCCTCCTTCTTTGAGGTCTTGGTAGTTTTACTTTCTCCTGATCAATCACACATGATGAACTATTTGGTTCAACTCCAGTAGACTCTATCTTTTCAGAATCTGTCTTCACTAAAATAGGTGCTTTGACAACTTATTTCTTCACAACCTTATCCACACTAGGCTTTAAATCCATTATTTTCACTACTGCTTTTACTGGTGATTCAACAAAAGGTCTTCCCAACCTGGGATCTTCTAGACACTTTCCCTTATTCTTAGCAGGATAATCTCTCAGAATATGATCAACAACTCTGCAATAAAAAAACGACACGTCTTTCTTTGCATACCCTAACTTCTTTCTGAATTCTCTTCGAACTAGATGAGTCACACTGAGAGTCAGTGTTAAATATTTGAACAACCTTGGGTCTATCTGAATCAACTTTGTTTTTCACAAACTCAATCTTTGAAGTCTTCTTAATCTCCCTAGTTTCTTGAAAATCAATCCCACTGCTCACAAATGGTTTCAACGGTTTAGGTTGAGATTGTTTAGTATTCTCATCCGGTTCAGTCAGGATGCATCTGTCTCTGATTACTTTCTTAACCACAACAGCATCATCAACATTACATTCTTTCACAGTACCTTCAGCTTTTTCTGGATCAAAGGTTTCATCATCGCTAGACTCATCATAAACCATATCCTCTCTAGTAACTGGATTCACTTTGAGGATGGTTTTTGGCTCTAGATCTTCTTCTGTCACTTTGTTAATGCTACGAGAAGTATAGTTACCATTGAACGGAGGACAGAAACCAACTCCCCCACCAATAGCCTTATCATCAAAAGAAGGACAATAACCTATACCTCCCACCACTTTCTCATTTGTAGCTTTCTCATTATAATATTCCAACAGAAAGATAGAATTCTTATAGCTTTCAAGCTTTCTCAACAATTTTGTTACTTCTGTCTATGATTGGGCAAGTTCATTAATTTTCTTTTGTAGGTCCCTATGGCGCGTCTACGGATCGATCTCGTGATAAGACGTGACGTTTACTCGGAGTGTGGAATCCAACGAGTCAACGTTTATACGCATAAAAGACAATGCCAACAAGCAAGTAAATAACCTTCTCAATTCGTATTTCAAATCACAATGATGTTTACAGACTCAATCTGACTTCTCTATTCTATTTGATTCTATTCTGATCACTTATGAACGACTGACTCTGTTAACATATATATAGATAACTGACCTGATATAGGCGAACTTATTAAGTTCGCCTCTAACAGCTTAAGCGAACTTAACAAGTTCGCCTCAGTTAGACTTAAGCGAACTTATTAAGTTCGCCTCAGATAGACCAGGCGAACTTAACAAGTTCGCCTCTAGGCTATACTTGTAAAACACTTGGTGACATTTGACATTTACAAAACAAAAACATAAAGACATAAAATCTAACTATTACAAGCTTTTGTCATTACAAACTATGTCCTAACAGACTCCCCCTTGACAATAGCTTGATCTTCAGTCTTCAGTCTTTATCTTGAACTCTTCCAGTTATCCGGTAGTCTGCTGCCAGCATGCACTCCATATCTTCTGCATATCTCCAAAACTCTTTTGTACTGTAGACCTTGTTCTCTCCAAACATCAGTGAACATTATTTCATTCTTTCGCAACGTCCTCTGATCTTTCTTTGAGAAGTTGATAAGATTCATTGCATCATAGAAACATACACTGACCTTATTGTCTTTATCTTCAATCCTTCCTTCACGAGTATTAACATCAACATACCACCATTTCATAATCCCAAGAAAGTCTTGAGGAAGCTTCTTTAACGGTATCTTGTGAATAGCACGCATTGGTTTATACTTGTATCTCCAGGTCACTTTCCCAGTCTTTGGATCTGTGTTCTTCACTCTCTTTCCCTTTTGTGGTTTAGCCGATCATACTTTCCTGAACTACCTTCTTTCTTGATCAAGTTTGCTATCACATCAGCCAAACCATTCTTCGATCTATTAATGAGTGGCTTTGAAGCTAAACCTTTTATTTTACACCTTGGCAAGGTATTGAAATATTTGATCCTCGGCTTTAAGTATTGAACACCGTCAGATCGATTAATTGCAAATAATTTTGATTCATCATCATAGAACCAACTTATGATCCTTCCTACACACTGCTCTTTATTCACATATTTATCTTTCTGAGCAGGTTGTGCTGGAGACTTGGGTAGAACCTTCATCCAACTGTTTACAACTTCTCTCCATTGTTCTCTTGTCATCCCTGTATCTCTGTACATCACAAGTTCTTCATTAACCTTCTGAGACTCAGTGTGTGTAGTTTCAGTTTCAGCATCTTTATTGGATTGAATATTTTCATCATCAGTATCCATCTTTGAATCAGCTGTATCATCAGGCAGTGTGACGTCTTCAACAGAGTCCATAGAATCTGTTACTCCTTCATAAGTGAATTCAGGAATAACATCAGCCTGGATGAAGTTATACGGCACTTTAAGACCATCACAGCCTTCATATGTAACCTTATCTTTATCTTTCTCTATCTCTATATCTATTATCTCTCCTTCTTCTATCTCATTATCCGACATATCATCTTCCATGTCATTGAATAAATCATCAATGTCATCAAGACATGCAATCTTTTCAGCTTCCTCTTCTTCTGAATCTTGAAAGAACTCCAATAATAGAATTTCTTCTTCATTAGTACCAGAAGTATCTTTGTTTCCTTCAAGTGATTGTGATGTCGACTCCCCCTGAACCTTTGATATAGGATTAGTGTCAGTGTATTGACGATCACCTTCAACATTTCCAGCAGGATCATTGTCTTCGTCATCACGTCTTTGAATAGACTCTATGTGACATGTATCATGTATCCTCAACAACCCCTGAGCGTCAAGACGCTGAACGAGTTTAGACACCAATGCTTGCATGTCAGCTATCTGTTGAGCTTGAGTCTGAATCACCAGCTGCCGTTGTGAATCAGTAGAAACAAGAGTGTTAACTTGTGTTTGTAAAGAAAGCACTTGAGATTCAAGGAAAGTAATCCTTTCAGAATCATAAGGCTTTGACGGACCAACTGACGACTGTGGAATAGAAGGACTTGCAGTAGGAGTAATGATTGGAGGAACAGGAGTTACAACCGGAGATGTATCTTTTGATCTTGGAGGAGTATTAATTAAGGAAGCAACAAAATTAGCATCCTCTACTCCCTGTGAAGATTGTGCAGCAGCTATTGAAGCAGTCATTAATTTTTTATTCTTAGGGTCTGGATTAAAGTCACTATCAGACTCAGTACTTTCATCAACCAAGGATCTTTTTCCAAGTACTGAACCGGAAGGAGGATCCCGAACTGACTTTCTTCTTGGTCGTCTGGCTTGAGATTTAATGCGTTTTCCAGTATTAGACAGTGGAATAGCAGCTAACCGTTCATAATGACCTGAGGAAAAATCTCTAGATTCATCAAAGTCAGTGCTTTCATTATCAGATAATATCGTATCACTTGAGCTTGAACTAGATTCATCATCAGTCACCACATTCACTTTAGCTTCATGAATGGGCGAGTTCACAGCATCATCAACGAAATCATCCATGTTCATTCCTAGATCGTGTCCAGGTTCATGAACGACCTCTTCTTGAACTGGTTCCTGAATAGGTATTTCAACCTCAGCTTGTGGAATAGGAACTTGTTCAGGAATAGGAATTTGTGGTTGTACGGGAACTTGTACCTGTTGAACTGGTATCTGTTGTTGTGGAACTTGTTGTTGTGCTGGTTGTTGTGGTTGTTGCTGTAACATTTCTGATTTTTAGTATTCATATTTCAATTCAATGTAATGAAATTTCAAGTTCTATACTCGTGCAATGTCTCAATATTTTTCCCGCGGTAAATAAAATGCAATGATTCTATACAAGTTCGCAAGTTTTACTCGATTATATGCACATAAACGCTATACAAGTAACTATATATTTCAAATTTATAAAACCTGAAAAGTCAAGGACTAAAGTTGAAAATTTATCAAGAAACCCTAGTTAGCACGGTCGTGCTTCGTTCTAGCACGGTCGCGCCATGTGCCTCGGCACGATCGCGCGGCTGGTCCTGGAACGATCGCGCCCGGTTCCTAAGCACGGTCGCGCCAATCTTGGCACGGTCGCGCCGGCGAAACAGTCGAAACGTAAATGTGATTTCAAAACGCTCAATCGTTCGAATTTCAAATCCGATTACGTTTCTTTTCCTTTAACGCGAGTTATACCATTTTCAATTACTCAACGCCTCAGTTTTTCTCCATCAATCACGAATTCTCTCTCAAGCAATTCAAACAAAACTCGAGTCTTCCTCCTGGAACCCAAATTCTCCCGATCAAGAAAGGATTTATCATCTCCCGCCTCTCTCCAAGACTCTGGACTCTCTGGCCTAGCCGGAATCGCAGTCGAAGTCACCGGAAACCTTTACCTCCGTCGCCGGAACTCATCTCTGCCGTTCTTCATCGATTCGTTACGTTTCAGGGTAAGTATACTCTCCATCTCACTCATTTCAGTAACATTATCAAAAGCCCTCATTCAATTTGGGCTTCCATTATAGAATTCGATCAGAATCAGAAATCATATTTTAATAAAAATGATTTAATCGAACCCATGCTTAAACTCGATTTTCATACAATTAAGTTATATGAAAAGACTCTTAATAACCCATTAATCAAAAGCCCTAACAATTCCTGTGTTCAAAATACAAGAAACTCTCGATTCGTGTCTAATTTGGAATAGACACGGTCGCGCTAATCATCTAGCGCGGCCGTGCCTCGTTTAGCGCGGTCGTGTCGACTAGCAGCGCGGTCGTGTCATCCGTCCAGACCTTGTCATGCCCTTTGGGCTAGTCTCTGTTGTGTCTAAAAATCATAGACGCGACCGTGCCGGGCTAAGGCACGGTCGTGCCTGATGACTTGTCTAGATTGTGCTCCTGATTGATCAACCCGGTCGCGCCCCGACTAGCGCGGTCGCGCCCGTGGCTTGAGCACGATCGTGCCCTTCCGAGGCACGGTCGTGCTAGACTCATAATTTTTAACAGAATTATAATTTTTATATTTTAATCAGTAAATGTTTCAGATTTTATAAAAATATGTTTTCTGTATTTAAAAATAGATTAAAAGTTTAATCTTGGCATAAATGTAATTTATTGAAAAGTTTATAAAAATTAAATTTATATTTATCATCTTACACTTAAATGATATTTTAAATAATTAAGTTACAAAATTTATAAATAATGATGACTTATTTACTTTACTTTTTAAATCAAAATCGTTTTATTTATTTATACTTAATTACAATTAATATTGACATTATTTCATAAACTATAGTTATACACTTATTTATTTAATTCAAACCTAATTAAATTGTTTCAAACATATTTTACCTCAAACTTTATATATTTTATTCAATCCTTTTTAAATACAAACCAATGGTTTTATATACAAATCCAACTTTCATTTTTAAACTTTATACATCTATGTGATTCAATGCATATTACTATTTAGGTTAAAGTGTGCTTTTCAAGGATCTTTTTGCTATCTATATTTCTTGTTAGCTTCACTTCCATACCAAGTGAGTATTCACAACCCCTTTTACTCTTTTACACTTTTGGGGTGGAACATGAACTCTATACTCATTACACATTACACATTTACATTTACACAAACTACACAAGTGCAAAAAAAATCCTATTTACATACATGTGTGAAAAAATTTGAGCTTTGTGCCCGAGTGCTAGGTGTGTTTAACCTTTGTATGCTCTTATGTGCAATCATTAACTATACAAGCCGACGGTTTTCAATGATGGATCTATTGAGTCTGACAAACCCACCCATGGTACGTGGTGATTGAAACCGACAATACACTTTGTTTTGCATGCTAGTTACAAGGTTTGATTGTACATTTGGTTACACAATAGTTACTCCCCATGAACGCCTTATTTATCATGTCATGTAAAGGATTTATTTTCAACTATATGCTATCTATATACAACTGTGTTATACTCACCAACCTTTTAGTTGACTTTATTTTATTCATGTTTCAGGCCCCAATATGTGAGATTGATTCAAGACGTGTTCAACATAGGATTTGGACTTAGCAAAATAAATCAAGAATTTTATGAATTGTTTATGTTTCTTGTTTGAATTTGATCTTGTACTTGGATTTATTGTAATGCAAATTTAACTTTAATATATTTCAATTTAGTCAACCATGTGCTATGAACAGTCTTACATGTCCCGCCCCGATGATTCCGCCATCGGTCGGGGTGTGACAGTTGCTGTTGTTGTTGTTGAACATTGACGCCTGGAACCTGAGCAATTTCTTCTGGATGAAACCAGTTTTCATTCAGTGGTGCAACATAATCAGGATTGATTAAGTGCCTAAACAATGGAGTATTGACTGGTATCAATGCAGCATTTTGCTGTTTCACCTTCGTGCAGTCAGTAAAGATACGCTTTGACATCGGAGTCAAAGTTAATCTTATAGGATGTTATGGAAGATCCGGAATAAGATGATTGAGAATCATTTGAATAAAGCGAGGATACATCAAGAATCCTTGACCTGCAGCCGGATTAATCTGCATGACCATCTCCCGATAGAAGTAAAGTTGAAAATTGAATCGCTTATTCAACGTTAAAGCAACCATTGCAGTTTGAAGAGCCATCTTCAAGCCATCGGTACCAGCTTTGCGAGGAGAGATGCACTGAATAATCACATGCATAAAGTACCTTCATTCACCAACTAAGCCACCTTTACGTGATTGTGTATCATTTTGTTTCCCATGATATCCCATTCTTTGAAAACAACCCATAATAAGAGGGCCTGGATAAGATAACGGATCTTCAGCATTTCCACCCAAATCAAGAGCAGCACGAATCGTCTCTTCAGAAATGGCAATCTCGGTATTATTAACAGTGGCACGAAGAACATGAGGTTCAACGTCCGTATCTTGATGTACTGTGTCCCAAAATTGTTGTATGTACACGAGACTTATGTAAGGATCAGCAGATAAAGCAAACGTGAAGACGTGATCTGTTCAAAAATCCTATAATGCCTTGAAAATTTACAGCCTCGGACATGTTAGGATCTAACAATGCCACTTGATTATGATTATATTCGACACGTCGAGCCATCTGAAAAAGTTGGACAACAAACATATTAGCAAAAATAACAAACATGAACAAACAACTAAACAACCAAAAAAAAATTAATTTTTAAATTTTAAACAAAAAAAATTTTGAACACACACAAAAAATTTACAAGTCCAAATTTTCCCTGACCCCTAGGCGAACTTAAAAAGTTCGCTTAGTAGTGCAAGAGGCGAACTTATTAAGTTCGCCTGACAAGTTCGCTTCGAACAAGTTCGCTTGGAACAAGTTCGCCTGAACCTGTGACGATTCAAATTCAAACTCAGACGTTCAAAAATCAGCAAATCTAGATAAAATCATGGAATAAACAATGAAAATCAGTCGAATATCAATTAACAACCAAATAGGATGATCAATTTTATAAGTCCGGTCAAAATTAGGTCAAAAACCGTCCGTTTAAACTTTCGACGGAAACCGAGATGAAAATTACCAAATTCTCACAATTTAACGGATAAAATTCAATGAAATTACCTTGGTTGAGTTCGCAATTCAATTTGGAATATTCTAGAACCGGTAAACAGCTCCAACAACACAGATTAAAATTTTGAAAAATTTTAGTCAAGTTCGCCTAAAATGAAGAAGACTATGAATCTGTTAAGTTCGCTTGATCTAGAATCTTAAACACATTAAGTTCGCTTATTTAGGCGAACTTGTTAAGTTCGCTTAACAAGCCTTCGGCGAACATGATAAGTTCGCTTCACCACAAACAAACATATTAAGTTCGCTTCTCTACAGAAAACCAGATTAAGTTCGCTTTACTGCTGCTAAGCGAACTTATTAAGTTCGCTTCACTGTACACAGGCGAACTTAATATTTAATCACTTTTGCCTTGAACAAAATTTTACCAACTTCAACCTTTCAAGTCTTGAACTTTCGTCTGCATCATGTATCCGATCCAATCCCGAACAATTTTAATAAAAGTTTAGAATTTTCATGGAAAAGAAAATCAAAATCTTTTTGAGTTTTATCTATACAATCGAAATCACATATTTTTGAATTTTATCTGTACAAACAGAAACACATATTTTTGGATTTTTATCTGAATAAACTGAAATCACATATTTTTGAATGATCATCATGAGCAAGAAGATCATATCAGTATCCAATTAATTCATCACACATTTTAGCAATAACAAAGGGTAACCTATAGTATGAAACCATCCAACTCAGTTTTGTGCACTTCGCATCTTTTTCATTTTGAAACTCATTCAATTTGAATAATATTTGAAATGATATGCGATAAATTCCAAAGTAAATAAGATCAGGTTATAAAATGCTCATTTATTTTTACCGAATTTGAAATATAAAGCACGAATTCTTAAATTTGTCAATATTATATGATTTGAAACTATAAGCGTTTATTCTCCAAATTCATGTGATTTAATACCATTTAGATGAAAAACATCGTGTACCCCACATATATGCCAAACAGAAATATAAATTGCACTATCTTCAAGACATATACAGTTTATGGTAAGATTAGATCAATTTCCAAGATGAAATTATCTCTTTTAGCACAAGTATAAAAGCAGATCCCAAATGATATAAGAATCATGATGATTCAGAATCAGAAGATTCTAATGGATTGGCTGTATAATGAGAATCAACATATTCAGGTATGATGATCCAACTATTATCTGGATAAAATTCAATGGAGTCAGACTAGATGATGTATCTAACTGATCCAAGGGCGAATATATGTTTCAACAGATTTTGAAAGCATATCTTAGTTCAACAACACCTTGCATGTTTTTTAGGGCATAGGCAGTGAAGTGAACTAAAATAAATTTGTGCTAAAGATATAATTCGATATTGGTCTCATGAAATTCTTTATAACCATATATTCTTTATCTGATAATGATCTTTTACACACACACACAGGCATATAATGGATTTAAATCACAGATGTAATCATATTATATTTAATTTTCACACTACTATTGGTTTCAAAACGCTTTTAGTCTATTGGCAATTCAAGTTTCATACACATTTTTAAAAACAAATTTATCAAGAATAGAGCATTCACAACAATATCATTTCTTATTTATGCAGACTTTGAAATTTAGATCAAATCAACTCAACTTAATCAATCATATATCAAAGGTCTACTAAGGTTGTGTGAAATGAACTAATCACTGATGTAATATAATTTCTTCTCTAACCTCAAATGATGTCAAATTTTATATTTTTCAATTTGTTTTGACTTTTTATAAATTAAAACTTTTTGACTGAAAATGTAAATGCAGAAATGTAATAAAGCAATAAAAGAACTTAAAAAAAATTTCCATGAAATTCTGATTTTGAAAAGCTTTTATTCGGGATTGATCATACCAATCATTTTAATATGGAATTCAAATCTGGTACGATCAAATGCCTTGTTAAACAAATCAGCAAAATTATCTTCAGTGTGTACCTTGACCAGCTCAATCAAACTTTTCTCTGCACAATCACGTATAAAATGATATCGAATTTCGATGTGCTTAGTTTTACTATGTTTAACAGGATTATTAGTTATGGACATAGTAGCATTATTATCGATAAGCATGGGGGTTCTTGTCCTGACAACAACCACCAAAATCAGAATCAGTATAAGCATTGAAATCAAAGTTAGAACCATGAGGATACCATAGCCCTATACGTTGTTTTCCTTTTAAATACCGAAAGATTCTTTTCACAGCGATTAAGTGAGATTCTTTTGGCTTTGCCTGAAATCTGGAACAGATGCACACGGCGAACATTATATCCGGCCTTGAAGTGGTTAAGTACATGAGGGATCCAATCATAGCTCTGTAAAGTCGACAATCCACATCTTTTCCTTCCGGGTCAGAATTCAACTTATGATTGACCGGAATTGGAGCATCATATGGGGTACAGTCCTCCATCTTGAACCGGCTCAAGATGTCTTTGACATACTTGGACTGATGAATAAAGAAACCATCTTCCTTTTGATTTACTTGTAAACCTAAGAAAAACGATAACTCTCCCATAGCAGACATTTCAAATTTCGACTTCATAACACCCTCAAAGTCTTTGCATAACCCTTCGTTTGTAGAGTAGGTAATCTCCCCCTGATTTCTTTATGAATAAGGTCGAGTCTATCTTTCCACGAACAAATTCATTTGCCAAAAGATGTGTGGATAAAGTCTCATACCACGCACGAGGAGCCTGATGAAGACCATAGAGGGCCTTATCAAGCTTGAAAACCATGTTCGGATGAAGCGGATCTTCAAACCCCGGCGGTTGACATACATAGACTTCCTCATTGACCTTACCATATAAAAACGCACTTTTTACGTCTAATTGAAACACCTTAAAACCTTTAAATGAAGCAAAAGCTAGAAACAACCTTTTAGCTTCGAGCCTCGCAACCGGCGCATAAACCTCGGTGTAATCAATTCCTTCCTGTTGATTAAAGCCCTGGACAACTAATCTTGCCTTGTTGCATACCACGACACCTCGATCATTTTTCTTACTTTTAAACACCTATTTTGTTCGTATCGGATACGCACCCTTCGGAAGATCAACAAGATTCCAAACCTTAAGTTTGTCAAATTGAGCAAGTTCTTCCAGCATAGCTTCTATCCAATTGTTGTCATTTAAAGCCATCTCAACATTCTTGGGTTCAACCTGCGAAATAAAGCATGAATGTGAGCAATCATCAAGAACACCAGAATCTTTAATGCAGGTATACAAACAAGTATTGTCAACAAGAGAACGTGTTTTCACTCCATCCTGTAAATTTCCAATTATATTCGTCACCGGATGATCTTTGAGTTCCTTGATGGATGCAACCTCAGGAACCTGCAACACGACAACTTGAGTAGAGTCAGATTGATAAGAATAATCTTGATTAATTGGAATATCTGAGGCTAAATTTGTAGGAATCTCCCCTTGAGCCTGTGTCGAAGGTAATGGATCATCACCCAACAACGGATCATTAGAAGAATCTTGAAAAATAGCATTATCCTCCTCACTCTCTGAATCTTGTGGACCTGAACAAGAAGCAACATTAGGATCGGGAGCAGAAGTAGATGGAATCGATGAATTTGGAACTGCATTTGGTAGAAATCCATTGTGCTGTGCATCCTGACAAGAATCATAAAGAACAGCAGCATCTTCATCAGAAATATCAGAAGGTAAATGAAAAGACTTGAATAAGTTTTCATAATCAAATGCCCAATCCGGACCAATCGCCATTTGTGGTAAAGAACGATTTGAATAGTCAATATGGAACCATTCTTCAACTTGGCGCGTCTCTTTGTTATAAACCCTCTTGGTTGTCGAATTAGCCACATACCCCAGAAAAATCCCTTCAATAGCCTTCGCACTGAATTTTGTTGGGATATCTCGAACTTTCAATAGGGTGCAAGGATTACCAAAAGGTAGTAAATAATCCAGATTCGGCTTTCGATTATTTAGCAATTCATAACAAGTCTTGTTATGTCGGTTAACGGTCAAGACCCTGTTCAAAACATGACACGCAGTATTCACAGCTTCAGCCCAAAAGGTGACTGGAAGCTTAGAATCTGCAAGCATCGTTCGAGCCGTTTCGACCAACGTCCTGTTCTTTCGTTCAGCGACACCATTTTGTTGAGGAACATATGGTGTACTGAATTCATGATGAATTCCTCTTTGTAAACAGAATATGCCCATTTTGCTATTCTTAAATTCGCTGCCATTGTCACTCCTTATTCTTCTGACTTTCAGATTGAATAAATTTTCCAAACCCAGGATTAAGTATTGTACCAACTCAGTGGTTTCAGCTTTAGAAGAAAGAAAATTAACCCATGAAAATCTGGAGTAATCATCCGTTACTACCAAGCAGTATGATTTCCCACCAATGCTCCTAATACTGATAGGACCGAACAAATCCATATGCAACAACTCTTAAGGGGTTACGATAGAATTTGTTGATTTGGATTTGTGAGATTTCTTTCTTTGCTTCCCCTTCTTGCAAGGAATACAATCATCAGGAACTGAGAATTTCATCTTCGGAATACCAAGAACCAGATCATTCTGAACAATATAGTTCATCTTTCGGTAGTTAATGTGAGCTAGCTTCTTGTGCCACAATATTGAATCAGATTCAGACGCCTTGGAGAGTAAACAGGTAGAAATTGAATCCGTTGTAGTGGCGACACTCGTGTCAAGGACATACGTGTCATTTTTCCTTGGAGCCTTCATCAGAATCCATTCATCAGGAATCACGAAGCCCAGTTTCTGTTAGGACATAGATTTGTAATGACAAAAGCTTGTAATAGTTAGATTTTATGTCTTTATGTTTTTGTTATGTAATTGTATAAAGTTGCTAAGTGTTTTTACAAGTGAGCCTAGAGGCTAACCTGTTAAGTTCGCCTGCTCTATCAGAGGCGAACTTAAAAAGTTCGCTTAGGTCTAACTGAGGCGAACTTGTTAAGTTCGCTTAGTCTGTTTCAGGCGAACTTAATAAGTTCGCTTACAGCAGGTTAGTTTCTAAATATATGTGTTTACAGAGTCATTAGACAGAGAACAGATCAGAGAGAACTATAATTGTCTGATTGAGTCTGTAAACCATTGTGAATTGGAATATAATTGAGAAGTTTATTTACGCGTGTTGTTTCAATTGTCGGTTAGTATGCAAATGTTAACATGAAGGATTTCGCACTTCATGTTATAGCAACGTCATATCACGAGTTCGATCAGTAGTTGAGTTACCTGGACCTACAAGTGGTATCAGAGTTTATGCTCGTGAATTAAGTACGATTCTCGGTGATTAGTGACGGTTTTGTGTACAATTCGACAAGAAATTCAACATTTTTGAATTTTCTGCATCAATGGAGTTTTTCAAGTTCTTAAAGATCGTTTCTCTGCTGAATTCGTGTTTTTAGAAGTGATTTTGACGAAATTAGTCCGATAGAACTGTTCTATTTGATAAAATTCATAATCCTACAGATCAATTTCCTTAAATTCCATCAATTCGCTGAGAAATCATGATTTTTGAAGTTCTTGGTTCGTGTTTGTGTAAAGATTCCTCTGAGTCTGTTACAACAGTTTAAGCGAACTTGCTGAGTTCCTGTGCAGGCGAACTTAGCAAGCAAACTTATTAAGTTCGCTTCTCACATTTTAAGCGAACTTAATTGTTAAGCGAACTTACCGGATTTCCTCCTTAAGCGAACTTGTCTTGTTCGCCTGATCTCAAGTTCGCTTAGTACTCACTAAAGCGAACTTATTAAGTTCGCCTGAGGGTAAGACTGCTCAATACTTGGAAAATTTTTCAGAAATTTTTTTTAAAACATGGCAAATATGGTTCAAGTCACAAACATGTTCAATTATGACAATGAGATTGGTACATCTCAAAAACCTCCGAAGTTGTTGAATCTAGCTGATTATTCAAATTGGAAAGATCGGTTTGACCAGTTCGTATCTTTTACCGATACTAGTTTGTGGATTCCGATTTTGGAAGGATATACGCATCCTACTTATTCATGGATGGGAAAGGATGATGTTCCGAAGCCAGTGTCATCATTAACTACTGAGGAGAAGATGTTATTTGATCGAGAAAAGAAAGCAATGGCTAGCATTTCTATGTCTCTTCCAAAGGAAATTTATCACATTTTTAAACAGTTCAAGTCCTCTCAACAACTGTGGGAAGCATTACAGAAAAGGTGTGAAGGGAGTTTAGATGTGAAAAAGAGTAGAAAAGAATTACTAAAGAAGCAGTTCCCAGTCTTTAAACATTTTCAAAATGAATCTTTGGATGATCTTGCTACAAGATTCTATCATCTTCTTAGTGAACTGGCTAGTGCATCTGTGGTATATGAGACTGATGAAATCAATGATAAATTTTTGGAGGCTTTACCATCAAAGTTTGATGTGTATACGGTTTTGATCAAAGAAAATGTTAAGTACAAAACCATGTCTCTTGAAGAAGTCCTAGGGAAGATTCAGTCACATGACATGAATATGAAGAAGAAAGACACTAATATGGAGCATATCCAGGATCCCTCAATGTATTTTGCCAAATCTGCTGGTAAATCTAGTACTGGAGTGGCATTCTTTTCTGGTGATGCTCAAGAGTCTTCAAATGATCAGTGTTCTGGAGTTCCAATTTATTCTGGTCATTCATGCCATTCTGGATTTTCTACTACTACAGCTTCAACATCATCTGGATCTCATGTGAATCAGAAAGTTGCTGATGATTATCTTGCTATGTTTTCTTCATTCATGGCATCATATGAATATTTCATTGGAGGTAAAATACATGATCCTGAGGTTATAGAAGAAGATTTCAGACAGATTGACCCTGTTGATATGGAAGAAATGAATATCCAATGGAATATGGCCATGTTAATGCGACAAGCTAAAGATTTCTTGAAGAGAACTGGCAGAAAATATATTGGTTCAAATTGTCGATCGCGTATGGGTTTTGATAAGAGCAAAGTTAGGTGTTACAACTGCCAAGAGTATGGTCACTTTGCTAAGGAGTGCGTGAAGATAAAGGTAGAATTTGATTCTTAAAAGAAGCAATCTAACTTTCAGCATAATAGGAATCAGTCACATGGTTCATCTGGTAATCAAAATCATGGTCCTTCTGGTAATACAAATCATGCATCTGCATCATCAGCTTTGGTTGCTCAAAATGACGACAACTATGATTGGGGCATTCATCTGGAAGATTTGGTGGGTGCTGTGAGTCAGGCTTTTGTTGCAGAAATTCATTCAGAAAAACCAGAAGAGTCTACTGATGATGAAAGTTCTAGTGATGATTCGTGTGATGATGATAGTGTTCCATACGTTGATGATGAGGAAAAAAGAGGGCAATGTATTGATTCTGATGCTGTGTCAGGGGTTACTGAGGAAGAAATTGTTCTTACAGAAAATGCTTCAGTTGGTGATGATTCAGAGAATATTCCAATTGCTAAAGTATTCATGGCAGACATGTCTGATCCGACTAAGGTAAAAGACTCTGTTTGTCAAATATATTGTTCTAATTGCATTTCTGTTAAAGATAAACTGCAAAAAGTCATGGATGATAACACAAACTTGATTTGTGACATGAAATCAATGCATTCAGTTAATCAGAAACTGAAAGATAATGATAAACTGTGCATTGATAGAATTGAGTCTTTAAAAAGAGACTTAAATTCTCTTGGGTTAAAATACAAAGAGCAGGGTTATCATCTAGATATGGCTTATGCTGAAATCGAAAAACGAAATGAAGTTGTTGCCCAAAAGAACAAGGAGATTTCTGAAAAAGAATCTGAGGTGATAAAATTACATAGAAAACTAGAACAGTTTGAAAATTCATCTGTAGTTCTGGATTATTTCAATGCTAATGCTGATCCCACAAAAAGGGTTACTGGTATTGGGTTTGTTCCTCCACCGTTCAATGCGAATTATGTGGTTGAGCCTGAAATCATTCATGAAGAGGAGATTGATCCCAAGCCAGTATTAAAAGTGAATCCAGTGACGGGTGAAGACATGGTGTATGATTCTGATACAGAGGATGAGGTGTTTGATGATTCAAAGGTTGAAGGCATTCTGAAAGAAGTGAAAATTGAAGAACCAAAAGTTGTGAAGAATGTTACTCGGGATAGATGTATTTTGACTGAACCTGAAGAGGTGAAAGTGGTTCCAACTAAACTTTCTCCAATCTTACAGTCAAGTGGGTTTGTTGCAGCTGGTTATCAAAAAGTAAATTCTTCAAAGGTACCAAAACAGACCTATGTTCCAAAGAAGCAAATAAATTTTTTTGAACATTCCTCCGAAACTTGTTCTTCTGATGGTTCTTCAAATTCAAAGAAAACATCTTATTTCAGAAGTTATCAAGAAAGAAGAGTGTGTTTTCATTGCAATGAGGCTGGTCATATTTTGATTAATTGTCCATACAAGAATCAGGGTAAAATGAAGACTGTTCCTTCACAACCGAAAGTGGTGAAGATTCTGAAAAGAAACGATGAGGGAAAGTCGTCTTCTAGTTTGGAGAAAAATATGCCTGGTCGATCTTTTGTTAAATCCTCGGGATTTAAACAACAGAATACATTGAATGCTAAATCATTTGTATGCAAAGAGAAACTTGAGATTCCAAAAGTTGGGATTTCAAAAGATTGTTTTCAGGAGGTTAAATTGTCAAGACCTCAAAGAAGAAGAAGAAATAGAAAATTAAAGAAAATTTTGGAAACATCTGAATCTGACAATAATATATCAAATAATTTTTTTCAAAATAATAAAAATGGTTCTTCTTTGAAAAAGTCTGTTTGTCAAACTTCTGTTCCAAAAGTGAATGATAAAATTGATTGTAAATTACCAGAAGTTGTTTATTTTGATCAATCCGGACGACCCAAGACCACGATGGCTTGGGTTCCACTTTCTAACTGATTCTCGTTGTTTATGTAGGGATAACCAAGGAGGACTATCAACAATACATGGTATGTGGATAGTGGTTGCTCTCGACATATGACAGGGAATGTGAGATTGCTTGAGGATGTAAAACAAATTGATGGTGGTTATGTCGCTTTTGCGGGTAATAAAGGCGGGTACATAACTGGCCAGGGAACGTTAAAGAATGACAAAGTCAAATTTGAAAAGGTGAAATATGTTGAGCAGCTGGAACACAATCATTTAAGCGTATCATAAGTCTGTGACAAGAAGTTTTCGTTCCATTTCAACGATCATGAATGCTATATTCTGAAACCGGGTTTTGTGATTCCTGATGTATGGATTCTCATGAAGGCTCCAAGGAGAAATGACACATATGTCCTTGACATGAGTGTCGCCACAACGGATTCAATTCCAACTTGTTGACTCTCCAAGGCGTCGGAATCTGATTCAATATTGTGGCACAGGAAGTTAGCTCACATTAACAACAGGAAGATGAACTACATTGTTAGGAATGCTCTTGTGCTTGGGATTCAGAAAATGAAATTCTCAGTTCCTGATGATTGTATTCCGTGCAAGAAGGGGAAGCAAAGAAAGAAATCTCACAAATCGAAATCGACGAATTCTATCGTAACTTCTTTGGAGTTGCTGCATATGGATTTGTTCGGTCCTATCAGTATTAGGTGCATTGGTGGGAAATCGTACTGTTTGGTCGTAACTGATGATTACTCTAGATTTTCATGGGTTAAGTTTCTTTCTTCTAAAGCTGAAACCACTGAGTTGGTACAATACTTAATCCTGGGTTTGGAGAATTTATTCAATCTGAAAGTCAGAAGAATCAGGAGTGACAATGGCAGCGAATTTAAGAATAGCAAAATGGGCTTATTCTGTCTACAAAAAGGAATTCATCATGAATTCAGTGCGCCATATGTTCCTCAACAAAACGGTGTTGCTGAACAAAAGAACAGGACGTTGGTCGAAACAGCTCGCACGATGCTTGCATATTCTAAGCTTCCAGTCACCTTTTGGGCTGAAGCTGTGAATACTGCGTGTCATGTTTTGAACATAGTCTTGACCGTCAAGCGACATAACAAGACTTGCTATGAATTGTTGAATAATCGAAAGCCGAATCTGGAATATTTACTACCTTTTGGTAATCCTTGCACCCAGTTGAAAGTTCGAGATGTCCCAACTAAATTCAGTGCGAAGGCTATTAAAGGTATTTTTCTAGGGTATGTGGCAAATTCGACAACCAAGAGGGTTTATAACAAAGAGACACGCCAAGTTGAAGAATGGTGTAACATTTCTGATTTTAGTATTCGTATTTCAATCCAATGTAACGCATTTCAAACTCTATACTCGTGCACTGTTTTGTGTTATTTTCTCGACATAAATTATATGCAATGATTCAATACAAATTCGCAAGTTTTACTGGATTATATACATTTAAACACTATACAAGTTATTTATTTCAAACTAATCAAACCTGAAAAGTCAAGGACTAAAGTTGAATATTTATCAAGAAACCCTAATTATCACGGTCGTGCTTCGTCCTGGCACGGTCGCGCCAAGTGCCTCGGCACGATTGCGCGACTGGTCCTAGAACGATCGCGCCCGGTGCCTAAGCACGGTCGTGCCATATTTAGGCACGGTCGCGCCTGTGAAACAGCTAAAATGTAACTACAACTTTAATTACCCGATCGTTCTAATCCGTAACATCCATCCGTTTCTTTTCCCTTAACAAACGTATTATCACTTTCCAAATTATTCAAACGCCTCAGTTTCATATTACCAATCTCGAAATTTCTCTCTCAAAGCTTTTTAAGAAAACCAAGAAATTCTCTCCTGCAATCCGTATTCTCTCAAGCAAGATATTCGTGTCACTCGTCCCTCCCGAGAAATTCTGGACTGACTGGATTGGCCGGAGTGCAACAAGGATCACCGGAACTCAATCTCGCTATCGCCGGAATTTCCTCTCTACCAATATCCATCGATTCGCTACTGTTCAGGGTAACTTAAACCTTTAATTCATTCATTTCAGTATCAGTATCAAAAGCCCCTATTCAATTTGGGCTTCCATTATGGAAATCGATCTGAATCAGAACTCTTGTTTTATAAAAAAAATGATTTAATCGAATCCCTGCTTAAACACGATGTACATGCAATTAAGTTATATTAAAAGACTCGTAATAACCCAGTAATCAAAAGCCCTAACAATTCCAGCGTTTAAAATACAAGAATTTGTCAATTCGTGTCTGATTTGGAAGAGACACGGTCGCGCTAATCATCTAGCGCGGCCGTGCCAAATGTAGCGTGGTCGTGTCGAATAGCGGCGCGGTCGTGTCCTCCTGTCCAGACCTTGTCATGCCCTCTGGGCTAGTCTCTGTTGTGTCTAAAGATCATAGACACGATCGTGCCGGGTTAAGGCACGGTCGTGCCTATTTGTAACATTCCTGATATTTAGTATTCATATTTCAATTCAATGTAATGCAATTTCGAATTCAATACTCGTGCACTGTCTTATTATTTTTCTCGCCATAAATTAAATGCAATGATTCAATACAAGTTCGCAAGTTTTACTCGATTATATACACTTAAACACTATGCAAGAAACTATGTTAATCAAACTTATCAAATCTGAAAAGTCAAGGACTAAAGTTGAAAAATATCAAGAAATCCTAGTCTAGCACGGTCGTGCTTCGTCCTAGCACGGTCGCGCCAAGTGCTTTGGCACGGTCGCACGACTTGCTTTGGAACGATCGCGCCCGGTGCTTAGGCACGGTCGCGCCCATGTTTGGCACGGTCGCGCCTGCGTAACAGTTGAAACGTAAATGCAGTTTAATCACTCGATCGTTCGAATTCAAATCCGTTATACGTTTTGCTCCCATTAACTAAGAAATAATACTACCAAAACATCCTCTTTACGACCAATTAACCAGAATTCGTGAACTTCAAAGAACTCTCTCTCAAATATTTTCCAAGAAAACTCTCTCAAGCAATTCGATCAGAACCCTCTTAATCCAACAACATCGTCACGCCATTCGATCTCTCCTGAAGCTTCGGAACCGTTGAAGCAGACGGAATCGCAGTCGAAGTTGCCGGAAGCCGTTATCGCCGACGCCGGAACTTTCTTCTACCGCTTCCTATCAATCCGATACTCTCCAATGTAATTATCACCTTTTTCTCAGTCGATTTAGTCCTCATAACAAAAGCCCTCTGTTAATTGGGGCTTCCATCATAAAAATAATCCTGAACCGGATTTCTCATTTTAATAAAAATGATTTAATCGAATCCATACTTAAACACGATTTACATACAATTAAATTATATGAAAAGACTCGTAATAACCCATTAATCAAAAGCCCTAACAAATCCAGCGTTTAAAATACAAGAAATTGTCAATTCGTGTCTGATTTGGAAGAGACACGGTCGCGCTAATCATCTAGCGCGGCCGTGCCTCATCGAGCGCGGTCGTGTTCTCCTGTCCAGACCTTGTCATGCCCTCTGGGCTAGTCTCTGTTGTGTCAAAAGATCATAGACACTACCGTGCCGGGCCAAGGCACGGTCGTGCCTGTTGACTTGTCTAGATTGTGCTCCTGTTGATCAACCCGGTCGCGCCCGTGGCTTGAGCACGATCGTGTCCTTCCGAGGCACGGTCGTGTGTGACTCAGAAACTTTAACAAAATTATAATTTTATATTTTTCAATCAATAAATGTTTCAAATTTTATAAAAATATGTTTTATGTATTTGAAGAGATAAATATTATTTATTTAAAAATTTATAAAAATTAAATTTAAATTTATCTTACACTTAAATGATATTTTAAATGATTAAGTTACAAGTTTATAAATAAATAAGATAATGATTATTTATTTAATTTACAATTTAAATCAAACTCATTTATTTATTCATACTTAATTACAATTAATATTTACATTATTTCATAAACTATAATTATATATTTATTCAATTATTCAATTCAAACCTAATCAAATTGTTTCAAAAATATTTTACTTCAAACTCTATATATATTTTTTATTCAATACTTTTAAATAGAAATCAATGGTTTTATACACAAATTCAACTTTCATTTTAGACTTAAACTTTATGCATCTATTTGATTCAATACACATTTACCCTTTAGGTTAAGTTGTGCATTTCGAGGATCATATTTGCTATCAATAATCTTTGTTAGCTACACTTCCATATCAAGTGAGTATTCACAACCCCTTTTTACTCTTTTACACTTTTGGGGTGGAACATGAACTTTATACACATTACACATTTCACATTTACATTTACTCAAACAACACAAGTGCAAAATCCTACTTACATACATGTGTGCAAAATTTGAGCTTTGTGCCCGAGTGCTAGTTGTGCTAGTCTTTGTGAAAACTATGTGCAATCATTAACTATACAAGCCGACGGTTTTCAATGATAGATCTATTGAGTCTGACAAACCCACCCAAGTAGAGGTGAGTGATACCGACAACACAATTTGCATACTAGTTACAAAGGTTTGGTTGTACTTGATTACACAATAGCTGCTCCCCATGAAGTTTATGAGTTGTTTATTGTTTCTTTGTTTGGATTTGGTTTGTACTTGGATTATGTGAAATGGAAATTTGACTTGAATATATTTCAATTTAGTCAACCTTGTGCTATGAACAGTCTACATGTCCCGCCCCGATGATTCCGCCATCGGTCGGGGTGTGATAGATTGGTATCAGAGCCTTGGTTATAGGGATTTAGGTTATTAGACATCTTGACCTAGACTATAACTTTAGGACACCCACTTATTCAATACTTCATGATTTTTGTGTTATGTGTTACATGCTAGATGCTATATGTTGTATGCTACATGTTTAGTATGATTACTTATTGCACTTATTGCATTATGATGACTTATGTGTTTTAAATCCATGACTTATTAGGATATTCTTAATAATTAAATAAATAATATCCTTTCCTATATTCTAAAGCCTCATAATATTTCTATCTTCTTTTCTATCCTTATCCTTTCTAAGCATGTGGAAAATTCTTGAAGCAAAAATCTTTAAAATTTTTATTTCTTCGTTAAGTTTTTTTTAAACTTGTTAAATTATTTGAGGACACGTGCAATCTGGAAGGGTGACACCTGTATTTTGGGTTTTCTGTCTAGGAAAGCATTTCGCATAAATCCCAATCAACCGAGGGACCCGTATGCTTTCCTGGGAATTCCCGAGATGAGTGTTTACTTATAGGCTAAAGCATGTCTCCTTGAAAAATTATATAAGTTTAAATTAACCTTAATGTGCCATAGTATTCAAGTGATTTTGTCACTTTTGAGTACAATCCAAACTATGAATATCTATTTTTTTTATTTTGTTATTCTATTCTATTAAATCCTAGCAATTCTCATAAGTTCTTACAATTTATTTTTCTGGTCTTGTGAAAATCTGTAGAATGCCTCCTCGTCGTGCTCCCGCAACCAACACCAACTCCGACATTGCTGCTATTCTTACCCAATTGGTGACACAACTCACCCAAGCCAATGGTGCCACTAATGGCAATGGTGGAAATAGAAGCAATAGTGGTAACAATGGTGGTAATGGTGGAAATGGTGGTAACAATCCATCTCAATGCACCTTCAAGCACTTCAATTCGTGCAATCCCCTAAAGTTTTATGGAACCGAAGGAGCTACTGGACTCCTTCAATGGTTTGAAAGTATTGAGAATACCTTTCTCAATAGTGACTGTCCCGACAACCTCCGTGTTCGTCATGCTACAAGTGTCCTCCAAAAGCGGGCACTTACATGGTGGAATGGGGAGAAAAGGAATAGGGGTATTGATGTAGCTATGGCTTTACCTTGGGATGAGGTCAAAAGGCTTATGACCAAGGAATTCTGTCCTCGAAATGAAGTGAAGAAGTTAGAGGCCGAATTTTGGGATCTTGCCCAAGATAGTGGGGAAAACTTAGCATATACAACTCGGTTCCATGAGTTGAGTCTTCTCGTGCCCCACATGGTCACTCCGTTATCTCGTTGTATCGAAAAGTACATTGGTGGGATACCAAGACAAATCCAAGATATTGTCTTAAGTAGAAATCCTGCTACTTTGGAAGATGCCATCCGCCTGTCTGCTACCCTGACTGATAATCATGTGAAAGCTGGGACTCTTACCAAAAAGGGATCTAAGAAAGTTGCTGAAACCGTAACCCCTCCTGCCCACAACAAAGAAGCCACAACTGAACCCTCTCGTAATAACAAAAAGAGGAAGGTTAGAAACTTTGCTGTGGTTACTCCTGCGGTGCCCGTTAATCAAGTTGCACCCGTAGTTCAAGCACCGGCTAAAAAGCCATATGTTGGGATCTACCCTCTTTGTGCCACCTGCAATTTTCATCATCCTCAAAATATCCCATGTCGCCTTTGTACTCATTGTGCGATATATGGTCACACTATCAATGTTTGTAGGGCCAAAGCTTTTGAGGGCCAAGTCAACCCACCGAACCAACCCAACCCGCGAGTGGCTAATCAAGGTGTTCCCGCCATTGCTAATAGGCGTGTTTGTTATGAGTGTGGTGACCCGAACCATTTTCGAAATCTATGTCCAAGACTTGCAAATGCTAGACAAGGTGGAGCTCGTGGGCGTGCGTTCAACATAAACGCCAACGAAGCTCAAGCCAACAACGACGTGGTTAATGGTACGTTCCTTGTTAATAGTCAATATGCCTCCATTTTGTTCGATACCGGTGCCGATAAAAGTTTTGTGTCATATAATTTTGAGCCTTTACTTGCAAAGACACGATCCCAATTAGAGAAAACCTTCACCGTTGAAATAGCAAATGGTGACTCCCTTACCATTGAGTCCATTATTTATGATTGCTCCTTAGAACTAAATGACCATTCATTCCTAATCAATCTTATTCCAATGCCACTAGGAAGCTTTGATATTATCATAGGTAAGGATTGGCTATCAAATCATCACGCCGAAGTTATTTGCTTTGAAAAGTGTATTCGAATTCCGCTACCATCGGGAGAAACCTTAAGGGTTTTTGGTGAAAAGCCTTGCAAGGGTCTTAAATTGATGTCTTGTACTACCGCTCAAAAGTACTTACGAAAGAAGTACATCGCCTTCCTAGCTCATATTGTTCAAAAGGACGTCAAGGAGAAGAGTATTCAAGACATTCCTATCATTAGGGATTTTCCCGAAGTGTTTCCTAAAGATTTATCCGGTCTTCCTTCTGTTAGTCCAGTAGAGTTCCGTATTGACCTTATGCCCAGAGCTAACCCCGTTGCTAGAGCTCCTTATCGTCTTGCACCTTCAGAAATGCAAGAACTTGCAAGCCAACTTCAAGAACTCTTCGACAAAGGTTTCATTCGCCCGAGTCATTCACCGTGGGGTGCACCCGTCTTATTTGATAAGAAGAAGGATGGATCATTTCGCATGTGTATTGACTACCGCGAAGTCAACAAGCTTACTATCAAAAATCGTTATCCTTTGCCTAGGATCGATGACCTCTTTGATCAACTTCAAGGTTCTACTTGCTTCTCGAAGATTGATCTTCGATCCGGTTATCATCAGCTCTGTGTTCAAGAAGATGACATTCCTAAGACTGCCTTTCGAACAAGGTATGGTCATTACGAGTTCATGGTTATGCGTTTTGGGTTAACCAATGCACCCGCAGTTTTCATGGATCTCATGAACCGTGTGTGCAAACCGTACCTTGATAAATTCGTGATCGTTTTCATTGACGATATCTTAATCTATTCCAAGACTAAAGCCGACCATGAAGAACACCTTAGATTGGTTTTAGACCTTTTAAAGAAAGAACAACTATATGCCAAGTTCTCCAAATATGAATTTTGGTTAAAAGAAGTTCAGTTTCTTGGTCACATCGTCAACGACAAGGGTATTCATGTTGATCCTGCTAAGATTGAAACGGTTAAGAATTGGAATGCCCCGAAGACTCCTACCGAAGTTCGTTCATTTCTTGGTCTTGCGGGTTATTATCATCGTTTCATCTCAAACTTCTTAAAGATTGTTGTCCCTCTTACCGCCTTGACCCATAAGGGTAAAGCTTATGAATGGGGACCGAAACAAGAAGAAGCTTTCCAAACTCTTAAGCATAAGTTGTCTAATGCTCCCATTTTGACTCTTCCCGATGGGAATGATGATTTGGTTGTCTATTGTGATGCTTCTAACCAAGGTCTTGGTTGTGTCCTCATGCAACGAGGAAAAGTGATCGCTTATGCATCAAGGCAACTCAAAATTCATGAGAAAAATTACACGACGCACGATTTCGAATTGGGTGCGGTCGTATTCGCGTTAAAGATTTGGAGACATTACCTATATGGCACGAAATGTGTGGTATTCACCGACCACAAAAGTCTTCAACATATCTTCAACCAAAAAGAACTCAATATGAGGCAACGACGTTGGGTAGAACTCCTTAACGACTACGACTGCGAAATTCGTTACCATCCCGGCAAAGCGAATGTGGTAGCCGATGCTTTGAGTCGAAAGGACCATGTTATGCTTCATTGTGCCCGTATTCAAACCGATATTCAAACCCGTATCTTAGAAGCTCAACACGTCTCGGTAACCGAGGGCAACATGTATGAAGAAATGTCGTGTGGTGTTGAACTTCTTCTTGAATCAAAACCCAATGGCTTACTATATTACTTGAACCGTATTTGGGTTCCCGATCGCGATGATCTCCGTGCATTTCTCATGAACGAGGCTCATAAGACTCGTTATTCTATTCATCCTGGTGCGGATAAAATGTACCAAGATCTTCGCCAACTTTATTGGTGGCCCGGTATGAAGAAAGACATTGCTCTTTATGTGGCCAAATGCTTAACTTGCTCCAAAGTCAAAGGCGAACATCAACGTCCTTCTGGTTTACTCGAACAACCAGAAATTCCCGTGTGGAAATGGGAGAATTTAGCTATGGATTTCATTACCAAGCTCCCTCGTACCTCGAGTGGATATGATAGTATTTGGGTGATTATTGATCGTCTCACTAAATCCGCTCACTTCTTGCCTATTCGTGAAGACTTCAAAGTGGAGAAATTAGCCCGAATTTACATTGATGAAATTGTGAGCCATCATGGCGTTCCCTTGAACATAATATCTGATAGAGACGCTCGGTTCACTTCTCGATTTTGGCAGTCTCTCCAAAAGGCTCTTGGTACTCGATTGGATTTGAGCACGGCTTACCATCCGCAAACTGATGGTCAAACCGAGCGAACAATCCAAACTCTTGAAGACATGCTTAGAGCTTGCGTAATCGATTTTGGTGGAAATTGGGATTCACATTTATTCCTTATTGAGTTTTCTTACAACAATAGCTACCACACAAGTATCAACATGGCTCCATTCGAAGCTCTCTATGGTCGCAAGTGTCGTTCTCCTATCTGTTGGAGTGAGATTGGTGAAGCACAAATCACTAGTCCCGAGTTAATTCAAGAAACATCCGACAAGATTATTCAAATCCGTGATAATATTCGAGTAGCGAGGAGTCGGCAAAAGAGTTATGCCGACAAACGTCGAAAACTCTTGGAATTCCAAGTCGGTGACCTTATTCTTCTAAAGATGTCTCCATGGAAGGGTGTGGTCCGTTTTGGAAAGAAAGGCAAGTTAGCACCTCGTTATGTTGGTCCGTTCAAAATCCTTGAAAGGATTGGGAAAGTGGCTTACAAGCTCGAGTTACCTCCATCTCTTGGCAATGTACATCCTACATTTCATATATCTAATCTAAAGAAGTGTCTCGCCGATGAAAATCTCCATATACCGCTCGACGACGTGCGCATTGATGAAACGATGCACTTCGTTGAGAAGCCGGTGGAAATTATGGATCGTGAAGTCAAGCAGCTCAAGCGAAGTCGCATTCCTATCGTTAAAGTTCGTTGGGAATCTAAGCGTGGTCCTGAGTTCACTTGGGAACGAGAAGACCAAATGAAGCTCAAGTACCCTCATCTTTTTACTAATAATGTTGTTTCCTCTAGCTAAATTTCGGGACGAAATTCTCTCAACATGGGGAGACTGTAACATTCCTGATATTTAGTATTCATATTTCAATTCAATGTAATGCAATTTCGAATTCAATACTCGTGCACTGTCTTATTATTTTTCTCGCCATAAATTAAATGCAATGATTCAATACAAGTTCGCAAGTTTTACTCGATTATATACACTTAAACACTATGCAAGAAACTATGTTAATCAAACTTATCAAATCTGAAAAGTCAAGGACTAAAGTTGAAAAATATCAAGAAATCCTAGTCTAGCACGGTCGTGCTTCGTCCTAGCATGGTCGCGCCAAGTGCTTTGACACGGTCGCGCGACTTGCTTTGGAACAATCGCGCCCGGTGCCTAGGCACGGTCGCGCCCATGTTTGGCACGGTCGCGCCTGCGTAACAGTTGAAACGTAAATGCAGTTTAATCACTCGATCGTTCGAATTCAAATCCGTTATACGTTTTGCTCCCATTAACTAAGAAATAATACTACCAAAACATCCTCTTTACGACCAATTAACCAGAATTCGTGAACCTCAAAGAACTCTCTCTCAAATATTTTCCAAGAAAACTCTCTCAAGCAATTCGATCAGAACCCTCTTAATCCAGCAACATCATCACGCCATTCGATCTCTCCTGAAGCTTCGGAACCGTTGAAGCAGACGGAATCGCAGTCGAAGTCGCCGGAAGCCGTTATCGCCGACGCCGGAACTTTCTTCTACCGCTTCCTATCAATCCGATACTCTCCAAGGTAATTATCACCTTTTTCTCAGTCGATTTAGTCCTCATAACAAAAGCCCTCTGTTAATTGGGGCTTCCATCATAAAAATCATCCTCAACCGGATTTCTCATTTTAATAAAAATGATTTAATCGAATCCATACTTAAACACGATTTACATACAATTAAATTATATGAAAAGACTCGTAATAACCCATTAATCAAAAGCCCTAACAAATCCAGCGTTTAAAATACAAGAAATTGTCAATTCGTGTCTGATTTGGAAGAGACGCGGTCGCGCTAATCATCTAGCGCGGCCGTGCCTCATCGAGCGTGGTTATGCCGACTAGCAGCGCGGTCGTGTTCTCCTGTCCAGACCTTGTCATGCCCTCTGGGCTAGTCTCTGTTGTGAATAAAGATCATAGACACGACCGTGCTGGGCCAAGGCACGGTCGTGCCTGTTGACTTGTCTAGATTGTGCTCCTGTTGATCAACCCGGTCGCGCCCCGAATAGCGCGGTCGCGCCCGTGGCTTGAGCACGATCGTGTCCTTCCGAGGCACGGTCGTGTGTGACTCAGAAACTTTAACAAAATTATAATTTTATATTTTTCAATCAATAAATGTTTCAAATTTTATAAAAATATGTTTTCTGTATTTGAAGAGATAAATATTATTTATTTAAAAATTTATAAAAATTAAATTTAAATTTATCTTACACTTAAATGATATTTTAAATGATTAAGTTACAAGTTTATAAATAAATAAGATAATGATTATTTATTTAATTTACAATTTAAATCAAACTCATTTATTTATTCATACTTAATTACAATTAATATTTACATTATTTCATAAACTATAATTATATATTTATTCAATTATTCAATTCAAACCTAATCAAATTGTTTCAAAAATATTTTACTTCAAACTCTATATATATTTTTTATTCAATACTTTTAAATAGAAATCAATGGTTTTATACACAAATTCAACTTTCATTTTAGACTTAAACTTTATGCATCTATTTGATTCAATACACATTTACCCTTTAGGTTAAGTTGTGCATTTCGAGGATCATATTTGCTATCTATAATCTTTGTTAGCTACACTTCCATATCAAGTGAGTATTCACAACCCCTTTTTACTCTTTTACACTTTTGGGGTGGAACATGAACTTTATACACATTACACATTTCACATTTACATTTACTCAAACAACACAAGTGCAAAATCCTACTTACATACATGTGTGCAAAATTTGAGCTTTGTGCCCGAGTGCTAGTTGTGCTAGTCTTTGTGAAAACTATGTGCAATCATTAACTATACAAGCCGACGGTTTTCAATGATAGATCTATTGAGTCTGATAAACCCACCCAAGTGGAGGTGATTGATACCGACAACACAATTTGCATACTAGTTACAAAGGTTTGGTTGTACTTGATTACACAATAACTGCTCCCCATAAACGCCTTATTTTTCATGTCTTGTAAAGGATTTGTTTTCAACTATATGCTACCTATATACAACTGTGTTATACTCACCAACCTTTTAGTTGACTTTATTTTATTCATGTTTCAGGCCCTAATATGTGAGAATGATTCAAGACGTGGTCCATATAGGATTTGGACTTAGCAATATTAAATCAAGAAGTTTATGAGTTGTTTATTGTTTCTTTGTTTGGATTTGGTTTGTACTTGGATTATGTGAAATGGAAATTTGACTTTAATATATTTCAATTTAGTCAACCTTGTGCTATGAACAGTCTACATGTCCTGCCCCGATGATTCCGCCATCGGTCGGGGTGTGATACTATTGATTTGTCTAGTTTATGCCCTCTGTTGATCAACCCGGTCGCGCCCGTGGCTTGAGCACGATCGTGCCCTTCCGAGGCACGGTCGTGTGTGACTCAGAAATTTTAACAGAATTAGTATTTTATATTTTCAATCAATAAATGTTTCAAATTTTATAAAAAAAATATGTTTTCTGTATTTGAAAGGATTAAAAGTTTAATCTTGGCATAAATTTTATTTATTTAAAGTTATAAAAATTAAATTTATATTTATTGTAAAAACTTACACATAAATGATATTTTAAATGTCTAAGTTACAAATCTTTATAAATGAATAAGATAATGACTATTTATTTAAATCATGTTTAAACAAAATCAATTATTTAATTATTTTCATAAACAATAATTTTATACCGTACTTAATGGTGTATTCAAACTCAAACTTTAATCAAAATGTTTTGATAACATTCATTTTATATTTTATTCAACACATCCAAGTTCAAATCAATAACATTTTACTCAAGTCCAAACCATCATTTCACTTGCACTGTTGTGCACCCTATTTGATACAACATACATTACTCTTTAGGTTGATTTGTGCACTCGAGGATCTTTATTTTTCTATCTATTATCCTTGTTCGCTACACCTCCTTATCAAGTGAGTATTCACAACCCCTTTTACTCTTTTACACTTTTTGGGTGAAACATGAACATTATTCAAATTACACATTACATTTACACAAACAACACAAAGTACAAATCCTATTTACTTTCATGTGTGCAAATTTGAGCTTTATGCCCGAGTGCTAGGTGTGCTAACCTCTTGTATGCGATTATGTGCAATCATTAACTTTTCAAGCCGACGGTTTTCAATGATAGATCTATTGAGTCTGACAAACCCACCCAGGATGCGCGTTGATTGAAACCGACAACACACTTTGTTTTGCATGCTAGTTACAAAGGTTTGATTGTACTTGGTTACACAATAGCTGCTCCCCATAAATGCCTTATTTATCATGTTATGTAAAGGATTTGGTTTACAAATTATATGCTACCTATATACAAACCTGTGTTATACTCACCAACTTTTTAGTTGACCTTATTTTATTCATGTTTCAGGTGCTTTCATATGAGCTAGATCAAGACATGCTACACATAGGCTTTGGACCTAGTTAATATTAAATCAAAGAAAAATTGTATTTCATTATGTACTTCGAACTTGTTTCATGTTTGTTTGAATGGAAATGGATTTAATATATATTACAATCTAGTCAACCTTGTGCGCATGAACAGTCAACATTTCCCGCCGCGATGATTCCGCGTCGGTTGGGGTGTGACAGATTGGTATCAGAGACTTGGTTATAGGGAATTAGGTTATTTGACACTCTTGACCTAGACTATAACCTTAGGACACCCACAATATGCCATGCTACTATATGATTTCATGATTGATACTTGTGTGAACATTTTTACGTGTTATCCTAAGTAATTTCAATACATGCTACAATACATGATAGTTTTTGTGTCACACTACTTGATAACCCTTGTGCTTACATTCATTACTATCTACATGCTACCTATGTGTTTCATTAAGTGCTATCCTAAGTTTTAAACACACAAACATACACACCAAATTTTTCATACACCCTTAAACTCACACATATAATGTCACCACCCTTGTGATCTAAATCTAAACTATTGGGCCTAAGGCCCACCAATAATAAACTAAGAAGCCCATCTATCTTTCAAGAAGAAGAAGTCCACTGAAATGCATAAACCTTACTTTCGGGCCTCAAGGCCCAGTCCACAACAATTCTCATCATGACCATGAGCCCAACAATAATGTTATTAATATACGATGGCTGGAAGAGTGTGTAGGCCCATGAGGGATTCTGACTAAGGAAAGACAAGGTACTTAAGTGTGTCCTAGTGACCCACCCCTCTTTCCTCAGGGATACATTGCTTATAGGTCAAGTGTACTTCTAAAATACTATTGTGAAGACTCGGTGTTATGACTAGTCAAACTCTACACCTATGAGAACTTCTATATTTAACACCCAGTATTTCATTATCACTTACAACCTTTTCAATGCTTTTCCTGCTAGACATGGACTCCTACACTCTTTCCTCCCCAGTATACTATCCCGGAGTAGAATCTGATTGGGAAGAAGACATCGGGTCACCTGTTTATCGGTCACCAACACCCGCAGCTGCTAGGCAAAGGCTTAACGTAAGGAACACTGGCCCAAGATTTCGAACATCTGAATCACCCAGAAACCAGTACCAGACACCGCACCTATCCACTCAGCTACCACCTTCACTAAGAGACCCATATCTAATGGCCGACCCGTACCATCCTAACCCTTGGGCAAGGCGTACCATGGCACCTGCTAGTGCTATGGGAATTCCAAACGATGATGTTCACCAATATGTGAGGACCTCAGAATTTGAGAGACAACGGATAGAGCAGGGAGTGATACACGAATTACAAAGACAAAGAATGGATAGCCTAGCAAACCAATTAGGATATCAAAAGGAGTTAATCTTCATCCTCGAAAAAGAAATACAAGCACATCGCACGGAGACCGCCAGGACTGAAGCCAGATCTGCTACTCGAGTGACTATAGCGGTGCTCATCTTGGCGATTATCTTCTTCCTAGTGGAAAGCTACCAGAGACGTTAGAAGGAGTTTCTACTGATTTCCTTTAGATTTTCGATTTGAAAACCATTCCCCCTATGTTTTGAATAATGTTTAACATTTCAGTATTTAATCAATTCCATATATTTCAACTATACAGTTATTGTTCATTGATTTGACCCGTGGAGCGTAAATTACACCTGTTATATTCCCATCAAATTTTCCCGAATGTCACTTCTTTCATTCAACATGGTTTAGTACATTACTGACAATCTTTTTCATTAAATAAATCATCTTATTTTGTGATCTAAACAAAACCTCATTATCTTGTTTAATCAAAATGTTTATCAAATTTTTAGATAATATCAAAAACATAAATTTTCCATAAAACTTTTTCACCTAATAAGGAAAGTTAATACAACCAATTTTATAAAAATATTATTTCAAATTGATAAATAACTATGATTTTTCTTCATTAAAGTAAATATTTCTAAACTTTGGCTAAATCATAGACTACTTGTTTAGCCAATGGTTCCACTTAAAAATATTCTTTTATTAATAGTTGAAAGTTTAAATAATAAAATACTTTTCCCATAAATTGCATATTCATTTAAAATATGCGGTTCAATGATTTCACTACTTTATATATCTACAATCAAGAATGAATTTCCTACTTTCTATGTTCAAACAAAGACCTGTATTTGTAAACACAAATTCTCGAATGTTTCCAAAACCTCCTCGTTACCTTTCACTTGACGCTTCAAAAGACGATCCATACCGCGTAAACGTTAACCTATCCCACCAACCTCAATGAGATTTGAGGACTTGAACCTAGCCACCACATTATGAAAGAGCGCCAAACGACACGTTTATCCGCAGCACTCGAACCCATGCAAAACCCGTTAGTACACATCGCACGCGAAGTTCAATACTCACGTTCACAATATATTCAATGCAATCTTATGGTACCTAAAACTCAATATTTCTCAATATATCCAATGCTACACAAATTACATGATACATGAAACTAGTTTGCCTACAAATCATAATTTACTCGATTGACTACATGATACACGAAACTTAATTGATTGCAATATACGTGATACATAAGAATTGCGTCATTGATACATAGTTCTAGATTGACCACACTATACATGAAACTCATTTTGTTACAAAGCACTTTACACTAAACGGTGTACATTATACAAAATACATGATGCTAAGTTGTTAACACTATACATGAGATCCATTTCCTACAATACACATAATACTATGTTGTTTACATTACACATTAGAGCTTATTGATTTACAAAATACAAGACGCTAAATTACGTAAGCTATATATGAGACCTGTTTGATTTCAAACTACGTGACACTAGATCATACATGAGACTTGTGTGCTTACTATATACTCGAAACAAAATTTGCTTACAATTATTGCAATGGATTGATTACATTATACACAAGACATTGTCATGCACTTTGTACACCAAAGCGAAGACCATAATTCATTGAAACGACTCGGGGTTTGACGTATTCTTGTTCAAACACGAGCAGACTAAGAAACTTTAAGTGTTACTACTTTACTACTCTTTAGTTGCGAACCGACCTGATTAGAGACTTAGTTACTTGTTAGCAACTTTTTATGTGTAAACAATAGACGTGATCATAGTGAAATTGTACCCCCTTACCCGCACACAACGAAAACGATCTATACGGACCATACGATGATTTGAATAATTACGGGTGCACACGGAATTATAAAAATCAGCGCATGGAAACTATAGAGAAATTTTGTCGTGTGTTGTGACCTAAAACTTATCATGATGTGTAACAACGAAACTGATGTGACATGACAAGGGCATGGTGGATACACCGATGGTACTTCCTGTATATAAGTGTCCTATCATATTACCGAAAGTAGCGTTGTTTGTGTCATGTGAAGTTTTGACCTAGACCAATGTTTATGAAATCTTTTACCCACTAACAATTTTGAACACATTAGACTACATCTTACACAAACTCTAAATTTCAAGATCCCTCCAAATCCATTTCAAGTAATACATCTCGCGTTTAGAATTCAATTTATTATTCGTCAAATATTCTTCTTAAATTCATTTCAAAACAAAATCCATTATTCCCCTTTCATAAACAACTTTGAGTATCAGGCCTAAACAAAGTCAACCGTTACACCCCCTGGGATCCAACAATCAAAATTCACTGAAAATCAAAAACTCCCTCCTACTTCTCGATTTTGCAGCCTCCATTAGTTAAATTTCGGGACGAAATTCCCTTAACATGGGGAGACTGTAACATTTCTGATTTTAGTATTCGTATTTCAATCCAATGTAACACATTTTAAACTCTATACTCGTGCACTGTTTTGTGTTATTTTCTCGACATAAATTATATGCAATGATTCAATACAAATTCGCAAGTTTTACTCGATTATATACATTTAAACACTATACAAGTTATTTATTTCAAACTAATCAAACCTGAAAAGTCAAGGACTAAAGTTGAAAATTTAAAAAGTCTTAAGTTATAAAAAGTCAAAACAAACTGAAAAATATAAAATTTTGACATCATTTGAGGTTTGAGAAGAAATAATAGTACATCAATGATTAATTCATTTCACACGACCTTAGTAGACCTTGATATATGATTGATTAAAATAAGTTGATCTGATCTAAATTTCAAAGTCTGCATAAATAAGAAATGATAGTGTTATGAATGCTCTATTCTTGATAATTTGTTTTAAAATTTGTGTATAAAGGTTGAAACTTAAATTGTCAATAGGCTAAAAGCGTTTTGAAACTAATAGTAGTGTGAAAATTAAATATAATTTGATTACATCTGTGATTTAAATCCATTATATGCCTGAGTGTGTGTGTAAAAGATCATTATCAGATAAAGAATTTTAGCTTTTAATAAGGATTTTCCTATGAGATCAGTTTCGGGTTATGTCCTTAGCACTATTTATTCGATTTGCTTCAGTGCACATGTCCCGAAAAGCATGCAATTTGAAGTATAATCAATATATGTACTTGACAACATCTGTCAAACATATACTAGCCCTTGGATCATATTGATATATCATCTTTACTGATTCCATTGAATTCATAATCCAGATAACAGTTGGATCCACGTACCTGAATCTTATGATTTCACAAATATAAGCCAAAACATTGAATCATTCAATTCTGAATCTCATTGATTCCTATACAATCCAATTTGGATTCTGCTATTCATGTGCTAAGTGATGTCTCCTCATTCTGAATATTCGGATAATCTTTAGTAAAATCTTATATATGTCTTGAAGATAGTGCATTTACTTTCTATTTGGCATATATGTGGGGTACACAATGTTTATCATCTAAATTGTACTAAATCACATGAATTTGGAGAATGAACGCTTATAGTTTCAAATAATATAATATTGACAAATTTAAGAATTCAGGCTTTATATTTAAAATTCGATATAAATAAAAGAGCATTTTATAACCTGATCTTATTTACTTTGAAATTTATCGCGTATCATTTCAAATATTATTCAAATTAAAGGAGTGTAAAAATGAAAAAGTTGCAAAATGCACAAAATTGAGTTGAATAGGTCTCATACTATAGGTTACCATTTGTTATAGATAATATGTGTGGTGAATTAATTGAATACTGATATGATCTTCTTGCTCATGATGTTAACACTAAAAATAAGTGATTTCGGTTTATTCAGATAAAAGTCAAAAATATGTGATTTCAGTTTGTACAGAGAAAAACCAAAAATATGTGATTTCGGTTTATTCAGATAAAAATCCAAAAATATGTGATTTCGGTTTATTCAGATAAAAATCCAAAAATATATGATTTCAGTTTGTACAGAGAAAAACGAAAAATATGTATTTCCGTCTGTATAGTTAAAACTCAAAAAGATTTTGATTTTGATTTTCCATGAAAATTCTAAACTTTTATTAAAATTGTTCAGGATTGGATCAAATATGTGTTGCTGACGGAAGTTCAAGATTTGACAGGTTGAAGTTGGTAAAATTTGTGTTCAAGGCAAAAGGGTTGAAAAGCAACTAAGTTCGCCTGTGTACAGTGAAGCGAACTTAATAAGTTCGCTTAAATCAGTGAAGCGAACTTAATCTACAGTCTGGGGTGAAGCGAACTTAAGGGTGAAGCGAACTTATCTTGTTCGCCGAAGGATTGTTAAGCGAACTTAACAAGTTCGCTTAATCAAGCGAACTTAATCTGAATAAGGGTTTAATCAGGCGAACTTATCATTTTTCATCGTCTTCCTCAGAATTAAGCGAACTTGCCCAAAATTCTAAAAAATTTAAAACTGTGTTGTGAGAGTTATTTTCTGGTTGAATCTTAATCAAAATTGAATTGCGAATCTAACAAAGGTATTTTCGTTGAATTTCATCCGGTCAATTGTGTGTATTTGATGATTTTGGTCTCGGTTGTACATCACACTGTTCAAAGGCAGAATTTGACCTAATTTTTGACTGAAATATAAAATTAATCATCATCTTTGGTTGTAAATTGGTCTTCGACTGTTGTTCAAAGCTTATTTCACGATTTCTATCGATTTGCCAAAGTTTTGAAATTCTGTGTTTGAATTTGAAACGTCTCAGGTTCAGGCGAACTTGTTCGAAGCGAACTTGTTCGAAGCGAACTTGTTCGAAGCGAACTTGTCAGGCGAACTTAATAAGTTCGCCTCTTGCACTACTAAGCGAACTTATTAAGTTCGCCTAGGGGTCAGAAGTGAAATGGACTTGTGAATTTTTTATTTTTTTTTTAAATTTTTTTTTGTTTTAAAATTTTTAAATTTTTTTTTGTTTGTGTGTATTATTAAATGTGTGTTTCATATATGTGTAAGTGTACTAATGTTTGTGGTGTTGTCCAATACTTTCACAGATGGCTCGTCGTGTCGAATATAATCATAATCAAGTGGCGTTGTTAGATCCTAATATGCCAGAAGCAGTTCATTTTCAAGGCATCATAAATTTTCTGAATCGATCAAAACTGCATGTTGCCTTATCTGCGGATCCCTATATCAGCTTGGTGTATATACAACAATTCTGGGATACGGTACATCAAGATATTGACGTGGAACCGCATGTCCTCCGTGCCACAGTAAACAATACTGAGATTGCAATTTCTGAAGAGACTATTCGTGGTGCTCTTGATTTAGGTGGAAATGCTGATGATCCAATATCTTATCCTAGCACTCTTATTATGGGTTGTTTTCAACGGATGGGATATCGTGGGAAACAAAATGATACTCAAGCTCGGAAAGGTGGATTAGTTGGTGAATGGAGGTATTTTATGCATGTGATTATTCAATGCATCTCTCCGCGAAAAGCTGGTACCGATGGATTGAAGATGGCTCTTCAAACAACAATGGTGGCCTTAACATTGAATAAACGATTCAATTTTCCTCTTTATTTCTATCGGGAGATGGTAATGCAGATCAATCCTGGTGAAGGTCAAGGTTTCTTGATGTATCCTCGATTCATTCAAATGATACTCAATCACCTTATTCCAGATCGTCCACAACATGCTATAAGATTAACTTTGACTCCGATGTCAAAACGTATTTTTACTGACTGTACAAAGGTGAAACAACAGAATGCTGCATTGATTCCAGTCAATACTCCATTGTTTGGGCACTTAATCAATCCTGATTATGTTGCACCACCTAATGACAACTGGTTTCATCCTGATGAACTTGCTCAAGCTCAAGGCGTTAATGTTCAACCACAACAACAACAACAACAACAAGTTCCACACCAACACCAAGTTCAACAACAACAGATACCAGTTCCACAAATTCCTATTCCTAAACAAGTTCCTATTCCACAAGCTGCAGTTGATATACCTATTCAGGAACCAGTTCAAGAAGAGGTCGTTCATGATCCTAATCAAGATCTAGGAATGAACATGGATGATTTTGTTGATGATGCTGTGAACTCGCCCATTCATGAACAAGAAGGGAATGTGGTGACAGAAGCTGATTCTAGTTACAGCTCAAGTGATACGATATCATCTGATGATGACAACACTGATTCTGATGAATCTAGGGATTTTTCCCCAGGTCATTATGAACGGTTGGCTGCTATTCCACTGGCTAATGCTGGAAAACGCATTAAATCTCAAGCCAAACGACCACGACGAAATTCTGTTCGGGATCCTCCTTCCGGATTAGTACTTGGGAAAAGATCTTTGGTCGATGAGAGTTCTGACACTGACAGTGACTATAATCCAGATCCTACACGTCCAAAGTTAATGTCTGCGTCGATTGCTGCTGCAAATCTTCTCAAGGAGTCGAGGATGCTAATTTTGTTGCTTCTTTGATAATTACTCCTCCAATATCTAAGGATCCATCTCCAGTTCATACTCCTGTTCCTCCAGTCATTCCTACTACTTCAAGTCCTTCTATTCCACAATCAACAGTTGGTCCGTCAAAGCCTTCTGATTCTGACAGGATAACCTTCCTTGAATCTAAAGTGCTGTCTCTACAAACACAAGTTAACTCTCTTGTATTTATTGATTCACAACGACAGCTGGTGATTCAGACTCAAGCTCAACAAATTTCTGATATGCAAGCATTGGTTTCCAAACTCGTTCAGCGTCTTGACGAGTCACACCCCAACCGACGGCGGAATCATCGGGGCGGGACATGTAGACTGTTCATGAGCTCAAGGTTGACTAAATTGTAATATGTTAAATCCATTTCCATTCAAACAAACATGAATCAACTTCAAAGTACATAATGAAATACAATTTGTTTTTGAATTAAGATTAACTAGATCCAAAGCCTATGTGTAGCATGTCTTGATCAAACTCATATGAAAGCACCTGAAACATGAATAAAATAAGGTCAACTAAAAAGTTGGTGAGTATATCACAGGTTTGTATATAGGTAGCATATAATTTGTAAACCAAATCCTTTACATAACATGATAAATAAGGCATTTATGGGGAGCAGCCATTGTGTAACCAAGTACAATCAAACCTTTGTAACTAGCATGCAAAAATTGTGTTGTCGGTTTCAATCACCGCGCATCTTGGGTGGGTTTGTCAGACTCAATAGATCTATCATTGAAAACCGTCGGCTTGAAAAGTTAATGATTGCACATAATTGCATACAAGAGGTTAGCACACCTAGCACTCGGGCATAAAGCTCAAATTTGCACACATGAAAGTAAATAGGATTTGTACTTTGTGTTGTTTGTGTAAATGTAATGTGTAATTTGAATAATGTTCATGTTTCACCCCAAAAGTGTAAAAGAGTAAAATGGGTTGTGAATACTCACTTGATTCGAAGGCGTAGCTAACACGAGATACTAGCTAGTAATGTGATCCTTGTAATGCACAACGTTAACCTAGTGTGTAATATATATTGAATTAATAGTGTACAATAGTCTATGTCTAAGTCTAGGGTGGAATTGGATGAGTGTATGAAGTTTGAGATTTGTACTTGGAAGGTGTTGTGTGAAATGAACGATTTGAAAATAAACCTTTTCAGAACATTTTGATTAAGGTTAGGGTTCGAATAACTAAATATATAAATTAAATAATTATTGTTTATTTAGTTATGAGAAATAATGTAAGTATTTAAATGTAATTAAGTATAAATAATTAATTGATTTTGTTTAAACATGAATTAAATAAATAATCATCATCTTATTTATTTATAAAAATTTGTAACTTAACCATTTAAAATACCATTTAAGTGAAAGATTTTACAATAAATATAAATTTAATTTTTATAAACTTTAAATAAATAATATTTATTCCAAGATTAAACATTTAATCTTTTTTTTTTAAAGAAAACACATTTTTATAAAGTCTGAAATATTACTGATTGAAAAGTATAAAATTTATAATTCTGTCAAAAATCTGACTCACACACGACCGTGCCTCGGAAGGACACGATCGTGCTCAAGCCACGGGCGCGACCGCGCTAGTCGGGGCGCGACCGGGTTGATCAACAGAGGGCATAAACTAGACAAATCAATAGGTACGACCGTGTCTTGGTCTGGAACAATCGTGTCCAAGATTCTTAGACACAACAGAGATTATCCCAAAGGGCATGATTAGGTCTGGACAAGGGGACACGACCGCGCTTCTACTCGGCACGACCGCGTTTCGTGAGGCACGGCCACGCTAGATGATTAGCGCGACCGTGTATCTTCCAAATCAGACACGAATTGAACAAATCTTGTATTTATAGCGTTGGAATTCTTAGGGCTTTTGATTACTGAGTTGTCACGAGTCTATTCATATAAATTACTTGTATGGAAAACGTGGTTAAGACTGGTTTCGATTAAATCATTTTTATTAAAATAATAATTCTGATTCGGGATGATTTACATATTGAAAGCCCAAATTGATAAGGGGCTTTTGATAAAGCGACTGAATCGACTGAGGAAAAGGTTATAGTTACCCTGAAGCGTATCGAATTGATGGAGAACGGTAGAACGGAATTCCGACGACGGCAAGATTAACCTCCGGTGACTTCTGCTACGATTCCGACTGCTTCGACGGCTTCGGTCGTTCCAGAGAGGGTTGAATATCGTATGGTGATGGATTGCTCGAGAGTATTCGAATCGATTTTGAGGATTCGAGGCTTAGGAGGAACTTGACGGTTTCTTGAGAGGAAAACGTAATTGGATTGATAAAAGTTGTAATGGACTGAGATATTTTCTTTGTCAAAGAAAATAAAACGTAATCGGTTTCGAAATTCAAACGATCGAGCGTTTTGAAACTGCATTTACGTTTCGACTGTTACGCAGGCGCGACCGTGCCAAGGCACCGGGCGCGACCGTTCCAAAGCAAGGCACGCGACCGTGCCAAGGCACTTGGCGCGACCGTGCTAAATGGAGGCGCGACCGTGCCTATTAGGGTTTCTGGTTTATTTACCAAATCAGCCCTTGCAACTTCAGTTTTGCCATAATTTACTTGGTTAGGATTTAACAATACACCCAACGGGGTCACTAACTGAGCTAACTCTAGGAGGTGTTACCGCACGAAAATGAGTTCAAAATATTTGAATTAAATATGATCGGTTAATAATTAATGAGGCGTAGGTTGAATAAGTATAGGGTCTAGTGTTGTATTGTCATTAAAATAAGTTAAAGTAGGGTCGGAAAATCAGGAATGTTACAGTCTCCCCATGTTAAGGGAATTTCGTCCCGAAATTTTATCTAATGGAGGCAGCAAAAATCAAGAAGGAGGAGGGAGTTTTTGATTTTCGATGAATTTTGATTGTTGGATCCCAGGGGTGTAACAGTTGACTTTGTTTAGGCCTGATACTCAAAGTTGTTTATGAAAGGGGGATAATGGATTTTGTTTTGAAGTGAATTTAAGAAGAATATTTGACGAATAATAAATTGAATTCTAAACGTGAGATGTATTACTTGAAATGGATTTGGAGAGATCTTGAAATTTAGAGTTTGTGTAAGATGTAGTCTAATGTGTTCAAAATTGTTAGCGGGTAAGAGCTTTCATAAACATTGGTCTGGGTCAAAACATCGCGTGACACGGACAACGCTACTTTCGGTAATATGATAGGACACTTATATACAGGAAGTACCATCGGCGTATCCACCATGCCCTTGTCATGCCACATCAGTTTCGTTGTTACACATCATGATAAGTTTTAGGTCACAACACACGACAAAATTTCTCTATAGTTTCCATGCGCTGATTTTTATAATTCCGTGTGCACCCGTAATTATTCAAATCATCGTATGGTCCGTATAGATCGTTTTTGTTGCGAGCGGGTAAAGGGGGCACAATTTCACTATGATCACGTCTATTGTTTACACATAAAAAGTCTCTAACAAGTAACTAAGTCCCTAATCAGGTCAGTTCGCAACTAAAGAGTAGTAAAGTAGTAACACTTAAAGTTTCTTAGTTTGCTCGTGTTTGAACAAGAATACGTCAAACCCCGAGTCGTTTCAATGTATTATGGTCTTCAACTTTGGTGTACAAAGTGCATGACCATGTCTTGTGTATAATGTAATCAATCCATTACAATAATTGTAAGCAAATTTTGTTTCGAGTATATAGTAAGCACACAAGTCTCATGTATGATCTAGTGTCACGTAGTTTGTAATCAAACAGGTCTCGTATATAGCTTAAATAATTTAGCGTCTTGTATTTTGTAAATCAATAAGCTCTAATGTGTAATGTAAACAACATAGTATTATTTGTATTGTAGGAAATGGATCTCATGTATAGTGTTAGCATCATGTATTTTGTATAATTTACACCGTTTAGTATAAAGTGCTTTGTAACAAAATGAGTTTCATGTATAGTGTGGTCAATCTAGAGCTATGTATCAATGACGCAATTCTTATGTATCACGTATATTGCAAACAATTAAGTTTCGTGTATCATGTGCTCAAACCAGTAGCATGTGTATTGCAATTAAACATGCTTCGTGCATTACGTGATTAATCGAGCAAATTGTGATTTGTAGGCAAACTAGTTTCATGTATCATGTGATTTGTGTAGCATTGGATATATTGAGAATAATTGAGTTTTATGTACCATAAGATTGTATTGAATATATTGTGAACGTGAGTATTGAACTTCGCGCGCGATGTGTACTAACGGGTTTTGCATGGGTTCGAGTGCTGCGGACAAACGTGTCGTTTGGCGTTCCTGCATAATGTGGTAGTTAGGTTCAAGTCCTCAAATCTCATTGAGGTTGGTGGGAAAAGTTAACGTTTACGCGGTATGGATCGTCTTTTGAAGCGTCAAGTGAAAGGTAACGAGGAGGTTTTGGAAATATTCGGGAATTTGTGTTTTCAAATACAGGTCCTTGTTTGAACATAGAAAGTAGGAAATTCGTTCTTGATTGTAGATATATAAAGTAGTGAAATCATTGAACCGCATATTTTAAATGAATATGCAATTTATGGGAAAAGTATATATTTTTTTTATTTAAACTTTCAACTATTAATAAAAGAATATTTTTAAGTGGAACCATTGGCTAAACAAGTAGTCTATGATTTAGCCAAAGTTTAGAAATATTTACTTTAATGAAGAAAAATCATAGTTATTTATCAATTTGAAATAATATTTTTATAAAATTGGTTGTATTAACTTTCCTTATCAGGTGAAAAAGTTTCATGGAAAATTTATGTTTTTGATATTATCTAAAAATTTGATAAACATTTTGATTAAACAAGATAATGAGGTTTTGTTTAAATCACAAAATAGGATGATTTATTTAATGAAAAAGATTGTCGGTAATGTACTAAACCATGTTGAATGAAAGAAGTGACATTTGGGAAAATTTGATGGGAATATAACATGTGTAATTTACGCTCCACGGGTCAAATCAATGAACAATAACTGTAGAGTTGAAATATATGGAATTGATTAAATACTGAAATGTTAAACATTATTCAAAACATAGGGGAAATGGTTTTCAAATCGAAAATTTAAAGGAAATCAGTAGAAGCTCCTTCTAACGTCTCTGGTAGTTTTCCACTAGGAAGAAGATAATCGCCAATATGAGCACCGCTATAGTCACTCGAGTAGCAGATCTGGCTTCAGTCCTGGCGGTCTCCGTGCGATGTGCTTGTATTTCTTTTTCGAGGATGGAGATTAACTCCTTTTGATATCCTAATTGGTTTGCTAGGTTATCCATTCTTTGTCTTTGTAAGTCGTGTATCACTCCCTGCTCTATCCTTTGCCTCTCAAATTCTGAATTCCTTACATATTGATGGAAGTCATTGGTTGGAATTCCCATTACACCAGGGGGTGTCATGGTATGCCTTACCCAAGGGTTAGGATGGTACGGGTCGGGCATTAGGTATGGGTCTCTTAGTGGGGGTGGAAATTGATTGTGGAGGTGAGGTGTATGATACGGGTTTACGGGTACGGGAGATCCAGGTGTTTGAAGTCTCGGGTCGGTGTTCCTAATCCAGTCCGCCCTTACATCAAACCTTGGCCTAGTAGCTGGGGGTGTTGGTGACCGATACACGGGTGTCTCAGTGTCTTCTTCCCAATCAGATTCTGATCCAGGATGGTAAACCGGGGAGGGAGGAGGGTAGGAGTCCATGTCTTGTAGAAAAACAATGAACAAGTTGTAAGTGATAATGAAATATGAAGTGTCAAATATAGAAGTTCTTATTGGTTTTAGAGTTTGACTAGTCATAACACCGAACCTTCACGATAGTATTTTAGAAATACACATGACCTATAAGTAATGTATCCCTAAGGAGAATTCCCAGGAAAGAGGGGTGGGTCACTAAGACACACTTAAGTACCCTATCTTTCCTTAGCCAGAATTCCTCATGGGATTACACACTCTTCTAGCCATCATGTATTAATAATACTATTGTTGGGCTCATGGTTATGATGGGAATTGTTGTGAACTGGGCTTTGAGGCCCAAAAGTAGGGTTTATGCATTTCAATAGGCTTCTTCTTCTTGGAGGATAGATGGGCTTCTTGGTTCATTTTTGGTGGGCATTAGGCCCAATAGTTTAAGTCTTTGTTCATAAAAGGTGATGGTATCATGTATGGGAGTCCAAATGTGTATGAATAATTTGGTGTGTATGTGTGTGTGTTAAACTTAGGATAGTGTTTTAAGTAATTTAAGTAGGTAGCTATGCATAGAAGAAAAATTGGGCAGGTAACGTGACACATAAACTATTGAGTATTGTATCATGTGATGTAATCATATGGTATAACAATGTAAAAATATTCACATAGGAGGATAATCATATAGCATGTAGGTAGTAATGAGTGTAAGCACAAGAGTTATCGAGTAGGGTGACACATAAGTCATTATGTATTGTATCATGTAGTGTAAGTACTTAGGATAGCATGTAAAAATACTTGCACAAGAATTTCTAATGTAACATGTAGTAGCATGGCATTGTATGGGTGTCCTAAAGTTATAGTCTAGGTCAAGATTGTCTAATAACCTAGTTCCGTATAACCAAGGCTCTGATACCAATCTGTCACACCCCAACCGACGGCGGAATCATCGGGGCGGGACATGTAGACTGTTCATGAGCTCAAGGTTGACTAAATTGTAATATGTTAAATCCATTTCCATTCAAACAAACATGAATCAACTTCAAAGTACATAATGAAATACAATTTGTTTTTGAATTAAGATTAACTAGGGCCAAAGCCTATGTGTAGCATGTCTTGATCAAACTCATATGAAAGCACCTGAAACATGAATAAAATAAGGTCAACTAAAAAGTTGGTGAGTATATCACATGTTTGTATATAGGTAGCATATAATTTGTAAACCAAATCCTTTACATAACATGATAAATAAGACATTTATGGGGAGCAGCCATTGTGTAACCAAGTACAATCAAACCTTTGTAACTAGCATGCAAAAATTGTGTTGTCGGTTTCAATCACCGCGCATCCTAGGTGGGTTTGTCAGACTCAATAGATCTATCATTGCAAACCGTCGGCTTGAAAAGTTAAAGATTGCACATAATCGCATACAAGAGGTTAGCACACCTAGCACTCGGGCATAAAGCTCAAATTTGCACACATGAAAGTAAATAGGATTTGTACTTTGTGTTGTTTGTGTAAATGTAATGCGTAATTTGAATAATGTTCATGTTTCACCCCAAAAGTGTAAAAGAGTAAAAGAGGTTGTGAATACTCACTTGATTCGAAGGCGTAACTAACACGAGATACTAGCAAGTAATGTGATCCTTGTAATGCACAACGTTAACCTAGTGTGGAATATATATTGAATTAATAGTGTACAATAGTCTATGTCTAAGTCTAGGGTGGAATTGGATGAGTGTATGAAGTTTGAGATTTGTACTTGGAAGGTGTTGTGTGAAATGAACGATTTGAAAATAAACCTTTTCAGAACATTTTGATTAAGGTTAGAGTTCGAATAACTAAATATATAAATTAAATAATTATTGTTTATTTATTTATGAGAAATAATGTAAGTATTTAAATGTAATTAAGTATAAATAATTAATTGATTTTGTTTAAACATGAATTAAATAAATAATCATCATCTTATTTATTTATAAAAATTTGTAACTTAACCATTTAAAATACCATTTAAGTGAAAGATTTTACAATAAATATAAATTTAATTTTTATAAACTTTAAATAAATAATATTTATTCCAAGATTAAACATTTAATCTTTTTTTTTAAAGAAAACACATTTTTATAAAGTCTGAAATATTACTGATTGAAAAATATAAAATTTATAATTCTGTCAAAAATCTGACTCACACACGACCGTGCCTCGGAAGGGCACGATCGTGCTCAAGCCACGGGCGCGACCGCGCTAGTCGGGGCGCGACCGGGTTGATCAACAGAGGGCATAAACTAGACAAATCAATAGGTACGACCGTGTCTTGGTCTGGCACGATTGTGTCCAAGATTCTTAGACACAACAGAGATTAGCCCAAAGGGCATGATTAGGTCTGGACAAGGGGACACGACCGCGCTTCTACTCGGCACGACCGCGTTTCGTGAGGCATGGCCGCGCTAGATGATTAGCGCGACCGTGTCTCTTCCAAATCAGACACGAATTGAACAAATCTTGTATTTATAGCGTTGGAATTCTTAGGGCTTTTGATTACTGAGTTGTCACGAGTCTATTCATATAAATTAATTGTATGGAAAACGTGGTTAAGACTGGTTTCGATTAAATCATTTTTATTAAAATAATAATTCTGATTCGGGATGATTTACATATTGAAAGCCCAAATTGATAAGGGGCTTTTGATAAAGAGACTGAATCGACTGAGGAAAAGGTTATAGTTACCCTGAAGCGTATCGAATTGATGGAGAACGGTAGAACGGAATTCCGACGACGGCAAGATTAACCTCCGATGACTTCTGCTGCGATTCCGACTGCTTCGACGGCTTCGGTCGTTCCAGAGAGGGTTGAATATCGTATGGTGATGGATTGCACGAGAGTATTCGGATCTATTTTGAGGATTCGAGGCTTGGAAGGAACTTGACGGTTTCTTGAGAGGAAAACGTAATTGGATTGATAAAAGTTGTAATGGACTGAGATATTTTCTTTGTCAAAGAAAATAAAACGTAATCGGTTTCGAATTTCAAACGATCGAGCGTTTTGAAACTGCATTTACGTTTCGACTGTTACGCAGGCGCGACCGTGCCTAAGAGAGGTGCGACCGTGCCAAGGCACCGGGCGCGACCGTTCCAAAGCAAGGCACGCGACCGTGCCAAGGCACTTGGCGCGACCGTGCTAAATGGAGGCGCGACCGTGCCTATTAGGGTTTCTGGTTTATTTACCAAATCAGCCCTTGCAACTTCAGTTTTGCCATAATTTACTTGGTTAGGATTTAACAATACACCCAACGGGGTCACTAACTAAGCTAACTCTAGGAGGTGTTACCGCGCGAAAATGAGTTCAAAATCTTTGAATTAAATATGATCGGTTAATAATTAATGAGGCGTAGGTTGAATAAGTATAGGGTCTAGTGTTGTATTGTCATTAAAATAAGTTAAAATAGGGTCGAAAAATCAGGAATGTTACATGATGCTCAGGGGGAGTTGAGGATACCTGATACTTGTCACACAGAGTCAATTCAAAGACGTGATGATGAAGACAATGATCCTACTGGAAATACTAAGGGTGATCGTCAATACACTGACGCTAATCCTATATCTAGAGTTCAGGGGGAGTCGACATCACAATCACTTGAAGGAAACAAAGACAAAGATACTTCTGGTATTAATGAGAAGAAATTCTGTTATTAGAGTTCTTTCAAGATTCAGAAGAAGTGGAAGCTGAAAAGATTGAATGTCTTGATGACAATGACGATTTATTCAATGACATGGAAGATGATATGTCGGATACTGAGATAAAAGAAGGAGAAATAGTAGAGATTGAAATAGAGAAAGATAAAGACAGTGTCACATATGAAGGCTGTGATGGTCTTAAGGTGCCATATAACTTCATCCAAGAGGATGATGTTCCTGAGTTCTCTTATGACGGAATAACCGACTCTATGGGCTCTATTGAAGACGTCACACTGCCTGATGATACAGCCGAGTCAAAGATGGATACTGTTGATGAGAATCTTCAATTCAATAAGGGTACTGAAACTGAAACTACTCACACTGAGTCTCCGAAGATTAATGAAGAACCTGTGATGTACAGAGATACAGGGATGACACGAGAACAGCGGAGAGAAGTAGTAAACAGTTGGATGAAGGTGCTACCCAAGTCTCCAGCACAACCTGCTCAGAAAGAGAAATATGTAAATAAAGAGCAGTGTGTAGGAAGGATCATAAGTTGGTTCTATGATGGTGAATCAAAAATATTTGCAATCAAACGATCTGACGGTGTTCAATATTTAAAGCCGAGGATCAAATATTTCAATACCTTGCCGAGGTGTGAAATAAATGGTCTAGCTTCAAAGCCACTCATAAATAGATCGAAGAATGGTTTGGCTGATGTGATAGCAAACCTGATAAAGAAAGAAGGTAGTTCGGGTAAGTATGAACGGCTGAAACCACAGAATGGAAAGAGAGTGAAGAACACAGATCCTAAGACTGGGAAAGTAACTTGGAGATACAAGTATAGACCAGTGCGTGCTATTCACAAGATACCATTAAAGAATATTCCTCAAGTCTTTCTTGGGAATATGAAATGGTGGTATGTTGATGTTAATACTGGTGAAGCAAGGATTGAAGATAAAGATAATAAGGTCATTGTGTGTTTCTATGACGCAATGAATCTTATTAATTTTTCAAAGAAAGATCAGAGGACGCTGCGAAAGAATGAGATCATGTATACTGATGAATGGAGAGAACAAGGTCTACAGTACAAAAGAGTTTTGGAGATATGCAGAAGATATGGTGTGCATGCAGGAAGCAGACTACCGGATAACTGGAAGAGTTCAAGATAAAGACTGAAGACAGAAGACCAAGCTATTGTCAAGGGGGAGTCTGTTAGGACATAGATTTGTAATGACAAAAGCTTGTAATAGTTAGATTTTATGTCTTTATATTTTGTTATGTAATTGTATAAAGTTGCTAAGTGTTTTTACAAGTGAGCCTAGAGGCGAACTTGTTAAGTTCGCCTGCTCTATCAGAGGCGAATTTAATAAGTTCGCTTAGGTCTAACTGAGGTGAACTTGTTAAGTTCGCTTAGTCTGTTTCAGGCGAACTTAATAAGTTCGCTTACAGCAGGTTAGTTTCTATATATATGTGTTTACAGAGTCATTAGACAGAGAACAGATCAGAGAGAACTAGAATTGTCTGATTGAGTCTGTAAACCATTGTGAATTGGAATATAATTGAGAAGTTTATTTACGCGTGTTGTTTCAATTGTCGGTTAGTATGCAAATGTTAACAGGAAGGATTCCGCACTTCCTGTTATAGCAACGTCATATCACGAGTTCGATCAGTAGTTGAGTTACCAGGACCTACAGTTTCAGAATATAGCATTCAGTATCGTTGAAATGGAACAAAAACTTCTTGTCACAGACATGTGATACGCTTAAAAGATTATGTTCTCACCTTTTCAAATTTGTCTTTGTCATTCTTTAACGTTCCCTATCCAGTTATGTACCCGCCATTATTACCCACAAAAGAGACATAACCACCATCAATTTGTTTTACATCCTCAAGCAATCTAACATTCCCTGTCATATGTCGAGAGCAACCACTATCCACATACCATGTATTGTTGATAGTCCTCTTTGGTTGTCCCTACATAAACAACGAGAATCAGTTAGAAACTGGAACCCAAGCCATCGTGGTCTTGGGTCGTCCAGTTTGATCAAAATAAACAACCTCTTGTAATTTACAATCAATCTTATCATTCACTTTTGGAAGAGAAGTTTAACAATCAGACTTTTTCAAAGAAGAACCATGTTGATTATTTTGAAAAAAATTATTTGATATATTATTGTCAGATTCGGATGTTTCCAAAATTTTCTTTAATTTTCTGTTTCTTCTTCTCCTTTGAGGTATAGACAATTTAACTTCCTGATGAGAATCTTTTGAAATTCCAACATTAGGAATCTCAAGCTTCTCTTTGCATACGAAAGATTTAGCATTCAATTTATCCTGTTGTTTAAATCCAGAGGATTTAACAAAAGATCGACCAGGCAAATTTTTCTCCAAACTAGAAGACGACTTTCCCTCATCTTTTCTTTTCAGAATCTTCACCACTTTTGGTTGTGAAGGAACAGTCTTCATTTTACCCTGGTTCTTTTAAGGACAATTGATCAAAATGTGACCAGCCTCATTCCAATGAAAACACACTCTTCTTTCATGATAAGTTCTGAAATAAGAGGTTTTCTTTGAATTTGAAGATCCATCAGAGGAATAAGCTTCAGAGGAATGTCTAGAACAATTTATGGGCTTCTTTGGAACATAAGTCTGTGTTGGCACCTTTGAAGAATTCACTTTTTGATAACCAGCCGCAACAAACCCACTTGACTGTAAGATTGGAGAAAGTTTAGTTGGAACAGCTTTCACCTCTTCGGGTTCAGTCATAATGCATCTATCTCGGGTAACAGTTTTAACAACTATTGGGTCATCAATTTTCACTTCTTTTGGAATGCCCTCGACCTTCTTTTCATCGAACATCTCATCTTTAGAATCAGACTCATACACCATATCCTCCCCAGTTACCGGATTCACCTTTAACACAGTTTTTGGATCTATCTCCTCTTCATTTATGATTTCAGGTTCCACCACATAATTTGCATTAAACGGTGGAGGAATAAATCCAATGCCAGCAACATGCTTAGTAGGATCAGCATTTGAGTTAAAATAATCCAAAACAACCGAAGAACTTTCAAATTGTTCCAACTTTCGATGAAGTTTGATCACCTCATACTCTTTGTCAGATATTTCTTTATTCTTTTGGGCAACAGCTTCATTATGTTTTTCTATTTCAGCATAAGCCATATCTAGATGATAACCCTGCTCTTTGTATTTTAGCCTAAGAGAATTTAAGTCTCTTTTCAAAGACTCAATTCTATCAATGCACAGCTTATCATTATCTTTCAGTTTCTGATTAACTGAATGCATTGATTTCATATCACAAATCAAGTTTGTGTTATCATCCATGACCTTTTGCAATTTATCTTTAACAGAAATGCAGTTAGAACAGTAAATATGACAAACAGAGTCTTTTACCTTAGACGGATCAGACATGTCTGCCATGAATACTTTGGCAATGGGAATATTCTCTGAATCATCACCAACTGAAGCATTTTGTGTAAGAACAACATCCTCCTCAGCAACCCCTGATGCAGCATCAGAATCAATAATCTTCCCTTGTTCTACCTCATCATCAACGCTTGGAACACTATCACTATCACACGAATCATCACTAGAACTTTCATCATCAGTAGACTCCTCTGGTTTTTCAGAATGAATTTCTGCAACAAAAGCCTGACTTATAGCACCCACCAAGTCTTCCAGATGAATGCCCAGTCATAATTTTCGTCGTTTTGAGCAACCAATGCTGATGATGCAGATGCATTATTTGTATTACCAGAAGAACCATGTGATTGATTCCTATTATACTGAAAATTAGGCTTCGGTCGTTCCAGAGAGGGTTGAATATCGTATGGTGATGGATTGCACGAGAGTATTCGGATCTATTTTGAGGATTCGAGGCTTGGGAGGAACTTGACGGTTTCTTGAGAGGAAAACGTAATTGGATTGATAAAAGTTGTAATGGACTGAGATATTTTCTTTGTCAAAGAAAATAAAACGTAATCGATTTCGAATTTCAAACGATCGAGCATTTTGAAACTGCATTTACGTTTCGACTGTTACGCAGGCGCGACCGTGCCTAAGAGAGGTGCGACCGTGCCAAGGCACCGGGCGTGACCGTTCCAAAGCAAGGCACGCGACCGTGCCAAGGCACTTGGCGCGACCGTGCTAAATGGAGGCGCGACCGTGCCTATTAGGGTTTCTGGTTTATTTACCAAATCAGCCCTTGCAACTTCAGTTTTGCCATAATTTACTTGGTTAGCATTTAACAATACACCCAACGGGGTCACTAACTAAGCTAACTCTAGGAGGTGTTACATCGCGAAAATGAGTTCAAAATCTTTGAATTAAATATGATCGGTTAATAATTAATGAGGCGTAGGTTGAATAAGTATAGGGTCTAGTGTTGTATTGTCATTAAAATAAGTTAAAATAGGGTCGAAAAATCAGGAATGTTACATGATGCTCAGGGGGAGTTGAGGATACCTGATACTTGTCACACAGAGTCAATTCAAAGACGTGATGATGAAGACAATGATCCTACTGGAAATACTAAGGGTGATCGTCAATACACTGACGCTAATCCTATATCTAGAGTTCAGGGGGAGTCGACATCACAATCACTTGAAGGAAACAAAGACAAAGATACTTCTGGTATTAATGAGAAGAAATTCTGTTATTAGAGTTCTTTCAAGATTCAGAAGAAGAGGAAGCTGAAAAGATTGAATGTCTTGATGACAATGACGATTTATTCAATGACATGGAAGATGATATGTCGGATACTGAGATAAAAGAAGGAGAAATAGTAGAGATTGAAATAGAGAAAGATAAAGACAGTGTCACATATGAAGGCTGTGATGGTCTTAAGGTGCCATATAACTTCATCCAAGAGGATGTTGTTCCTGAGTTCTCTTATGACGGAATAACCGACTCTATGGGCTCTATTGAAGACGTCACACTGCCTGATGATACAGCCGAGTCAAAGATGGATACTGTTGATGAGAATCTTCAATTCAATAAGGGTACTGAAACTGAAACTACTCACACTGAGTCTCCGAAGATTAATGAAGAACCTGTGATGTACAGAGATACAGGGATGACACGAGAACAGCAGAGAGAAGTAGTAAACAGTTGGATGAAGGTGCTACCCAAGTCTCCAGCACAACCTGCTCAGAAAGAGAAATATGTAAATAAAGAGCAGTGTGTAGGAAGGATCATAAGTTGGTTCTATGATGGTGAATCAAAAATATTTGCAATCAAACGATCTGACGGTGTTCAATATTTAAAGCCGAGGATCAAATATTTCAATACCTTGCCGAGGTGTGAAATAAATGGTCTAGCTTCAAAGCCACTCATAAATAGATCGAAGAATGGTTTGGCTGATGTGATAGAAAACCTGATAAAGAAAGAAGGTAGTTCGGGTAAGTATAAACGGCTGAAACCACAGAATGGAAAGAGAGTGAAGAACACAGATCCTAAGACTGGGAAAGTAACTTGGAGATACAAGTATAGACCAGTGCGTGCTATTCACAAGATACCATTAAAGAATATTCCTCAAGTCTTTCTTGGGAATATGAAATGGTGGTATGTTGATGTTAATACTGGTGAAGCAAGGATTGAAGATAAAGATAAGAAGGTCATTGTGTGTTTCTATGACGCAATGAATCTTATTAATTTTTCAAAGAAAGATCAGAGGACGCTGCGAAAGAATGAGATCATGTATACTGATGAATGGAGAGAACAAGGTCTACAGTACAAAAGAGTTTTGGAGATATGCAGAAGATATGGTGTGCATGCAGGAAGCAGACTACCGGATAACTGGAAGAGTTCAAGATAAAGACTGAAGACAGAAGACCAAGCTATTGTCAAGGGGGAGTCTGTTAGGACATAGATTTGTAATGACAAAAGCTTGTAATAGTTAGATTTTATGTCTTTATATTTTGTTATGTAATTGTATAAAGTTGCTAAGTGTTTTTACAAGTGAGCCTAGAGGCGAACTTGTTAAGTTCGCCTGCTCTATCAGAGGCGAATTTAATAAGTTCGCTTAGGTCTAACTGAGGTGAACTTGTTAAGTTCGCTTAGTCTGTTTCAGGCGAACTTAATAAGTTCGCTTACAGCAGGTTAGTTTCTATATATATGTGTTTACAGAGTCATTAGACAGAGAACAGATCAGAGAGAACTAGAATTGTCTGATTGAGTCTGTAAACCATTGTGAATTGGAATATAATTGAGAAGTTTATTTACGCGTGTTGTTTCAATTGTCGGTTAGTATGCAAATGTTAACAGGAAGGATTCCGCACTTCCTGTTATAGCAACGTCATATCACGAGTTCGATCAGTAGTTGAGTTACCAGGACCTACAGTTTCAGAATATAGCATTCAGTATCGTTGAAATGGACCAAAAACTTCTTGTCACAGACATGTGATACGCTTAAAAGATTATGTTCTCACCTTTTCAAATTTGTCTTTGTCATTCTTTAACGTTCCCTATCCAGTTATGTACCCGCCATTATTACCCACAAAAGCGACATAACCACCATCAATTTGTTTTACATCCTCAAGCAATCTAACATTCCCTGTCATATGTCGAGAGCAACCACTATCCACATACCATGTATTGTTGATAGTCCTCCTTGGTTGTCCCTACATAAACAACGAGAATCAGTTAGAAACTGGAACCCAAGCCATCGTGGTCTTGGGTCGTCCAGTTTGATCAAAATAAACAACCTCTTGTAATTTACAATCAATCTTATCATTCACTTTTGGAACAGAAGTTTAACAATCAGACTTTTTCAAAGAAGAACCATGTTGATTATTTTGAAAAAAATTATTTGATATATTATTGTCAGATTCGGATGTTTCCAAAATTTTCTTTAATTTTCTGTTTCTTCTTCTCCTTTGAGGTATAGACAATTTAACTTCCTGATGAGAATCTTTTGAAATTCCAACATTAGGAATCTCAAGCTTCTCTTTGCATACGAAAGATTTAGCATTCAATTTATCCTGTTGTTTAAATCCAGAGGATTTAACAAAAGATCGACCAGGCAAATTTTTCTCCAAACTAGAAGACGACTTTCCCTCATCTTTTCTTTTCAGAATCTTCACCACTTTTGGTTGTGAAGGAACAGTCTTCATTTTACCCTGGTTCTTTTAAGGACAATTGATCAAAATGTGACCAGCCTCATTCCAATGAAAACACACTCTTCTTTCATGATAAGTTCTGAAATAAGAGGTTTTCTTTGAATTTGAAGATCCATCAGAGGAATAAGCTTCAGAGGAATGTCTAGAACAATTTATGGGCTTCTTTGGAACATAAGTCTGTGTTGGCACCTTTGAAGAATTCACTTTTTGATAACCAGCCGCAACAAACCCACTTGACTGTAAGATTGGAGAAAGTTTAGTTGGAACAGCTTTCACCTCTTCGGGTTCAGTCATAATGCATCTATCTCGGGTAACAGTTTTAACAACTATTGGGTCATCAATTTTCACTTCTTTTGGAATGCCCTCGACCTTCTTTTCATCGAACATCTCATCTTTAGAATCAGACTCATACACCATATCCTCCCCAGTTACCGGATTCACCTTTAACACAGTTTTTGGATCTATCTCCTCTTCATTTATGATTTCAGGTTCCACCACATAATTTGCATTAAACGGTGGAGGAATAAATCCAATGCCAGCAACATGCTTAGTAGGATCAGCATTTGAGTTAAAATAATCCAAAACAACCGAAGAACTTTCAAATTGTTCCAACTTTCGATGAAGTTTGATCACCTCAGACTCTTTGTCAGATATTTCTTTATTCTTTTGGGCAACAGCTTCATTATGTTTTTCTATTTCAGCATAAGCCATATCTAGATGATAACCCTGCTCTTTGTATTTTAGCCTAAGAGAATTTAAGTCTCTTTTCAAAGACTCAATTCTATCAATGCACAGCTTATCATTATCTTTCAGTTTCTGATTAACTGAATGCATTGATTTCATATCACAAATCAAGTTTGTGTTATCATCCATGACCTTTTGCAATTTATCTTTAACAGAAATGCAGTTAGAACAGTAAATATGACAAACAGAGTCTTTTACCTTAGACGGATCAGACATGTCTGCCATGAATACTTTGGCAATGGGAATATTCTCTGAATCATCACCAACTGAAGCATTTTCTGTAAGAACAACATCCTCCTCAGCAACCCCTGATGCAGCATCAGAATCAATATTCTTCCCTTGTTCTACCTCATCATCAACGCTTGGAACACTATCACTATCACACGAATCATCACTAGAACTTTCATCATCAGTAGACTCCTCTGGTTTTTCAGAATGAATTTCTGCAACAAAAGCCTGACTTATAGCACCCACCAAGTCTTCCAGATGAATGCCCCAGTCATAATTTTCGTCGTTTTGAGCAACCAATGCTGATGATGCAGATGCATTATTTGTATTACCAGAAGAACCATGTGATTGATTCCTATTATACTGAAAATTTGGCCGATTGTTTTGAAAATTATTCTGCTTCTTTTGAGAATCAAATTCTACCTTCGGCTTCACACGCTCCTTAGCAAAGTGACCATACTCTTGGCAGTTGTAACAACGAACTTTGCTCTTATCAAAACCCATACGAGATCGACTATTTGAACCAATATATTTTCTACCAGTTCTCTTCAAGAAATCTTTAGCTTGACGCATTAACAAGGCCATATTCCATTGGATATTCATTTCTTCCAGATCAACAGGGTCAATCTGTCTGAAATCTTCTTCTATAACCTTAGGATCATGTATTTTACCTCCAATAAAATTCTCATATGATGCCATGAAAGATGAAAACATAGAAAGATAATCATCAGCAACTTTCTGATTCAAATGAGATCCAGATGATGTTGAAGCTGTAGTTGTAGAAAATCCAGAACGGCTTGAATGACCAGAATAAATTGGAACTCCAGAACACTGATCATTTGAAGACTCTTGAGCATCACCAGAAAAGAATGCCACTCTAGTACCAGATTTACCAGTAGATTTGGCAAAATACATTGAGGGATCCTGGATATGCTCCATATTAGTCTCTTTCTTCTTCATATTCATGTCATGCGACTGAATCTTCCCTAGAACTTCTTCAAGAGACATGGTTTTGTACTTAATATTCTCTTTGATTAAAACCATATACACATCAAATTTTGATGGTAAAGCCTCCAAGAATTTATCATTGATTTCCTCAGTCTCATACACCACAGAAGCACTTGTCAATTCCCTAAGAAGATGATAGAATCTTGTAGCAAGATCATCCAAGGATTCGTTTTGAAAATGTTTAAAGACCAAGAACTGCTTCTTTAATAGCTCCTTTATACTCTTCTTCACATCCAAACTTCCTTCACACCTTTTCTGTAATGCTTCCCACAGTTGTTGAGAAGACTTGAACTGTTTAAAACTGTGATATATTTCCTTCGGAAGAGACATCGAAATACTAGCCATCGCTTTCTTTTCCCTATCAAATAACAACTTCTCTTCGGTAGTTAACGCTGAAACCGGCTTCGGAACATCATCCTTTCCCATCCACGAATAAGTACGATGCGTATATCCTTCCAAAATCGGAATCCACAAACTAGTATCGGTAAAAGATACGAACTGGTCAAACCGATCTTTCCAATTAGAATAATCTGCTAGATTCAACAACTTCTGAGGTTTTTGAGATGTACCGATCTCATTGTCATAATTGAACATATTCGTGACTTGAACCATATTTGCCATTTTAAAAAAGATTTCTGAAAAATTTCTAAGTGCTGAAGTCTTACCCTCAGGCGAAGATAATAAGTTCGCCTCTGATACACCCAAGCGAACTTAATAAGTTCGCTTAAACCAGAAACTTGAAATCTGCTTAACTTCGCCTAAAATAAGTTCGCTTACCCTGTGAGAAGAGAAATTGACAAGTTCTCTTGGTGCTAAGTTCGCCTGCACAGAAATCAGCAAGTTCGCTTGCCGTAACAGAATCAAGATCAAGAACTTTTTCAGACCAAAATTGCGAACCAAGAACATCCAAAAATCGTCATTAATCACTGAATTGAAGGAATTAAACAAAATTGGACTGTAGGATCGTGTAATTTGTCAATTAGAAGCTTTCTATCGGATCAATTTCATCATAATCCTCTTCAAAAACACCAAATCAGATCAAAATCAGTCTTGAAAACTCCATTGAAATGAAAAACTCAAAAATGATGAATTTGATGTCAATTTGCATATAAAATCGTCTAGAATTAACAAGAATCACGAGCAAAAGCTCTGATACCACTTGTAGGTCCCTATGGCCCGTCTATGGATCGATCTCGTGATAAGACGTGACGTTTACTCGGAGTGCGGAATCCAACGAGTCAACGTTTATACGCATAAAATACAATGCAAACAAGCAAGTAAATATCCTTCTCAGTTCGTATTTCAAATCACAATGATGTTTACAGACTTAATATGACTTCTCTGTTCTATTTGATTCTATTCTGATCACTTATGAACGACTGACTCTGTAAACATATATATAGATAACTGACTTGATATAGGTGAACTTATTAAGTTCGCCTCTAACAGCTTAAGCGAACTTAACAAGTTCGCCTAAGTTAGACTTAAGCGAACGCCTCTGATAGACCAGGCGAACTTAACAAGTTCGCCTCTAGGCTATACTTGTAAAACACTTGGTGACATTTGACATTTACAAAACAAAAACATAAAGACATAAAATCTAACTATTACAAGCTTTTGTCATTACAAACTATGTCCTAACAGACTCCCCCTTAACAATAGCTTGATCTTCAGTCTTAAGTCTTTATCTTGAACTCTTCCAGTTATCCGGTAGTCTGCTGCCAGCATGCACTCCATATCTTCTGTATATCTCCAAAACTCTTTTGTACTGTAGACCTTGTTCTCTCCAAACATCAGTGAACATTATTTCATTCTTTCGCAACGTCCTCTGATCTTTCTTTGAGAAGTTGATAAGATTCATTACATCATAGAAACATACAATGACCTTATTGTCTTTATCTTCAATCCTTGCTTCACCAGTATTAACATCAACATACCACCATTTCATATTCCCAAGAAAGTCTTGTGGAATCTTCTTTAACGGTATCTTGTGAATAGCACGCACTGGTTTATACTTGTATCTCCAGGTCACTTTCCCAGTCTTTGGATCTATGTTCTTCACTCTCTTTCCCTTTTGTGGTTTCAGCCGATCATACTTTCCTGAACTACCTTCTTTCTTGATCAAGTTTGCTATCACATCAGCCAAACCATTCTTCGATCTAGTAATGAGTGGCTTTGAAGCTAAACCATTTATTTCACACCTTGGCAAGGTATTGAAATATTTGATCCTCGGCTTTAAGTATTGAACACCGTCAGATCGTTTAATTGAAAATAATTTTGATTCATCATCATAGAACCAACTTATGATCCTTCCTACACACTGCTCTTTATTCACATATTTATCTTTCTGAGCAGGTTGTGCTGTTGAGCTTGAGTCTGAATCACCAGCTGTCATTGTGAATCAGTAGAAACAAGAGTGTTAACTTGTGTTTGTAGAGAAAGCACTTGAGATTCAAGGAAAGTAATCCTTTCAGAATCAGAAGGCTTTGACGGACCAGCTGACGACTGTGGAATAGAAGGACTTGTAGTAGGAGTAATGATTGGAGGAACATGAGTTACAACCGGAGATGTATCTTTTGATCTTGGAGGAGTAATAAATAAGGAAGCAACAAAATTAGCATCCTCTACTCCCTGTGAAGATTGTGCAACAGCTATTGAAGCAGTCATTAATTTTTTATTCTTAGGGTCTGGATTAAAGTCACTATCAGACTCAGTACTTTCATCAACCAAGGATCTTTTTCCAAGTACTGAACCGGAAGGAGGATCCCGAACAGACTTTCTTCTTGGTCGTCTGGCTTGAGATTTAATGAGTTTTCCAGCATTAGCCAGTGGAATAGCAGCTAACCGTTCATAATGACCTGAGGAAAAATCCCTAGATGCATCAGAGTCAGTGCTTTCATTATCAGATAATATTGTATCACTTGAGCTTGAACTAGATTCATCATCAGTCACCACATTCCCTTCAACTTCATGAATGGGCGAGTTCATAGCATCATCAAGGAAATCTTCCATGTTCATTCCTAGATAGTGTTCAGGTTCATGAACGACCTCTTTTTGAACTGGTTCCTGAATAGGTATTTCAACCTCAGCTTGTGGAATAGGAACTTGTTCAGAAATAGGAATTTATGGTTGTACGGGAACTTGTACTTGTTGAACTGGTATCTATTGTTGTGGAACTTGTTGTTGTGCTGGTTGTTGTGGTTGTTGCTGTTGTTGTTGTTGAACATTGACGCCTGGAACTTGAGCAATTTCTTCTTGATGAAACCAGTTGTCATTCAGTGGTGCAACATAATCAGGATTGATTAAGTGCCCAAACAATGGAGTATTGACTGGTATCAATGCAGCATTTTGCTGTTTCACCTTCGTGCAGTCAGTAAAGATACGCTTTGACATCGGAGTCAAAGTTAATCTTATAGGATGTTGTGGAAGGTCCAGAATAAGTTGATTGAGAATCATTTGAATAAAGCGAGGATACATCAAGAATCCTTGACTTTCAGCCGGATTAATCTGCATGACCATCTCCCGATAGAAGTAACGTGGAAAATTGAATCGCTTATTTAACGTTTAAGCAACCATTGCAGTTTGAAGAGCCATCTTCAAGCCATCGGTACCAGCTTTGCGAGGAGAGATGCACTGAATAATCACATGCATAAAGTACCTCAATTCACCAACTAAGCCACCTTTACGTGCTTGTGTATCATTTTGTTTCCCATGATATCCCATTCTTTGAAAACAACCCATAATAAGATTGCCTGGATAAGATAACGGATCTTCAGCATTTCCACCCAAATCAAGAGCAGCACGAAGCGCCTCTTCAGAAATGGCAATCTCGGTATTATTAACAATGGCACGAAGAACATGAGGTTCAACGTCCGTATCTTGATGTACTGTGTCCCAAAATTGATGTATGTACACGAGACTTATGTAAGGATCAGCAGATAAAGCAACGTGAAGACGTGATCTGTTCAAAAAACCTATAATGCCTTGAAAATTTACAGCCTCGGACATGTTAGGATCTAACAATGCCACTTGATTATGTTTATATTCGACACGTCGATCCATCTGAAAAAGTTGGACAACAAACATATTAGCAAAAATAACAAACATGAACAAACAACAAAACAACCAAAAAAAAAAAAATTTTTGAACACACACAAAAAATTTACAAGTCCAAATCTTCCCTGACCCCTAGGAGAATTTAATAAGTTCGCTTAGTAGTCAAGAGGCGAACTTAAGTTCGCCTGACAAGTTCGCTTGGAACAAGTTCGCCTAAACCTGTGACGATTCAAATTCAAACTCAGACATTCAAAAATCAGCAAATCGAGATAAAATCATGGAATAAGCAATGAACATCAGTCGAATATCAATTAACAACCAAATAGGATGATCAATTTTATAAGTCCGGTCAAAATTAGGTCAAAAACCGTCCGTTTAAACTTTCGACGGAAACCGAGATGAAAATTACCAAATTCTCACAATTTAACGGATGAAATTCAATGAAATTACCTTGGTTGAGTTCGCAATTCAATTTGGAATATTCTAGAACCGGTAAACAACTCCAACAACACAGATTAAATTTTGAAAAATTTCAGTTACGTTCGCCTAAAATGAAGAAGACTATGAATCTGTTAAGTTCGCTTGATCTAGAACCTTAAACACATTAAGTTCGCTTATTTAGGCGAACTTGTTAAGTTCGCTTAACAAGCCTTCATCGAACATGATAAGTTCACTTCACCACAAACAAACAGATTAAGTTCGCTTCTCTACAGACAACCAGATTAAGTTCGCTTTACTGCTGCTAAGCGAACTTATTAAGTTCGCTTCACTGTACACAGGCGAACTTAATATTTAATCACTTTTGCCTTGAACAAAATTTTACCAACTTCAACCTTTCAAGTCTTGAACTTTCATCTGCATCATGTATCCGATCCAATCCCGAACAATTTTAATAAAAGTTTAGAATTTTCATGGAAAAGAAAATCAAAATCTTTTTGAGTTTTATCTATACAAACGAAATCACATATTTTTGAATTTTATCTGTACAAACAGAAACACATATTTTTGGATTTTTATCTGAATAAACTGAAATCACGTATTTTTGAATGATCATCATGAGCAAGAAGATCATATCAATTAATTCATCACACATTTTAGCAATAACAAAGGGTAACCTATAGTATGAAACCATCCAACTCAGTTTTGTGCACTTCGCATCTTTTTCATTTTGAAACTCATTCAATTTGAATAATATTTGAAATGATACGCGATAAATTCCAAAGTAAATAAGATCAGGTTATAAAATGCTCATTTATTTTTACCGAATTTGAAATATAAAGCATGAATTCTTAAATTTGTCAATATTATATGATTTGAAACTATAAGCGTTTATTCTCCAAATTCATGTGATTTAATACAATTTAGATGAAAAACATCGTGTACCCCACATATATGCCAAACAGAAATATAAATTGCACTATCTTCAAGACATATACAATTTATGGTAAGGTTAGATCAATTTCCAAGATGAAATTATCTCTTTTAGCACAAGTATAAAAGCATATCCCAAAGGATATAAGAATCATGATGATTCAGAATAAGAAGATTCTAATGGATTGGCTGTATAATGAGAATCAACAGATTCAGGTATGAGGATCCAACTATTATCTGGATAAAATTCAATGGAGTCAGACTAGACGATGTATCTAACTGATCCAAGGGTGAATATATGTTTCAACAGATTTTGAAAGCATATCTTAGTTCAACAATGTCACACCCCAACCGACGGCGAAATACGTCGGGGCGGGACATGTAGACGGTTCAAAAGCTCAAGGTTTACTAAAGTTTAAATAAAAAGGGGCTATGTAAACTCACTGGTGTTGGTTGTGTAGATAATACGAGCAATAGGTAGCACGAGTGAATTGCAAATCACAAAGTTTTCCCTAGATTGAATTATATGAATTTGAATTAATAACATGCACCAAATCTAAGGCGAAGTCTAGGGTTCCACGGTTTTGATGTGTGTGGATTTGTACAAAAAGTTGGGTCATCTCAAGTAAATGAGGTATGTAAGTAATTGAAAAAAAGGTGCAGGTCCAAAGTATAATATAATTGTCTTGGGATTCAAATAATTTAAATAAATAAATTTCTTTTATTTATTTAAAATAGTGTGTCTTTAAAAGTTGCGGGATATTATATTTATTTAATAAAACAGATTTGTTTTATTTATTTATTTATAATAATGTGTCAAAAATGTAGTGTTAATATATATTAGTATAAAAATTTCTAGAAATTATATTGTATATAGCTTAAATCCTTAAATGAATTTTTAACTTAAATAGAATAATAGTTTAAATAATTTTATTTATCTTTTTTTTGACGTAAATATATATACTTGTATATATTTAGAAAACGTTTTATTTGTTTAAATAGAGTTTAAACCCTAACAAATAACAAAGGTTTATAGAAATTTGTTTCATGATAATGTGGTTTAAAGTCTTTTCACGATTTATGTAGAATTAGGTATTTAAATTACTTTATTTTATAATTAAGCTTAAAATAGATTTTAAATAATTTTTACATAAAAATGAGGTTTTAAACAATAAAATGTATACAAATATTGGTTTTACGTTTAAGATTGTATATTATCGTACAAATCTGTTCTAAATGGTATAGGTTTTATAAAGTGATTTTTAATAAACTTTTTGAGTGTTAGAAACTGTTTTAAAAAGATTTGTTGTGAATCGGAGTCGAACCCGGGTTGGTCCTAGGCGAATATAAGCGTTTAACCATTGAACCAGGGGTCTAACCGTGTTAAGGGGGTGACTTTAAAACGTGTTAAGCACACCTGTGGCAGGGACCGGGTCCAGTATTGGTTAAAACCAAAAAGGACGTTGATGGTGGGTTTCGAACCCACGCCACCTGGTGCGGCGGTGCAGTGGCTTACCGGCCGGACCAGGTGATTTCGCTGGTGTAACACTAAACCCACAAACTTAAATACGTTAAACGAAATCGACATAGAACCCAATCGATCTCGTATGAACAGGCCAAGAAATCCAGTCCCAATTGAATTCGATACATTTTGGCAGTACTAATTGTTAGAGGGCTAATGGAATGTATCACAATACGAAACTACTGACGTAACACTTACTTGATTTGGTGAAAGGAAGAGTGAGAACGGCTGGAAAGACAAACCCGATGTTCTTGATGCTTGGTCGGGGTCCAGAAGTGAAATGGGGTGCGTGCGTACGTTTAGAGAGTTTGTGAGGGGACATACAAAGGTGTAGGAGTGATCCTTGACGTTTAATTTCGTCCTAATCAAACAATATGATTTGAATTTGGAAGGTGACAGCTGTCAGAATGATATACGGATCAATTCGTTCGTTTCGCGATGAATTGAGTCATGATTTTGGGTTGTAAACATGCGAGTATTGTTAGGGAGAGATCCACGGGTAATAACGCGTTTCAATTTCACGGAATTGAATTGTATTGGCTCGGCTTTGACTATGAAAGTCAAAACGCGTTTGAATTTGAATCGGCCCGCTATAATTGTCGAATTGGTATGATAATTGGTTTGGGATTCGATCGAAAATCCCTCAGGTATACAAGGTAAGTCCGTAGGATTCGGATTTGATCGATTTTAATGTTAATTTGCAAGGATTCGAAAAGGTTTGACTTTTCAAAAGTCAAAATATATCAATGTGTATGAATGGGGTCAAAAATTGAGAATGATGGGGTCAAAATCAAAGGTGGGGGGGGGGGGGTTCAAGAGGTTCAAACTAGGTCTCCTTGATTTTTATTTTTAATTAATTTTTTTTTATTATTATTTTTTTTTGAAACCTTAATATAAGTTGGTTTTTTTTATTTCATAAACTTTATAAAATTAATTATGTTTATACACATAAATACATTTTTGCTTAAAACTAAACCAACATTATTATGTGGATAAATTTATAAATTAGGTTGTATAAATGTATTTGCATACCTATTTTTTTATAGGTATTTATTCATATATATATATATATGTACGTAGTTTATACATTTATCTACATATGTACTAGGAAACTAATATGTTAAAGTAAAGATGAAACTTTGAATTAATACACGTTAAAATAATGCTTAATGTTGTAGATTCGAGATTGAAATGTGGTATCATTGTTGTATATATTAAAATAAGTAATGTCAGAAAATCATGGATGTTACAGTATCCCCATGTTGAGGGAATTTCGTCCCGAAATTGAACTAGTGGAGGCTACTGAATCGGGAAAGAGGTGAGAGTTTTGGGTTCTCAATGTGTTATGGCAGTTGGTTTAAGGAGTATAACAGGTGACAAGACACAGATTTTGATATTCAAGGTCGGATATAACTGATGATAACGAATTTAGTTTTGAAGTGGATTTAAGGAGTAGAACTGTCGAATAATCATTTGGATTCTAAAGGTGAAATGCATTACTTGGAATGGATTTGATGGAAATTTGATGATCAGGGTTTGGCTAAGGTGTAGTTTAATATGCTCAGGAGTTGTTAGTGGATAAGAGAGTTCACAAACATAGGCCTAGGTCAACACTTCACACGATACGAACAACATTACTTGTGATAATATGATAGAGCACTTATATATAGGAAGTACCATCGGCGTATCCACCATGCTCTTGTCATATCACATCAGTTTCGTTGTCACATATCATGATAAGTTTTAGGTCACAACACATGACAAAATTCACTATGTTTTCCATGCGCTGATTTTTATAATTCCGTGTGCACCCGTAATTACTCAAATCATCGCATGGTCCGTATAGATCATCCCGTTGTGTGCGAGTCAAGAAGGGCACAATTTCACTCTGTTCATGTCTATTTATTTCACATATGAGTTGCTAATAAGTAAGTATGTCCCTAGATAGGCAGATTACTTAGCAACTAAAGAGTAATAAGGTAGTATCACTTAAATTTTCATAGCTTACTCGTGTTTGAACAAGAATACGTCAAACACCGAGTTGTTTAAAGTGTTACAGCTTCCTCGGGTTTGATCAAGAATACATCAAACCCCGAGTAGCTTCGATGTGTTATACCTTACAACTTTGGGGAACAAAGTATATGACCGTTATTTGGGTGTAATGTGATCAATCAAATGCAACAATTGTAAGCAACTTAATTTCTTGTATAATGTAAACACACAAGTCTCATGTATGATCTAGTGTCACGTAGCTTGTAATCAAATAGGTTTCATGTGTAGCGCGAACAACTTAGCATCATGTATTTTGTAACTCAAAAGCTTTCATGTGTATTGTAAACAATGTGGTATCATGTATATTGCACGAAATTAATTTCACGTATAATGTTACCAACTTAGTATCATATATTTTTAACCAAATGAACCTCATGTTCAAGGTGGTCAATCGAGTGTCATGTACCAAACAAACGATTGTTATGTATCATGTGATCAATTTAGTATATGTACATTACAAACAAGTACGTTTCATGCATTACGTAATCAATCCAGTAGAACATGTATTGCAAATAATCAAGTTTCATGTTTTATGTAATTAGTGTAGCATTGGGTATATTGAAAATAATTAAGTTTCATGTATTATGTGGTCGTGTTGGGTATATTGTGAACGCGCATACGTAATTTATTGAACTTCATGTGTGATGTATACTAACAGGTTTTGTATGTGATCGAGTGTTGCGAACAAGCGTGCTGTGTTGACGTTCATGTATAACGTGTTAGTTAGGTTATAGCTTTTTAAGTCTCGTTGAGGTTTGTAGGGATGGTTAACGTCTACGTGAAGTGGGCGTCTCTTGATGTGGCAAGTATACTCGTGCATTATTGAATGTGTAAGGTAACGAGGAGGTTCTGAAAATATTCTAGGTAATGTGTTTATGAATATTTGTTTGGAATTAAGAAATGGTTCGTAGATGGATAGGAGGGTGAAAGTAATGGGATGAATAATAGATAATTACACGAAAGTCTTTTTACAAAAATCTTTAAGAAAATGGTGGTTAAATAACTTAATCCATGATTTACAATGGATAAACAAGTAGTTGTATATTAATTTAACCAATGTTTAGAAATAACGAGAAAAGTCATAATTATTTATCAATTTGAAATATTGCTTTTATAAGACAGGTCGTATTAAGTTTTCTTAGAAGGTGAAAAGGTTTATGGAAAATTTATATTTTTGATACTATTTAAAAGTTTGATAAACATTTTGTTAGAACAAGATAACGAGGTTTGTTTAAATCAAATATTAGGATGATTTGTTTACGAAGGAGATTGCTGGTAATGTACTAAATTGCATTGAATGAAGAAGGTGATACTTGGGAAATTTTGATAAAAATATGATGGGTGTAATTTACACTTAACGTGTCAAATCAATGAATAATAACTTTAGAGTTGGAATATATAAAATTTATTAAATGCTGAAATGTTAAACATTACTCAAAACATAGGGAAATGGTTCTCAAACTGAAAATTTAAAGACAATAAATAAAAAAAAAGTGATGTTAACGTCTCTTGTAGCTTTCCACTAGAAGGAGAATAATTACCAAGATGAGCACTGCTATGGTCATTCGGGTAGCCGACCTGGGTTCGGCTCTAGCCGTTTCCGTGCGTTTCTCATGCATTGATTTTTCAAGGACGGAAATTAACTCCTTTTGGTACCCTAATTGGTTTGCTAGGCTATCCATTATTTGCCCTTACAAGTCGTGCATTACCCCCTGCTCCATCCTTTGCCTCTCAAATTCTGAGGTCCTTACAAATTGGTGAATGTCATTGGTTGGAATTCCCATAACACTAGTGGGTGTCGTGGTATGCCTTACCCAAGGGTTAGGAAGGTACGGGTCGGGAATTAGATATGGGTCTCTTAGTGGGGGTGGTAATGGATTGTGGAGATGGGTTGTCTGATACGGGTTCCTGGGTGGGGATGATCCAGATGCTCAAAGTCTTGGGCTAGTGTTCCTTATCCAATCTTCCCTTACATCAAACCTTGGTCTATCAGCTGGGGGTGTTGGTGACCGATACACGGGTGTCCCGATGTCTTCTTCCCAATCAGACTCTGTTCCAGGACGGTAAACTGGGGAGGAAGGAGAGTAGGAGTTCATGTCTAGTAGAAAACAATGAAAAGGTTGTAAGAGATAATAAAATACTGAGTGTCAATTATAGGAGTTCTCATAGGTTTTGAGTTTGACTAGTCACAACACCGAGTCTTCACAATAGTATTTTAGGAGTACACTTGACCTATAAGTAGTGTATCCTTGAGGAGAATTCCCAGGAAAGAGGGGTGGGTAACTAGGACACACGTAAGTACCCTGTCTTTCCTTGGCTAGAATTTCTCCTGGGCCTACACCCTCTTCCAGCCATCATGTACTAATAACACTAATGTTGGGCTCATGGTCATGGTGAGAATTGTTGTGGACTGGGCTTTGAGGCCCGAAAGTAGGGTTTATGCATTTCAGTGGGCTTCTTCTTCTTGGAGGATAAATGGGCTTCTTGTTTATTATTAATGGGCATTAAGCCCAATAGTTTAGATTTAGATCACAAGAGGTGGTGATATTATGTGTGTGAGTTTATAGGTGCATGAAAGGCTAAGTGTGTATAAGTGTGTGTTAAAACTTATGATAGCACTTAAATGAGTCAAGTAGATAGCATGAATATAGCATAAAAGTTATCAGGCAGTGTGACACATAAATTATTAAATATTGTATCATGTAGTGTAATTACTTATGATAGCATGTAAGAATATTCACATAAGAATTAATCATGTAGCATGTAGTAGCATGGCATAGTATGGGTGTCCTAAGGTTATAGTCTAGGTCAAGAGTGTCTAATAACCTAATTCCCTATAACCAAGGCTCTGATACCAATCTGTCACACCCCAACCAACGGCGAAATACGTCGGGGCGGGACATGTAGACTATTCAAAAGCTCAAGGTTTACTAAAGTTTAAATAATTAAACATCCAATTTCATCTCACAAATAAACATAAATCCAACAGAAAAAGGAAATACATAAATAGTCTCTGTAAATTAAATTCTAGGTCAACAGTCCTAAGTGAAGCATCTTGTACTTATTCTCAAGCATTAGTACCTGAAACATGATGAAAACAAGGTCAACTAAAAATAGTTGGTGAGCATACATAGGTTTTGACGCATAACCAAGTTTAAAGTGTTTTATACAATTCAAACGATACACGTGTATAAGGCATTTATGGAGAATCTATAGTTAAACTAAGTGTGTACAATCAAACCTTGTGACTGAGGCATAACACGCAGGTTACCCTAATGTAAAGTCGGTAACAAACATCCTAACCGGGTGAGTTTGTCAGACTCAATAGATCTATCAATGTTAACCGTTGGCTTGTACGAAGTTAATGATTGTATTAAAGTCATGTATATGTAGTCTTAACTCATAGCATTCAAGCATAAAGCACATAACACATAATATCATATTATTGAATTGTATTTTAAGTCTATGCAAAAAGTTTCAAAAGTAAATCATGTTTCACCCCAAAAGTATAAAATAAAAAGGGGCTATGTAAACTCACCGGTGTTGGTTGTGTAGATAATACGAGCAATAGGTAGCACGAGTGAATTGCAACTCACAAAGTTTTCTCTAGATTGAATTATATGAATTTGAATTAATAACATGCACCAAATCTAAGGCGAAGTCTAGGGTTCAACGGTTTTGATATGTGTGGATTTGTACAAAAAGTTGGGTCATCTCAAGTAAAATGAGGTATGTAAGTAATTGAATAAAAGGTGAAGGTCCAAAGTATAATATAATTGTCTTGGGATTCAAATAATTTAAATAAATAAATTTCTTTTATTTATTTAAAATAGTGTGTCTTTAAAATCTACGGGATATTATATTTATTTAATAAAACAGATTTGTTTTATTTATTTATTTATAATAATGTATCAAAAATGTAGTGTAAATATATATTAGTACAAAAATTTCTAGAAATTATACTGTATATAGCTTAAATCCTTAAATGAATTTTTAACTTAAATAGAATAATAGTTTAAATAATTTTATTCTTTTTTATTTATCTTTTTCTTTGACGTAAATATATATACTTGTATATATTTAGAAAAACGTTTTATTTGTTTAACTAGAGTTTAAACCCTAACAAATAACAAAGGTTTATAGAAATTTGTTTCATGATAATGTGGTTTAAAGTCTTTTCACGATTTACGTAGAATTAGGTATTTAAATTACTTTATTTTATAATTAAGCTTAAAATAGATTTTAAATAATTTTTACATAAAAATGAGGTTTTAAACAATAAAATGTGTACAAATATTGGTTTTACGTTTAAGATTGTATATTATCGTACAAATCTGTTCTAAGTGGTATAGGTTTTTATAAAGTGATTTTTAATAAACTTTTTGAGTGTTAGAAACTGTTTTAAAAAGATTTGCAGCGAATCGGAGTCGAACCCGGGTTGGTCCTGGGCGAGTATAAGCGTTTAACCATTGAACCAGGGGTCCAACCGTGTTAAGGGGGTGACTTTAAAACGTGTTAAGCACACCTGTGGCAGGGACCGGGTCCGGTATTGGTTAAAACCAAAAAGGACATTGATGGTGGGTTTCGAAACCACGCCACCTGGTTCGGCGGTGCAGTGGCTTACCGGCCGGACCAGGTGGTTTCGCTGGTGTAACACTAAACCCACAAACTTAAATACATTAAACGAAATCGACATAGAACCCAATCGATCTCATATGAACAGGCCAAGAACTCCAGTCCCAATTGAATTCGAAACATTTTGGCAGTACTAATTGTTAGAGGGCTAATGGAATGTATCACAATACGAAACTACTGACGTAACACTTACTTGATTTGGTGAAGGGAAGAGTAAGAACGGTTGGAAAGACAAACCCGCTGTTCTTGATGCTTGGTCGGGGTCCATAAGTGAATTGGGGTGCGTGCGTACGTTTAGAGAGTTTGTGAGGGGACATACAAGGGTGTAGGAGTGATCCTTGACGTTTAATTTCGTCCTAATCAAACAATTTGATTTGAATTTGAAAGGTGACAGCTGTCGGAATTATATACGGATAAATTCGTTCGTTTCACGATGAATTGAGTCATGGATTTGGGTTGTAAACATGCGAGTATTGTTAGGGAGATATCCATGGGTAATAACGCGTTTCAATTTCAAGGAATTGAATTGATTTGGCTCGGCTTTGACTATGAAAGTCAAAATGCGTTTGAATTTGAATCGGCCCGCTATAATTGTCGAATTTGTATGATAATTGGTTTGGAATTCGATCGAAAATCCCTCCAGTATACAAGGTAAGTCCGTAGCATTCGAATTTGATCGATTTTAATGTTAATTTGCAAGGATTCGAAAAGGTTTGACTTTTCAAAAGTCAAAATATATCAATGTGTATGAATGGGGTCAAAAATTGAGAATGATGGGGTCAAAATCAAAGGTGGGGGGGGGGGGGTTCAAGAGGTTCAAAGTAGGTCTCCTTGATTTTTATTTTTAATTAATTTTTTTTTATTATTTAATTTTTTTTTGAAACTTTAATATAAGTTGATTTTTTTTATTTCATAAACTTTATAAAATTAATTATGTTTATACACATAAATACATTTTTGCTTAAAACTAAACCAACATTATTATGTGGATAAATTTATAAATTAGGTTTTATAAATGTATTTGCATACCTATTTTTTTATAGGTATTTATTCATATATATATATATATATATATATATATATATGTATGTAGTTTATACATTTATCTACATATGTACTAGGAAACTAATATGTTAAAGTAAAGATGAAACTTTGAATTAATACACGTTAAAATAATGCTTAATGTGGTAGGTGCGAGATTGAAATGAGGTATCATTGTTGTATAAATTAAAATAAGTAATGTCAGAAAATCATGGATGTTACAAACAACACCTTGCATGTTTTTCGTGGCATGTGCAGTGAAGTGAACTGAAATAAATTTGTGCTAAAGATATAATTCGATATTGGTCTCATGAAATTCTTTATAACCATATATTCTTTATCGGATAATGATCTTTTACACACACACAGGCATATAATGGATTTAAATCACAGATGTAGTCATATTATATTTAATTTTCACACTACTATACGTTTCAAAACGCTTTTAGTCTATTGACAATTCAAGTTTCAAATTTCATACACAAATTTAAAAACAAATTTATCAAGAATAGAGCATTCACAACACTATCATTTCTCATTTATGCAGACTTTGAAATTTAGATCAAATCAACTCAACTTAATCAATCATATATCAAAGGTCTACTAAGGTCGTGTGAAATGAACTAATCACTGATGTAATATCATTTCTTCACTAACCTAAAATGATGTCAAATTTTATATTTTTCAATTTGTTTTGACTTTTTATAAATTAAAACTTTTTCAATGAAAATGTAAATGCAGAAATGTAATAAAGCAATAAAAGAACTTATAAAATTTTTTCCATGAAATTCTGATTTTGAAAAGCTTTTATTCGGGATTGATCATACTAATCATTTTAATTAGGAATTCAAACCTGGTACGATCAAATGCCTTGGTAAACAAATCATCAAAATTATCTTCAGTGTGTACCTTGACAAGCTCAATCAACCTTTTCTCTGCACAATCACGTATAAAATGATATCGAATTTTGATGTGCTTAGTTTTACTATGTTTAACAGGATTATTAGTTATGGACATAGTAACATTATTATCGATAAGCATGGGGTTCCTGTTAAATTCAAATCGTAATCTCTCAATTGCTGTTGTATCCACATGATCTGTGAACAACAACTCGCAGCAGCGATATATTATGCTTCGCATGTAGAAATAGAGACTGTAGTTTGCTTTTTGCATTGCCAGGACACAAGTCGATTACCTAAGAACTGGCAACCACCTGTTGTAGATTTCTTGTCCAGACAACAACTACCAAAATCAGAATCAGTATAAGCATTGAAATCAAAGTTAGAAACCATGAGGATACCATAGCCCCAAACGTTGTTTTCCTTTTAAATATCGAAAGATTCTTTTCACAGCGATTCAGTGAGATTCTTTTGGCTTTGCCTGGAATTTGGAACAGATGCACACGACGAACATTATATCCGGCCTTGAAGAGGTTAAGTACATGAGAGATCCAATCATAGCTCTGTAAAGTCGACAATCCACATCTTTTCCATCTGAGTCAGAATTCAACTTATGATTGACCGGAATTGGAGTATCATATGGGGTACAGTCCTCCATCTTGAACCGGCTCAAGATGTCTTTGACATACTTGGACTGATGAATAAAAAAACCATCTTCCTTTTGATTTACTTGTAAACCTAAGAAAAACGATAACTCTCCCATAGCAGACATTTCAAATTTCGAATTCATAACACCTTCAAAGTCTTTGCATAACCCTTCGTTTGTTGAGCCAAAAATAATATCATCCACATAAATCTGCACCAGTAGGTAATCTCCCCCTGATAAAGTCTCATACCACGCACGAGGAGCCTGATGAAACCATAGAGGGCCTTATCAAGCTTGAAAACCATGTTCGGATGAAGCGGATCTTCAAACCCCGGCGGTTGACATACATAGACTTCCTCCTTGACCTTACCATATAAAAACACATTTTTTACGTCTAATTGAAACACCTTAAAACCTTTAAATGAAGCAAAAGCTAGAACCAGCCTTATAGCTTCGAGCCTCGCAACCGGCGCATAAACCTCGGTGTAATCAACTCCTTCCTGTTGATTAAAGCCCTGGACAACTAATCTTGCCTTGTTGCGTACCTCGACACCTCGCTCGTCTTTCTTACATTTAAACACCCATTTTGTTCCTATCGGATACGCACCCTTCGGAAGATCAACAAGATTCCAAACCTTAAGTTTGTCAAATTGAGCAAGTTCTTCCTGCATAGCTTCTATCCAATTGTTGTCATTTAAAGCCATCTCAACATTCTTGGGTTCAACCTGTGAAATAAAGAATGAATGTGAGCAATCATCAAGAACACCAGAATCTTTAATGCAGGTATACAAACAAGTATTGTCAACAAGAGAATGTGTTTTCACTCCATCCTGTAAATTTCCAATTATATTCGTCACCGGATGATCTTTGAGTTCCTTGACGGATGCAACCTCAGGAACCTGCAACTATGTCAACTTGAGTAGAGTCAGATTGATAAGAATAATCGTGATTAATTGGAATATCCGAGTCTAAATTTGTAGGAATCTCCCCCTGAGCCTGTGTCGAAGGTAATGGATCATCACCCAACAACGGATCAGCAGAAGAATCTTGAAAAATAGCATTATCCTCCTCACTCTCTGAATCTTGTGGACCTGAACAAGAAGCAACATTAGGATCGGGAGCAGAAGTAGATGGAATCGATGAATTTGGAACTGCATTTGGTAGAAATCCATTGTGCTGTGCATCCTAATAAGAATCATAAAGAACAGCAGCATCTTCATCAGAAATATCAGAAGGTAAATGAAAAGACTTGAATAAGTTTTCATAATCAAATGCCCAATCCGGACCAATCACCATTTGTGGTAAAGAACGATTTGAACAGTCAATATGGAACCATTCTTCAACTTGGCGCGTCTCTTTGTTATAAACCCTCTTGGTTGTCGAATTAGCCACATACCCCAGAAAAATCCCTTCAATAGCCTTCGCACTGAATTTTGTTGGGACATCTCGAACTTTCAATAGGGTGCAAGGATTACCAAAAGGTAGTAAATAATCCAGATTCGGCTTTCGATTATTCAGCAATTCATAACAAGTCTTGTTATGTCACTTAACGGTCAAGACCCTGTTCAAAACATGACACGCAATATTCACAGCTTCAGCCCAAAAGGTGACTGGAAGCTTAGAATCTGCAAGCATCGTGCGAGCCGTTTTGACCAACGTCCTGTTCTTTCGTTCAGCGACACCATTTTGTTGAGGAACATATGACGCACTGAATTCATGATAAATTCCTCTTGTAAACAGAATAAGCCCATTTTGCTATTCTTAAATTCGCTACGATTGTCACTCCTTATTCTTCTGACTTTCAGATTGAATAATTTTTCCAATGGTACCAACTCAGTGGTTTCAGCTTTAGAAGAAAGAAACTTAACCCATGAAAATCTGGAGTAATCATCAGTTACTACCAAGCAGTATGATTTCCCACCAATGCTCCTAATACTGATAGGACCGAACAAATCCATATGCAGCAACTCTAAAGGGGTTATGAAAGAATTTGTTGATTTGGATTTGTGAGATTTCTTTCTTTGCTTCCCCTTCTTACAAGGAATACAATAATCAGGAACTGAGAATTTCATCTTCAGAATACCAAGAACCAGATCATTCCGAACAATATAGTTCATCTTCCGGTAGTTAATGTGAGCTAGCTTCCTGTGCCACAATATTGAATCAGATTCAGACGCCTTGGAGAGTAAACAGGTAGGAATTGAATCCGTTGTAGTGGCGAAACTCATGTCAAGGACATACGTGTCATTTCTCCTTGGAGCCTTCATCAGAATCCATTCATCAGGAATCACGAAGCCCGGTTTCAGAATATAGCATTCAGTATCGTTGAAATGGAACGAAAACTTCTTGTCACAGACTTGTGATACGCTTAAAAGATTGTGTTCCAGCTGCTCAACATAATTCACCTTTTCAAATTTGACTTTGTCATTCTTTAACGTTCCCTGTCCAGTTATTTACCCGCCATTATTACCCGCAAAAGCGACATAACCACCATCAATTTGTTTTACATCCTCAAGCAATCTAACATTCCCTGTCATATGTCGAGAGCAACCACTATCCACATACTATGTATTGTTGATAGTCCTCCTTGATTGTCCCTACATAAACAACGAGAATCAGTTAGAAAGTGGAACCCAAGCCATCGTGGTCTTGGGTCGTCCAGTTTGATCAAAATAAACAACTTCTTGTAATTTACAATCAATCTTATCATTCAATTTTGGAAACAGAAGTTTGACAATCAAACTTTTTCAAAGAAGAACCATGTTGATTATTTTGAAAAACATTATTTGATATATTATTGTCAGATTCAGATGTTTCCAAAATTTTCTTTAATTTTCTGTTTCTTCTTCTCCTTTGAGGTCTAGACAATTTAACTTCCTGATGAGAATCTTTTGAAATTCCAACATTAGGAATCTCAAGCTTCTCTTTGCATACGAAAGATTTAGCATTCAATTTATCCTGTTGTTTAAATCAAGAGGATTTAACAAAAGATCGACCAGGCAAATTTTTCTCCAAACTAGAAGACGACTTTCCCTCATCTTTTCCTTTTAGAATCTTCACCACTTTTGGTTGTGAAGGAACAGTCTTCATTTTACCCTGGTTCTTGTAAGGAAAATTGATCAAAATGTGACCAGCCTCATTGCAATGAAAACACACTCTTCTTTCTTGATAAGTTCTGAAATAAGAGGTTTTCTTTGAATTTGAAGATCCATCAGAGGAATAAGCTTCAGAGGAATGTCCAGAACAATTTATGGGCTTCTTTGGAACATAAGTCTGTGTTGGCACCTTTGAAGAATTCACTTTTTAATAACCAGCCACAACAAACCCACTTGACTGTAAGATTGGAGAAAGTTTAGTTGGAACAGCTTTCACCTCTTCGGGTTCAGTCATAATGCATCTATCTTGGGTAACAGTTTAAACAACTGTTGGGTCATCAATTTTCACTTCTTTTGGAATGCCCTCGACCTTTTTTTCATCGAACATCTCATCTTCAGAATCAGACTCATACACTATATCCTCCCCAGTTACCGGATTCACCTTTAACACAGTTTTTGGATCTATCTCCTCTTCATTTATGATTTCAGGTTCCACCACATAATTTGGATTAAACGGTGGAGGAATAAATTCAATACAAGCAAAATGCTTAGTAAGATCAGCATTTGAGTTAAAATAATCCAAAACAACTGAAGAACTTTCAAATTGTTCCAACTTTCGATGAAGTTTGATCACCTCAGACTCTTTGTCAGATATTTCTTTATTCTTTTGGGCAACATCTTAATTACATTTTTCTATTTCAGCATAAGCCATATCTAGATGATAACACTGCTCTTTGTATTTTAGCCCAAGTGAATTTAAGTCTCTATTCAAAGACTCAATTCTATCAATGCACAGCTTATCATTATCTTTCAGTTTCTGATTAACTGAATGCATTGATTTCATGCCACAAATCAAGTTTGTGTTATCATCCATGACCTTTTGCAATTTATCTTTAACAGAAATGCAGTTAGAATAGTAAATATGACAAACAGAGTCTTTTACCTTAGACGGATCAGACATGTCTGCCATGAATACTTTGGCAATGGGAATATTCTCTGAATCATCACCAACTGAAGCATTTTCTGTAAGAACAATATCCTCCTTAGCAACCCCTGATGCAGCATTAGAATCAATATCTTCCCTTGTTCTACCTCATCATCAATGCTTGGAACACTATCACTATCACACGAATCATCACTAGAACTTTCATCATCAGTAGACTCCTCTGGTTTTTCAGAATAAATTTCTGCAACAAAAGCCTGACTTACAGCACCCACCAAGTCTTCCAGATGAATGCCCCAGTCATAATTTTCGTCGTTTTGAGCAACCAATGTTGATGATTGTAGTCCTGAGCAGACCTGAAAGAACAGATCTGCGGAGAAATTCTTCAAACAGTGCAGATCGAGAGGTGGAATCTCTGGATCCGGTATCACTCTCGAATCAGAAATGGTAGAGACGGGTGCGGGAATCACATACACAAACAGAAACATATGAAAATGAATAGAACAGATAATTGAAAGCATAAAACGTATGATTCTTTGATTTAAATGAAAATAAACGCTCGATCATACACTAACAATTAGTCTCACCCCAGGGTGAGCTCCCCCTGGGGTGGTGATTCCCTCTACAGACACACTCACTCCTAATGGGTATTCTACTATATATAGGAGGCTTCATGTGCCTTGTTTTCCAAGCCACCTGCCAAACAGCCCTGAAAAACAGGCATCGAAACTAGGTAGTTTCGATTGAACAAAAGTTCAACCGAAACTACTAGTTTCGATACTGTAGTTTCTATTGACAGCATCAGTCTCATATCTATACCCAACAATGATGCAGATGCATGATTTGTATTACCAGAAGAACCATGTGATTGATTCCTATTATGCTGAAAATTAGGCTGATTGTTTGAAAATTATTCCGCTTCTTTTGAGAATCAAATTCTACCTTTGGCTTCACACACTCCTTAGCAAAGTGACCATACTCTTGGCATTTGTAACAACGAACTTTGCTCTTATCAAAACCCACACGAGATCGACTACTTGAACCAATATATTTTCTGCCAGTTCTCTTCAAGAAATCTTTAGCTTGACGCATTAACATGGCCATATTCCATTGGATATTCATTTCTTCCGGATCAACAGGGTCAATCTGTCTGAAATCTTCTTCTATAACCTCAGGATCATGTATTTTACCTCTAATAAAATTCTCATTTGATGCCATGAAAGATGAAAACATAGCAAGAAAATCATCAGCAACTTTCTGATTCAAATGAGATCCAGATGATGTTGAAGCTGTAGTTGCAGAAAATCCAGAATGGCTTGAATGACCAGAATAAATTGGAACTCCAGAACACTAATCATTTGAAGACTCTTGAGCATCACCAGAAAAGAATGCCACTCCAGTACCAGATTTACCAGTAGATTTGGCAAAATACATTGAGAGATCCTGGATATGCTCCATATTAGTCTCTTTCTTCTTTATATTCATGTCATGCGACTGAATCTTCCCTAGAACTTCTTCAAGAGACATGGTTTTGTACTTAATATTCTCTTTGATTAAAACCGTATACACATCAAATTTTGATGGTAAAGCCTCCAAGAATTTATCATTGATTTCCTCAGTCTCATACACCACAGAAGCACTTGTCAATTCACTAAGAAGATGACAAAATCTTGTAGCAAGATCATCCAAGGATTCGTTTTGAAAATGTTTAAAGACCAAGAACTGCTTCTTTAATAGCTCCTTTCTACTCTTCTTCACATCCAAACTTCCTTCACACCTTTTCTGTAATGCTTCCCACAGTTGTTGAGACGACTTGAACTGTTTAAAACTGTGATATATTTCCTTCGGAAGAGACATCGAAATACTAGCCATCGCTTTCTTTTCCCTATCAAATAACAACTTCTCTTCAGTAGTTAACGATGACACCGGCTTCGGAACATCATCCTTTCCCATCCACGAATAAGTAGGATGCGTATATCCTTCCAAAATCGGAATCCACAAACTAGTATCGGTAAAAGATAAGAACTGGTCAAACCGATCTTTCCAATTAGAATAATCTGCTAGATTCAACAACTTCGGAGGTTTTTGAGATGTACCGATCTCATTGTCATAATTGAACATATTCGTGACTTGAACCATATTTGCCATTTTAAAAAAAGATTTCTGAAAAATTTCTAAGTGCTGAAGTCTTATCCTCAGGCGAAGATAATAAATTCGCCTCTGATACACCCAAGCGAACTTAATGAGAAGCGAACTTAATAAGTTCTCTTAAACCAGAAACTTGAAATTTGCTTAAGTTTGCCTAAAATAAGTTCGCTTACCCTGTGAGAAGCGAAATTGACAAGTTCGCTTGGTGCTAAGTTCGCCTGCACAGAAATCAGCAAGTTCGCTTGCCGTAACAGAATCAAGATCAAGAACTTCTTCAGACCAAAATTGCGAACCAAGAACATCCAAAAATCATCATTAATCACTTAATTGAAGGAATTAAACAAAATTGGACCGTAGGATCGTGTAATTTGTCAATTAGAAGCTTTCTATCGGATCAATTTCATCATAATCCTCTTCAAAAACACCAAATCAGTCTTGAAAACTCCATTGAAATGAAAAACTCAAAAATGATGAATTTGATGTTAATTTGCATATAAAATCATCTAGAATTAACAAGAATCACGAGCAAAAGCTCTGATACCACTTGTAGGTCCCTATGGCGCGTCTACGGATCGATCTCGTGATAAGACGTTGTCACACCCCAACCGATGGCGGAATCATCGGGGCGGAACATGTAGACTGTTCATAGCACATGGTTGACTAAGTTGAAATATATTAAAGTCAAATTTCCATTACAAATAATCCAAGTACAACCAAATTCAAACAAAGAAACATAAAACAACTCATAGAATTCTTGATTTAAATTGCTAAGTCCAAATCCTATATTGAGCACGTCTTGAATCATTCTCACATAATAGAGCCTGAAACATGAATAAAATAAAGTCAACTAAAAAGTTGGTGAGTATAACACAGTTGTATATAGATAGCATATAGTTGAAAACAAAATCCTTTACAAGACATGATAAAATAAGGCATTTATGAGGAGCAGCTATTGTGTAATCAAGTACAACCAAAACTTTGTAACTAGTATGCAAATTGTGTTGTCGGTATCAATCACCTCCACTTGGGTGGGTTTGTCAGACTCAATAGATCTATCATTGAAAACCGTCGGCTTGTATAGTTAATGATTGCACATAAGTTTTCACAAAGATTAGCACAACTAGCACTCGGGCACAAAGCTCAAATTTTGCACACATGTATGTAAATAGGATTTTGCACTTGTGTTGTTTGTGTAAATGTAAATGTGTAATGTGTATAAAGTTTATGTTCCACCCTAAAAGTGGAAAAGAGTAAAAGGGGTTGTGAATACCCCATTGGTTTGGAGACGTAGCTAACAAAGAGTATAGATAAAATAGGGGTTCTTGATACGCACGGGTTAACGTATATAGTAATGTATATTGAATCAAATCGGTGTACAAAGTTTAAGTCTAACATTGAAGGTTGAATTTGTGTATAAAAAGTATTAAACGAAATATATAAAGTTGTAGTAAACATTTTTGGAACATTTGATTAAAGTTTGGAATTTAAATAATAAAATAGAATTTTTATAAAATTGTTGATTATGAAAATAATGCATGTGTTAAATGTAAATTAATAAATAAATAAATGATTATAGTTTATGAAATAATGTAAATATTGATTGTAATTAAGTATAAATAAATAAATGATATTCGTTTAAATATTAAATAAATAATTATTATCTTATTTATTTATAAACTTTGTAACTTAATCATTTAAAACATCATTTAAGTGTAAGATAAATATAAATTTAATTTTTATAAATTTTTAAATAAACTTTTAAATAAATAATATTTATCTCCAGATTAAACTTTAAATCTTTTCAAATACAGAAAACATATTTTTATAAAATTTGAAACATTTATTGATTGAAAAATATAAAATTATAATTCTGTTAAAATTTCTGAGTCACACACGACCGTGCCTCGGAAGGGCACGATCGTGACCGCGCTAGTCGGGGCGCGACCGGGTTGATCAACAGAGGGCACAAACTAGACAAGTCAACAGGCACGACCGTGCCTTGGATCGGCACGGTCGTGTCTATGATTTTTAGACACAACAGAGGCTAGCCCAAAGGACATGACTAGGTCTGGACAGGAGGATAGGACCGCGCTGATAGTCGGCACGACCGCGCTACATGAGGTACGGCCGCGCTAGATGATTAGCGGGACCGTGTCTCTTCCAAATCAGACACGAATTGAACAAATCTTGTATTTATAGCGTTGGAATTGATAGGGCTTTTGATTACGGAGTTGTTACGAGTCTATTTATATAAATTAATCGTATGTAAATCGTGTTTAAGAGTGGAATCGATTAAATCATTTTTATTAAAATAATAGTTTTGATTCGGGATGATTTATATATTGCAAGCCCAAATTGATAAGGGGCTTTCGATATAGAGACTAATTAAATGAAATAAATGGCTTCAATTACCCTGAATAACCGAGAATCGATATAAGACGGTAGAAGGAGGTTCCGGCGACGGCAAGATTTCTTCCGGCGACTTCTGCTGCGATTCCGACTGCTTCAATGGCTTCGGTCGTTCCAGAGAGGGTTGAATATCGTATGGTGATGGATTGCTCGAGAGTATTCAGATCGATTTTGAGGATTCGAGGCTTGGGAGGAACTTGACGGTTTCTTGAGAGGAAAACGTAATTGAATTGATAAAACTCGTAATGGACTGAGATATTTTTCTTTGTCAAAGAAAATAAAACGTAATCGGTTTCGAATTTCAAACGATCGAGCGTTTTGAAACTGCATTTACGTTTCGACTGTTACGCAGGCGCGACCGTGCCCAAGAGAGGCGAGACCGTGCCTAGGCACCGGGCGCGATCGTTCCAAAGCAAGTCGCACGACCGTGCTAGACTAGGATTTCTTGATATTTTTCAACTTTAGTCCTTGACTTTTCAGATTTTGTAAGTTTGATTGACATAGTTTCTTGCATAGTGTTTAAGTGTATATAATGGAGTAAAACTTGCGAACTTGTATTGAATCATTGCATTTAATTTATGGCGAGAAAAATAATGAGACAGTGCACGAGTATTGAGTTTGAAATGTCATTACATTGAATTGAAAATATGAAAACTAAAATCCGAAATGTTACAGTCTCCATGTTGAGAGAATTTCGTCCCGAAATTTAGTTTGAGGAAGCGACGACATCGGTAAAAAGATGAGGGTACTTGAGCTTCATTTGATCTTCTCGTTCCTAAGTGAACTCAGGACCACGCTTAGATTCCCAACGAACTTTGACAATAGGAATGCGACTTCGCTTGAGCTGTTTGACTTCGCGATCCATAATTTCCACCGGCTTTTCAATGAAGTGCATTGTTTCATCAATGTGCACGTCGTCAAGCGTTATATGGAGATTTTCATCAGCGAGACACTTCTTCAGATTAGATACATGAAATGTAGGATGCACATTTCCAAGAGATGGAGGTAACTCGAGCTTGTAAGCCACTTTCCCAATCCTTTCAAGGATTTTGAATGGACCAACATAACGAGGTGCTAACTTGCCTTTCTTTCCAAAACAGATCACGCCCTTCCATGGAGACACCTTTAGAAGAACAAGGTCACCGACTTGGAATTCCAAGGGTTTTCGACACTTGTCGGCATAACTCTTTTGCCGACTCCTCGCTACTCGAATATTGTCACGGATTTGAATAATCTTGTCGGATGTTTCTTGAATTAACTCGGGACCAGTGATTTGTGCTTCACCAATCTCGTTCCAACAGATAGGAGAACGACACTTGCGACCATAGAGAGCTTGGAATGGAGCCATGTTGATACTTGTGTGGTAGCTATTGTTGTAAGAAAACTCAATGAGAGATAGATGTGAATCCCAATTGCCACCAAAATCGATTACACAAGCTCTAAGCATGTCTTCAAGAGTTTGGATTGTTCGCTCGGTTTGACCATCAGTTTGCGGATGGTAAACCGTGCTCAAATCCAATCGAGTACCAAGAGCCTTTTGGAGAGATTGCCAAAATTGAGAGGTGAACCGAGCATCTCTATCGGATATTATGTTCACGGGAACACCATGACGGCTCACAATTTCATCAATGTAAATTCGGGCTAGTTTCTCCACTTTGAAGTCTTCGCGGATAGGCAAGAAATGAGCGGATTTAGTGAGACGATCAATGATCACCCAAATACTATCATATCCACTCGAGGTGCGAGGGAGTTTGGTAATGAAATCCATAGCTAAATTTTCCCATTTCCACACGGGAATTTCTGGTTGTTCGAGTAAACTAGATGGACGTTGATGTTCGGCTTTGACTTTGGAACAGGTTAAGCATTTGGCCACATAAAGAGCAATGTCTTTCTTTATACCGGGCCACCAATAAAGTTGGCGAAGATCTTGGTACATTTTATCCGCACCAGGATGAATAGAATAACGAGTCTTATGAGCCTCGTTCATGAGAAATGCACGGAGATCGTCGCGATCGGTAACCCAAATACGGTTCAAGTAATATAGTAATCCATTGGGTTTTGATTCAAGAAGGAGTTCAACACCACATGACATTTCTTCGTACATGTTACCCTCGGTTACCGAGACGTGTTGAGCTTCCAAGATACGGGTTTGAATATCGGTTTGAATACGGGCACAATGAAGCATAACATGGTCCTTTCGACTCAAAGCATCGGCTACAACATTCGCTTTGCCGGGATGGTAACGAATCTCGCAGTCGTAGTCGTAGTCGTTAAGGAGTTCGACCCAACGTCGTTGCCTCATATTGAGTTCTTTTTGGTTGAAAATCTGTTGAAGACTTTTGTGGTCGGTGAACACCACACATTTCGTGCCATATAGGTAATGTCTCCAAATCTTTAATGCGAATACGACCGCACCCAGCTCGAGATCGTGCGTCGTATAATTCTTCTCATGAACTTTGAGTTGCCTTGATGCATAAGCGATTACTTTGCCTCGTTGCATGAGAACACAACCAAGACCTTGGTTAGAAGCATCACAATAGACATCATCATTTCCATCGGGGAGAGTCAATATGGGAGCATTGCACAACTTTTGCTTGAGGGTTTGGAAAGCTTCTTCTTGTTTCGGTCCCCATTCATAAGTCTTACCCTTGTGGGTCAAAGCGGTAAGAGGGACAGCAATTTTGGAGAAGTTTGAGATGAAGCGACGATAATAACCCGCAAGACCTAGAAATGAACGAACTTCTGTAGGAGTCTTCGGGACATTCCAATTCTTAACCGTTTCAATCTTAGCAGGATCAACATGAATACCCTTGTCGTTGACGATGTGACCAAGAAATTGAACTTCCTTTAGCCAGAATTCACATTTGGAGAATTTGGCATATAGTTGTTCTTTTCTCAAGAGGTCCAAAACCAATCTAAGGTGTTGTTCATGATCGACTTTAGTCTTGGAATAGATTAAGATATCGTCAATGAAGACGATCACGAATTTATCAAGGTATGGTTTGCACACACGATTCATGAGATCCATGAAAACTGCGGGTGCATTGGTTAGCCCGAAAGGCATAACCATGAACTCGTAATGACCATACCTTGTTCGGAAGGCAGTCTAAGGAATGTCATCTTCGTGAACACGAAGCTGATGATAACCGGATCGAAGATCAATCTTTGAGAAACAAGTAGAACCTTGAAGTTGATCAAAGAGATCATCGATTCTAGGCAAAGGATAACGGTTCTTGATAGTAAGCTTGTTGAGTTCGCGGTAGTCAATACACATGCGAAATGATCCATCATTCTTCTTAACTAATAGGACGGGTGCACCCCACGGTGAATGACTTGGGCGAATGAAACCTTTGTCGGAGAGCTCTTGAAGTTGACTTGCAAGCTCTTGCATTTCGGAAGGTGCAAGACGATAAGGAGCTCTAGCAACGGGGTTAGCTCCAGGTATAAGATCAATACGGAACTCTACTTGACGAACGGGAGGAAGACCGGATAAATTTTTAGGAAAAACTTCGGGGAAATCCCGAATGATCGGAATGTCTTGGATACTCTTCTCCTTGACATCCTTTTGAACAATATGAGCTAAGAAAGCAATGTACTTCTTTCGTAAGTACTTTTGAGCGGTAGTACACGACATCAACTTAAGTCCCTTGCAAGGCTTTTCACCAAAAACCCTTAAGGTTTCTCCCGATGGTAGCGGAATTCGGATACACTTTTCAAAGCAAATGACTTCGGCATGATGATTTGATAGCTAATCCATACCTATGATAATATCAAAGCTTCCTAGTGGCTTTGGAACAAGGTTGATTGGGAATGAATGGTCATTTAGTTCTAAGGAGCAATCATAAATAATGGAGTCAATTGTAAGGGAGTCACCATTTGCTATTTCAACGGTGAAGGTTTTCTCTAATTGGGATCGTGTCTTTGCAAGTAAAGACTCAAAATTAAGTGACACAAAACTTTTATCGGCACCGGTATCGAACAAAACGGAGGCATATTGACTATTAACAAGGAACGTACCGTTAACCACGTCGTTGTTGGCTTGAGCTTCGTTGGCGTTTATGTTGAACGCACGCCCACGAGCTCCACCTTGTCTAGCATTTGCAAGTCTTGGACATTGATCACGAAAATGGTTCGGGTCACCACACTCATAGCAAGCACGCCCATTAGCAATGACGGGAGCACCTTGATTAGCCACTTGAGGTACGGTTCGGTTTAGAGGGTTGACTTGGCCCGCAAGAGCTTTGGCCCTACAAACATTGATAGTATGACCATATCTCCCACAATGAGTACAAAGGCGACATGGGATAGTTTGAGGATGATGTTAATTGCAGGTGGCACAAAGAGGGTAGATCCCAACATATGGCTTTTTAGCCGGCGCTTGAACCATAGGTGTAGCTTGGTTGACGGGAACAGCAGGAGTAACCACAGCAAAATTTCTAACCTTCCTCTTTCTATTATTGCGAGAGGGCTCGGTTGTGGTTTCTTAGCTGTGAGTAGGAGGGGTTACGGTTTCAGAAACTTTCTTAGAACCCTTTTTGGTAAGAGTTCCAGCTTTCACATTATTATCAGTTAGGGTAGCGGATAGACGAATAGCATCCTCCAGAGTAGCAGGATTTCTACCTAAGACAGTATCTTGGATTTGTCTTGGTAGCCCACCAATATACTTTTTGATACAACGGGACAAAGGAGTGACCATGTGGGGCACGAGAAGACTCAACTCATGGAACCGAGTTGTATATGCTAAGCTTTCCCCACTATCTTGGGCAAGATCCCAAAATTCAGCTTCTAACTTTTTCACTTCATTTCGAGGGCAGAACTCCTCGGTCATAAGCCTTTTGACCTCATCCCAAGGTAAGGCCATAGCTACATCAACACCCCTATTCCTTTTCTCCCCATTCCACGATGTAAGTGCCCGTTTTTGTAGGACACTTGTAGCATGACGAACACGAAGATTGTCGGGACAGTCACTATTGAGAAAGGTATTCTCAATGCTTTCAAACCATTGAAGGAGTCCAGTAGCTCCTTCGGTACCAAAGAACTTGAGGGGATTGCACGAGTTGAAGTGCTTGAAGGTGCATTGAGATGGATTGTTACCACCATTTCCACCATTTCCACCATTATTACCACTATTGCTTCCATTTCCACCATTGTTGCCATTGGCGGCACCATTGGCTTGGGTGAGTTGTGTCACCAATTGAGTCAGAATAGTAGCAATGTCGGTGTTGGCGTTGGTTGCGGGAGCACGACGAGGAGGCATTCTACAGATTTTCACAAGACAAGAAAGATTGTAAGAACTTATGAGATTTGATAGGATTTAATAGAATGAGATAACAAAAATAAAAATAGATATTCTTAGTTTGGATTGTACTCAAAAGTGACAAAATCACTTGAATACTATGGCACATTAAGGTTAATTAAACTTATATAATTTTTCAAGGAGACATGATTTAGCCTATAAGTAAACACTCATCTCGGGGATTCCCAGGAAAGCATACGGGTCCCTCGGTTGATTGGGATTTATGTGAAATGCTTTCCTAGACAGAAAACCCAAAATACAGGTGTCACCCTTCCAGATTGCACGTGTCCTCAAATAATTAACAAGTTTAAAAACCTTAATGAAGAAATAAAAATTTTAGAGATTTTTTTTGCTTCAAGAATTTTTCCACATGCTAAAAGGATAAAGATAGAAAAGAAAATATAAATATTATGAGGTTTTAGGATATATGAAAGGATATTATTTATTAAATTATTATTTAAGAAGATCCTACTAAGTCATGAATTTTTATCAAGTAAGGTATCAAATATAATAATAATTAATCATGGTAAGCATGTAGCTCATAGCATGTAACACATAGCACAAAAATCATGAAACATAGTATAAGTGGGTGTCCTAAAGTTATAGTCTAGGTCAAGGTGTCTAATAACCTAATTCCCTATAACCACGGCTCTGATACCAATCTGTCACACCCCAACCGATGGCGGAATCATTGGGGCGGGACATGTAGACTGTTCATAGCACATGGTTGACTAAGTTGAAATATATTAAAGTCAAATTTCCATTACAAATAATCCAAGTACAACCAAATTCAAACAAAGAAACATAAAACAACTCATAGAATTCTTGATTTAAATTGCTAAGTCCAAATCCTATATTGAGCACGTCTTGAATCATTCTCACATAATAGGGCCTGAAACATGAATAAAATAAAGTCAACTAAAAAGTTGGTGAGTATAACACAGTTGTATATAGATAGCATATAGTTGAAAACAAATCCTTTACAAGACATGATAAAATAAGGCATTTATGGGGAGCAGCTATTGTGTAATCAAGTACAACCAAACCTTTGTAACTAGTATGCAAATTGTGTTGTCGGTATCAATCACCTCCACTTGGGTGGGTTTGTCAGACTCAATAGATCTATTATTGAAAACCGTCGGCTTGTATAGTTAATGATTGCACATAAGTTTTCACAAAGATTAGCACAACTAGCACTCGGGCACAAAGCTCAAATTTTGCACACATGTATGTAAATAGGATTTTGCACTTGTGTTGTTTGTGTAAATGTAAATGTGTAATGTGTATAAAGTTCATGTTCCACCCTAAAAGTGTAAAAGAGTAAAAGGGGTTGTGAATACCCCATTGGTTTGGAGACGTAGCTAACAAAGAGTATAGATAAAATAGGGGTTCTTGATACGCACGGGTTAACCTAGATAGTAATGTATATTGAATCAAATCGATGAAAGTTTAAGTCTAACATTGAAGGTTGAATTTGTGTATAAAAAGTATTAAATGAAATATATAAAGTTGTAGTAAACATTTTTGGAACATTTGATTAAAGTTTGGAATTTAAATAATAAAATAGAATTTTTATAAAATTGTTGATTATGAAAATAATGCATGTGTTAAATGTAAATTAATAAATAAATAAATAATTATAGTTTATGAAATAATGTAAATATTGATTGTAATTAAGTATAAATAAATAAATGATTTTTGTTTAAATATTAAATAAATAATTATTATCTTATTTATTTATAAACTTTGTAACTTAATCATTTAAAACATCATTTAAGTGTAAGATAAATATAAATTTGATTTTTATAAATTTTTAAATAAACTTTTAAATAAATAATATTTATCTCCAGATTAAACTTTAAATCTTTTCAAATACAGAAAACATATTTTTATAAAATTTGAAACATTTATTGATTGAAAAATATAAAATTATAATTCTGTTAAAATTTCTGAGTCACACACGACCGTGCCTCGGAAGGGCACGATCGTGCTCAAACCACGGGCGTGACCGCGCTAGTCGGGGCGCGACCGGGTTGATCAACAGAGGGCACAAACTAGACAAGTCAACAGGCACGACCGTGCCTTGGATCGGCACGGTCGTGTCTATGATTTTTAGACACAACAGAGGCTAGCCCAAAGGGCATGACTAGGTCTGGACAGGAGGACACGACCGCGCTGATAGTCGGCACGACCGCGCTACATGAGGCACGGCCGCGCTAGATGATTAGCGCGACCGTGTCCCTTCCAAATCAAACAAAAATTGAACAAATCTTGTATTTATAGCGTTGGAATTGATAGGGCTTTTGATTACGGAGTTGTTACGAGTCTATTTATATAAATTAATCGTATGTAAATCGTGTTTAAGAGTGGAATCGATTAAATCATTTTTATTAAAATAATAGTTCTGATTTGGGATGATTTATATATTGCAAGCCCAAATTGATAAGGGGCTTTCGATATAGAGACTAATTAAATGAAATAAATGGCTTCAATTACCCTGAATAACCGAGAATCGATATAGGACGGTAGAAGGAGGTTCCGGCGACGACAAGATTTCTTCCGGCGACTTCTGCTGCGATTCCGACTGCTTCAATGGCTTCAGTCGTTCCAGAGAGGGTTGAATATCGTATGGTGATGGATTGCTCGAGAGTATTCAGATCGATTTTGAGGATTCGAGGCTTGGGAGGAAATTGACGGTTTCTTGAGAGGAAAACGTAATTGAATTGATAAAACTCGTAATGGACTGAGATATTTTTCTTTGTCAAAGAAAATAAAACGTAATCGGTTTCGAATTTCAAACGATCGAGCGTTTTGAAACTGCATTTACGTTTCGACTGTTACGCAGGTGCGACCGTGCCCAAGAGAGGCGCGACCGTGCCTAGGCACCGGGCGCGATCGTTCCAAAGCAAGTCGCGCGACCGTGCCAAAGCACTTGGCGCGACCGTGCTAGGACAAAGCACGACCGTGCTAGACTAGGATTTCTTGATATTTTTCAACTTTAGTCCTTGACTTTTCAGATTTGGTAAGTTTGATTGACATAGTTTCTTGCATAGTGTTTAAGTGTATATAATCGAGTAAAACTTGCGAACTTGTATTGAATCATTGCATTTAATTTATGGCGAGAAAAATAATAAGACAGTGCACGAGTATTGAGTTTGAAATTTCTTTACATTGAATTGAAAATATGAATACTAAAATCAGAAATGTTACAGACGTGACGTTTACTCGGAGTGCGGAATCCAACGAGTCAACGTTTATACGCATAAAAGACAATGCAAACAAGCAAGTAAATAACCTTCTCAATTCGTATTTCAAATCACAATGATGTTTACAGACTCAATCTGACTTCTCTGTTCTATTTGATTCTATTCTGATCACGTATGAACGACTGACTCTGTAACATATATATAGATAACGGACCTGATATAGGCGAACTTATTAAGTTCGCCTCTAACAGCTTAAGCGAACTTAACAAGTTCGCCTCAGTTAGACTTAAGCGAACTTATTAAGTTCGCCTCTGATAGACCAGGCGAACTTAGGCTATACTTATAAAACACTTGGTGACATTTGACATTTACAAAACAAAAACATAAAGACATAAAATCTAACTATTACAAGCTTTTGTCATTACAAACTATGTCCTAACATCTTTTCATATTCAGAATATGCCACATCAAGATGAAAAGCCTGATCATTTACTTTAATTTGTAAAACTTTAATATCTTCCTTTAAAGATTCAATTCTAATGTTCAAAAGCTTTTCATTTTCTTTTAAAATTCGATTAGATGTGTGTATTGCCTTCATATCACAGATCAGTTTTGTGTTTTCATCACACAATCTGGTAATTTTCAAATCAGATTCAATGCATTTATTACAAGAAACAACCTTTTGTACCTGTTTAGAATCGGCCGTGAAAGCATTAGCTTCAGTTAACTTCTCAACAATCTTCTCTGTCACCTTTCCAGCAGCTCCATTATCTTCAAGCAATTCTTCAGTTGAAAACTTAGATTAATCATTCTGAATAATACATTCTTCAACCTCAGCAACACTCCCAGAATCAGTTGATTCACCATCAGAAGAACTACTATCAGTACCATCTTCAGAATGAACTTCAGCAAGAAATGCTTGGCTGACATGACCAACAATATCGTCCAAATGGATGCCCCAGTCATACTTTTCATCTTGTTGAGACATCAAAGCTGTGGAAGTATTTCGCTTATTCTGATTGTTCTGGTTACTTGAAGAACTCTGTTTCTGAACTTTTGGTTTTGTGCATTCTTTAGCAAAGTGACCAAACTCCTGACAATTGTAACATTTCACTTTTGACTTGTCTAAAGCCATCCTTGTTTTGCTAGATGCCCCAATAAACATCTTTCCAGTTTTCATCAAATGTTGCTTTCCTTATCGCATCCATAAAGCCATGTTCCAATGTATATTCATCTCGTCTAACGAATCTTTATCCAACTGTTTGAAATCTTCCTCAATCATGTCAGGATCAGTTATTTTGTCTCCTATAAAGTTTTCATATGAAGTCAGAAATTAAGCAATTATAGCCATCATATCATCTACAACTTTATGAGACATCTTTTGAGACCACGAATGAGTTTCACACATGGAATTCTTAGAACATCCAGAACTTGAAGCAACAAAACATGAACCTTCATTACATGAACTCTCCTTGGGACTTTCAGAAATATCTCCAGAAAACAATGCAACTCCAGATTTCTATGTAGATGTACCTTTACCAAAATAAATGTTTGGGTCCTGATAGACTGTATCCTTCTTTTGTTTGATCAAATCATATGATTGAATTTTTCTCATATGATCTTCAAGACTCAGTTCATCAAATCCAGGCTGCTCTTTAATGACTATGGTATACATCTCAAAATGAGCTGGTAGAGCATCCAGAAATTTCTGAAGTACCTTTATGTTCTTGTATGAAATATCATTGTTCACCATCTCACTAAAAAGATGATAATATCTAGACAATAATTCATCAATAGTTTCTCCATCAAAATGCTTGAATACACTAAACTGCTTTTTCAACAACTCTCTCCTGCTCTTCTTTATATCAGTACTCCCTTCACATCTCTTCGCTAACCCTTCCCAAAGATCACGTGAGGTAGTAAACTTCTTGAAAGTGTGATATATATCTAACGGCAGACACATGATAAAGTAGCCAATGCTTTATTTTCACTATCATACAAAAGCTTCTCTTCAACTGTAAGAGTTGAAATAGGTTTCGGAAAATCTGTTCTTCCCATATGAGAATGAATAGGATGTTTGTATCCTTCACTGATTAGAATCAACGAGCTCGTATCACTAATGTTAACATAGTTCTAAAAACGACTTTTCCAGTTAGAGTAATCTTTTAAGTTCATCAGCCTCGGTGGCTTGGTTGGAGTACCAATTTCATTAGTATAGTTCAATAAATGAGTCATGTTGTTCACACTAGAATGATTTGAACTTGACATCTTTGCAACTTTAAAAAATTCAACACTTAGAAAAATTTTGAACAAGTTCTGTCAAAAGCGAACTTAGCAAGTGAACATAACAAGTTCACCAGATTAGGGGAAAGCGAACTTAACAAGTTTTCCTAAACAAGTTCGCCCGTAACTGCTTGGATAAGTTCACCTATTTCAGCTGAAGAACAAGAAGGATTGTTCTTAACCCCCAAACGCACGAACCAGACTGAAAATCATCATATTTTACGATTTTGAAGAAATTGAACAAATTCAAGCCGTAGGATTATTCAATTTGTGAAATAGAACACTTCTAACGGATCAATTTTAGCAAATCAACACCAAAAATGATGAAATTAATCCAAAAACTCTTCAAAAACAGCAAGAAACTCCATGAATATAAAAGTCTTCAAAAATCTCAGTCTTTGAATGCAAATTCAATCAAAACAATGTCACACGATGATCTCTAATCAAGTGCAAAAGCTCTAATACCAATTGTAGGTCCCAGTAGGTCCATAGATCTATCTCAGACGTATAAAAGGCAACGTGAACTCGTAGTACGAAATCCTAACGAATACACGCGTCTCGAACAGATACACATACAATAGAATCACACACAAAGACAAGATATCCATTAAAATATCTATTGTATTGCTCTAATAAAAGTGCTTACAAGTTACAAATCCCAGATGTCTAAAACAACACAAACTAAGCATTATTTATAGGCAACACACTGCTGCAGGCGAACTTAGCAAGTTCACCAGAACTAGCCTTAGGAGAACTTAGTAAGTTCGCCACAACTATATCAGGCGAACTTGTTAAGTTCGCCTATTACAACAAACTTAACACATTTAGAAAACATTACATACAAGAAATCATAAAGACCTAATCTATTACAAGATTGATTGTCACACAAATGTTCCAACAAAGAATCAGTCGAAAAACATTCAAAATTGATACCCTAGTCTGATACTATGAATCTGTACAGAAAGAACAAGTAACCGGTACCTGTTGGTGAGGACGACGGGGGGAATCAGATAGGGTACACTGATTGTGCAAACTTCGACTGATGAATTCAAGCATGTGTGTGAAATGAAGGTTTCATAGAGAATGAGTGAACTTAGCATGAGAAACAAACCTGATTATGAAGACATTCAATTTGTGATTGACAAAGGACCAAAATGCCCCTGTCGAAACTACTAGTTTCGATAGGGCAAAGTAGTTTCGGGTGGAAGGTAGTTCCGGGCGGCTTGAGTAGTTTCAGTTGGGTTTAGTTTCGGTTAATTATACATACTTGGACAAAAACAAAGGAAATCAATATATGTACACCATTTAAACAATTTAATAAAGAAGATTAAATTTCAAAATAGAAAACCAAAAGCAAAAACCAACAAAAGGATATGTACACTTAACCTTGGAAAAGATCTAACGTGAGATCATGTTTGGTCAGACCCTTGAAACACTTCGTTTTGCAATCAGCTACTATGAATCCATGAATATAGCCGATATTTGTGCAAGATAAACTCGAACATTTGCTTGTACAATGATTTCATGTGATTAAGCGGTACCATTTAAGCACGGTACACGGCGTACCCCACGTTTTGGAAAAAAATGGTTTTGAAAGCCTATCAATCCTTAAGAAATACCCGCATTCTTCTTATCATCTCTTACAGGTTAACCAGGGTACCATCTTGGTAAGTCAAAATCACCGCCAAAAGTAAAATAAGTTCCAACTGGATATCAAAAGTTGTAAAATGAAAAATATCCAAGTGGATATTAGAAAGGTACGAACATTCTAGGTCTTTGCGTAAGCAAAACAGAAGAAGCCGTAAAATTATCTAAGCGGATAGGAAAAGGTTGAACACCCGAGATCTTTGCGTAAGCAAAACAGACGGGGTCAAATCATCTAAATGGATGGGAAAAAGATGAACTCCTGAGATCTTTGCGTAAGCAAAAAAGATGTGGTCATCGGCGGTAACTTTCGTTACTTTGACGGTCATCTGGCGCAAGAATCAGAATCCGACACGTAAGCCTATTTTTGATTGAATCAGTTTTCTTAGCTTAAAATGGGTTAGATGTTTTAAAAATGTGTTCAAACACACATGTACGATTGAGATTTAGATTTTCACACTACTAAAGAGTTATAACCATATGTCTGGCCTACCGACTATACCTCAGTAAACACCATCTCTTCTGGTCCAATCCATGTTCAAGAAGTGTGATCAGACTCTATCATATCTCACAGAGTCGGATCCGATTTTTCTGAAACAAAACTTGATACTTACAGTGAGTATGAGGATAAGAGTTTTTCTAAAGCAAATAATAAACAAAGCGAAAATTTTCTTTTCTTTCTGACTATACAAAGCAAATCTTTTCTTACCTACAAAATCCAATTTCTCCCCCAAAAGTTTTGCTTTAAAAAACAAATAAAGAAAACAACTATACAGAGAGGTGAAATCGTTTTGGAAATCTTCCCGATTAACAAGTTTAAATAGAAAAGACAATATGCACAAGTGTTACTGAAAATTGATCATGCCGAGCATCTCTACCAATTTCTCAAATCTGGCAGAATCAAAGGCTTTTGTAAAGATATCGGCGGTTTACCTGTCTATTTTCACATTCACAATTTTGATATGTTCTTTTCTACAAAGTCACGGATTGTGATACCTGGCAAATTTAGGTTAATATCTATACCCGACTATTACTTGAATTCACATGATTACACTTGCATCATACTTACTTATAGAGTAATTAAGTACATATTTCATATAGCAACCCCATTCGATTCATTTCATTACATGCATCAGTACGGATTACCGAGTCACACTACGCGTCCGGTCACATGAAGGTTGGTGAATTTTAGAAATAATACTTAGACATATATTTGGTGTGAAAAAATTATATGTAATATTGTGATTTAATATTTCATGCTTATATGAATTTTTTCAAAATTTTTAGAGCAACTTTTATTTTAACGCATTTTAAGCGGATACGCGATATTTGCCAACAACTTTAAAATTAGATTTAATAAAAATGTTGGTTGTATATTATGGGCATAAAAATTCAGCATTTTAGTTAATTAGTTTAAAAAGCCCCAAATTCTTTTATAAAAAGCCCACAGCCTTGCAAAACAAGCCCTAAACCCACATTACAAATACCACCTTAACTCATTAGCCACCACTTTACAACCCTAACCCTAACGTTCATCCTCTCTCCCTCTCTTGGAGCATTCGGCCGCCACCACCCACCTAGACTCTACCATTTTTACAACTTTTTTCCATTCATTCAAGTTATTCTAAGGTGCATTCAAGGTGATTTAAGAAGGATTCAAGCTTGTTCAAGGCCACATCTACATCATATCCAAGTTTTGTAAGAATCTATCCATAATTTTCCCATTATTTTCCCATTATTTTCGGCCCTATGAGGTACCACAACCATCCAAACAATTTTCTAAGTTAGGAATGTTATAGTACATGTTTTTAATAAAAGTTTTCATAATATAAGTTGTTGACACATATTTGCATTTTTTATGGTTTGAAATGTTTATTTAGGTTGTTATTTGCTCGTTTCTATTTACAGAAACTTTGTTGGTTGAGATTTTGCATAAATGTGTATATGATATGTTTGAAAGTTTAAATGATGCTTATATTAGTAGAATAAGTAGGACATGTAATTTTTTTGGTTAAAATGTTGTTTTACACTATGTTATGGTCGACTTACTATATAAGGAAACTTTAATTTGTCATATTTTGAGTTATGGTGTTTTAATGGATGAAAGCATGATAATATGGTTCTATAACATCTATTAAAGTGTTAGAAAGAGTTAATGAAAGTTACACATGTGTAGGAGGTCGTTTGGACCACTTTCCTAAAAAGGAAACTTAAATTGAATATATTTTGTATGTGTATGCTATAAATGTCTAAAATAGGTTTAATAGCTTTATTACTATATGAATAGATGTCTTATGCAAGAATATGTGATTTGAATTGGTATTATGACGTGTTTTGGAGGACCTTGCTAAATAAGGAAACTTTATTTGTTTGGGAACTCCACCATTGCTTGAAATAGAAAGTGTATGCATAGAATCATGTTTATGGTATGCCACTAGTATAATTTCATGTATAAGTTGTTTAGTTGAGCTATAACACCTAAAGTGCCCTAAAACCCTAATTGCGTAAAAAGGGAAAATTTGATATGTTAAGAACCATGGTATAGAAATGACATGTTATGATTCTTGTTCAAATGAGTTGAAATATTGTTAATAGATTATTAGTGTAGTGATATAACTTATGTGGATGATTGGTTAACATGTATGAGATATACTATGAGGATGTACAAATGCCATGTTACTTGTCACATGTTATTTACTTATGCAACTACTTGAAACATGTATGTTATGTCATATGATATTACTTATGTGTTACATAGGTATTACTATTATGTTACTTATGTGTTACTCATATGATACCTATGTGCTATTTGTACATGCGTTCACCATGTGTCACCAACGGGTCGTCGTGTCACATTGGTCAAGGTTGGTCAACATTGGTCAACATTGGTCAACATTATTCAACATTGGTCAACATTAGTTAAACTTGGTCAAAGTTGGTCAAACCTTGGTCAAACCTCGGTCAACTTTGGTCAAACCTTTTCAAAACGTCAATGTAACCTTTCAACATTGAGTCGTTTGGATGAATGTGGTTACATAAAGCATGTTTACTTTCGTAGACCTTATAGCCTTACTATTCATAGGGTTCGGTTAGGTCGGTTATCCAGAGTTGCTAGATTTCTCATGTTGCTTTCGTACTTCATTCACCTCATTTCCAGGTGAGTTTTCACGGCCCCATTTTACTTACTTTTCCATTTGGGGGAAATACATACTAAACCATTTTCTTACTTAGTCATATGATGATTACTTTGATTTTGCTTTAATATATATAAGTGGGTGCATTTCTCGCACATAAAGTCCTCTCATATTCGAACCATTAATTATTACACAAAGCGAGGTGATTCATGAATAGTACTATTGGGTAATCCCCACATGGGCTAGTCGCGCTAACTCTGACTGGGAGTCAAACGGGTGCATAATTGACCTAATCCGTTGCATGCTGTGCACTTAAGAGGCAAAATGCTAGTTTCTACGTTCCTTCGTTGAGCTTCGGTTTCGGTGTTGCTTATATAGTTAATGTTTATTGTCTGATCAACAATAGAATCACTAGAATACATATTACACTGCTTTCATTCTGTTTCTGTTTCTGTTACTTAGACATGTGAACTCACCTACCCTGTGTTGACACTTTTAAGCATGTTTATCTCAAGTTGCTAAGCATTCATTCGCGGACGAGGATTGCATATCCGGAGTCACATTTTACGTTTTCATTTAGAAGCTAAGTTTATGGGAACCTAATTTGTCATGCTTCTGTATTTTGCTACTTTACTGTTGCTTTCGCACTTTACTTTCCGCATTTTCAAACTCTGTATTACTTATATATTTTTGTATGATGTTCAAACAGAAAGTCTTTTCAAAAACCATTTATGTAACATCCCAAAAAAAATAAAACGACAGTTATAATAAAGGAATAAACGAACGAGGCATGGCGGGTCGGGTCGGATGGGTCAGCTGGCTATAAATAGCCTATGCCACCCTTTTTCTCTCATCTGCAACTTTTAGAGAGAGAAACCACAGAGAGAGAAAGTTGGCGGATCAACCCGAGACTTCAGCAAAGTGTTACTCCATAACTCGTGAGAAGAACCTCCAGATCAGAAACTCGATTCAGGTAACGATCCGACCTAAATCTGAGTTTTAGTTCGTTTTTGGGTTTTTCGGGTTTTGGGTGAAAAGGTAAGGTTTGAACGGATGAAACTGAAAGATAATCATGGATTTGAGTTCCTTAATGGAAAACGAACGTTTTGAATGCAACAGGATCGGGATCTTGACATGATCAGACCCGAATGCGAAAGTTAGGGTTTTTCGCGAAGAACAGGTCGTGCGCACTTGCTAAGTGCGCATGGAGCAGGTCCTGCGCACTTGTTAAGTGCGCAGGAGGAGGGACCTGCGCACTTGCTAAGTGCGCAGGAGGAGGGACCAGCGCACTTGCTAAGTGCGCAGGAAGCATGGTCTGCGCACTTGCTAAGTGCGCAGGCAGCAGGGTCTGCGCACTTGCTAAGTGCGCAGACATCAGAACTGATTAAGTGAAGTCAGTATGTTAGAATGGTTAAACCGTTAGAGTCGGGATTGGTCTGATGTGTATTTAACTAATCAATTCAGATCGGAAGTGACGTTGTTGGACCTTCGTTTAGGACAACCCATATTAGCGTATCAGGTGAGTTCTAGAGCCCACTTTTAAATGTTTTGTTAATGTTTTTGGGCTGGTGTGCATACTTACGAAATGATGTTTAACGAAATGATGTTTAACGAAATGATGTTTAACGAAATGATGTTTTAACGAAACGATGTTTACGAAAGGAAAGGTTTTGAAGTGTTTTTGCCAAAAAGGGTTACGAATGTTTTATGAACCGTCTAAATGAGGAAATGTTTAATGAGAAGAGAAAGAGGTAAAGGTTTTAAAGAAGTCATTACAAATCTAATCTGTCGAAAGAATGGAATTGACGAATGAAGTCTGGGAAATGAGATTCCCAGCCTTGTGGTAGATTATGGACATCGAGCCATAGTTGCCACAAGAACAACAGGGGCATTGTCTCTGTGGCATGTCAATGGTTATGATGTTGTACAACTGGTAAAGGGAGTAACGACGGTTACTCAGGGGTTAACGTGACCCTATGTAAGGTTAAATTATGATCCGACACTGTCATTGGCCGTGAGCCATGGCCGTCGATGGAAGTTGTCGGTTTATGGACATGAGAGCCATAAGGGCAACTGAATGGGTATTGTCGGTCCTCGTGCTGTTAGCCTTGGGGGCAATACCAAAAAGGGAATTGACGGAACGTATGGTATTGTCGGTCTTCGTGCAGTTAAGCCTTAGGGGCAATACCATACTGAATGACGGAACGAAGGGTAACACAGATTTAGATAATAATGTATGACTTAAATGAATGTTAAAAGTTTTAATGAATGATCCGTTTAACGGTGTTTATGATTATGATGTTGATGACGATATGGGTACGAAACCTTTTTAAAGATGTTATTATTACATGCTTATGTGAAAGGTTTTACTAAATGAATGATACGTTTTTTGGCAAATGTTGATGTTAAAGTTTTTATGAAATGCTAGAACTCACCAGCGTAGTTGACTTTTTAGTATGCACATTCAGGTTAAGGCAGGTATGGACGACGGACGGTGATGCTTGGCAAGCGAGAAGAGTTAACCGGTCGATCATGAAGACTGGCATCCCGTTATGAGTTGTTTATGTTAAGATCATGTAAGTATGTTTTAAACAATGTTTACGCTTCCGCATGTATGAATAATGATGACGTTATGTTTGAATGAAATTTTCCGCTGCGTTATTTGGTATTCATGTTTAAGAACTGTTTGTGAATGAGTAAATCCAACGAGTGAGGCCTCCCGGGTTTGGGGCTTTACAAGCTGGTATCAGAGCAATAGTTTGAGAGATTCGAACACTCCTAGTGTCTGAACTTAAACTGTGAATGGGACCGAAGGCGGATGCCAGTACGGGTAACTCGAGCCAAAGCATCATGTATGAAAAGTAGAATATGTGTATGTAGTATGCCTTAGAAAGGGTTAGGTAAGGACTTATGTTCTGATGGAATCACAAAGGTGGTCAAATAGAAATCGAAAGGTAGTGTAATGGTTAATTGCAGATGGCCAGCGTATATTAACATCTTACAGTGCTTGTTGAATTTTATTTGTTAACTAGCGTGATGACATTAGATTCCTTGTCTTTTAAGAACGAAATGGAGGGTAGAATAGGTGGAAGGCGTGGTGTGGGTCGTACCGGATGACACGGTAGGATTCCCGCCCACCAAGTTTATAGTAAAGAGGCAAGTGTTCTTGTAGAACCGGAAGGTAGTGTGCATGAGACCGTACGAGTGTGATGCGAGATGTGCTCTGTTGTGTTAGCGCGGAAGTGGTAAGAAGTGTCGAGGAGAATACCGGAACAAAATCTCAAGTTTTAAGAGACGCGAGTATTATGAAGTGTTATAAGAGGAACTAGAATGCTCGAGTAAGGTAAATTGGCAATTTCGTTTGGATCCGCGAAATTGTGAATTTACAGGTGCACGTGCATGATAGCGAATTTTATGGTGTTGATTAATGCTTATGTATCAGAGTTGATCCAATTACTCAACCACGACTACGAGATGTTAGTCACCCGAGTAGCGATTTAAAGAGATTGATGAACATCGTTAGTAATAGTAACGATGTCAGAAATGGTATAACTTACAGAGGTGAATGATGTCAACGAGTACGAGCCACGGACAGGACGAGGAGGAATGAAACTTCGGTATACCTAAGTCAGACGAGCATACGTATGAAGGATGCCAAAGAGCTAGGGTGGACTACGCTTAGCACAAACATGTTATGATGAATAAGAATCGGTCTACTGTTGAAGTATGCATGAGCATGAAAGAAATAACCTCACAAGTGTAAGTCCAAAGAATATATGAGTGCACGAATGCACAAATGGTATCTTTCCATGTAGAAGACAGTCCAAGACAACTAATAAGAGTATCTGCTGAAACGAGAAAATAGATATACAACAACAACAAGAGACGGGAACCGCGATGTTAATTAGGGCGTGCAGGCTAAACCAAACCAAACCAGATCCGACCCAAGGATTGTTTGTCTAGAATGAATGTGAAGGACAAGTTTTGACCAACAATGTGAAGTAAGGCATGTGCACTAAGAAGAAATTCAAGGCGACTCAGAGAACGCTCTACTATGTCTAAGTCTAATCAATAGCTGCGAGTGTTGTTAGAATTGGAAAGCCGTTGAGGGACCCACTGAAACTAGAAAAGAAATGAAAGTACAAGTGTCACCGTACGTGTCATTTATCCATAGTAAGACCAACGAATGTGACTTTAGAAGAAATGCATGCAGAAAAGGCTAACGGAAAAGAGTAGCTAGAGAATATATATTGTCGGTCAGATGGGATGCCAATCCCTAAGACCATCCAGTGATATGTAGGAAGAATGGTGTTCAATGAACCAACGATGTGAAATGTAAAACCTGACAAGTACGTTTGAAAGAAAAACAAGAAGGAGATTGTGTATGAAAATATGAATGAAAAGTTCGAGTGACTAGTGTGCCATCTGAATGAATACCTTCCCGACAAGTTGAGTGTGATAAGGGATACCTCATATGTTTGGGGGATACCTGATACGATTCCTAGGGAACGAAGCGATACGGTTCCTACGGGAACGAAGAGATACGGTTCCTACGGGAACGAAGCGAAACGGTTCCTATGGGAACGAAGCGACACGGTTCCTTCTGGAACGAAGCGATACGGTTCCTTCTGGAATGAAGCGATATGGTTTCTTAGGGAATGAGACGATGTGGTTCCTTCGGGAATGAGATGGTACGGTACCTTCGGAAACTTGATAGTAGGAATCATTCGGGAGCGGGATGGTATGATTCATTCGAGAACGGCATGGTATAGTCCTTCAAGGACGAATGCACCATGGAAAGCTTATGAGGTATACACTATGATCCAAATAGTCGAGAGACGATCGATAGTAACCGTCCAGATGGCAAGGTAGATAACCTTAACGAGGAGTTGAAATTATGGCCATGGAGTCTCCTGTGGACGACTCCGAGTTTGATAAGACATTTCACATAGAATGACGATATAAGAACCCTAACGGTTAGATGTGAAAGACCGACTAGGGATGTGCGATGATGAAAAAGATAACGTCTATCAAGAACGAGAGAGGTATAGTCAAGACTACACAAGAATCTGTCATCGGGAGAGTGATTGCATATACGTCGCGGCAGTTGAAAGTTCACGAAGTCAATTATCCGACTCATGATTTGGAACTTACTGCTGTCGTATTTGCATTGAAAATATGGAGGCACTACCTCTATGGGGTGAAGTTTACTATTTACTCCGACCACAAAAGTTTGAAATACTTCTTCAAACAAAGAGAGCTTAATATGAGGCAGAGACGATGGTTGGAACTTCTGAAAGATTATGACTGTGAAATCATATACCACCCTGGAAAGGCAAACGTGGTGGCTGACGCTCTAAGCCGAAAGGATGTGCCTACTCCTATTAGAGTGAAAGCTTGCCAGTTGGTGGTAACATCGGACGTGATGAGAGAAATTGAAAAGGCTCAAGATGAGGCACTTAAGGAGGAAAACATAAAGAAGGAATGGATGGTTGGCCAACAGGACAAGTTGGAATATAACACCCTTGGTGTTAGGACACGTTTTGGACGGATATGGATACCTATGGGTGGCGAACTTAGGACCAAAATCTTGGATGAGGCTCATAAGTCTCGTTACTCTATCCATCCCGGTACCAATAAAATGTATCAAGATCTGAGGAAGGAATACTGGTGGCCTGGGATGAAATGTGATGTGACGAAGCATGTAAGCAAGTGCTTGACTTGCTCACAAGTAAAGGCTGAACACCAGAAATCGTATGGAAAGATTCAACCACTTGATATACCGGAATGGAAGTGGGAACACATTACCATGGACTTCATAACCAAGCTACCTCGCACAGCTAAAGGTCATGACACCATTTGGGTAATTGTGGACTGTTTAACGAAGAGTGCTCATTTCCTACCTATTCGTGAGACATTCTCGTCGAAAAGGTTAGCGGAAGTATTTATTAACGAAGTAGTACCACGGCATGGGATGCCTTTAACGATTGTATCTGACCGGGACACATGATTCACATCGAGGTTCTGGAAAAGATTTCACGAGGCGATGGGCACGAGGCTTAACATCAGCACAGCATACCACCCGCAAACGGATGGCCAGTCCGAAAGGACCATTCAGACATTGGAGGATATGCTCCGTGCTTGTATTATCGACTTCGGTGGCAGTTGGGACAACCATCTGCCGTTAGCTGAATTCTCCTACAACAATAGTGATCACACGACGATATGCATGCCGCCTTATGAAATGTTGTATGGGAGAAGATGTAGGACCCCGGTTTGTTGGGGTGAGATTGGACAGAAGGAATTAGGAAGTCTCGAAGTCGTAAGAGAGACGTCGGAAAGGTTTGATCAGATCAAAGCGCGAATGAAGGCCGCACAAGATCGTCAGAAATCCTATGCGGATAAACGACGAAGGCCTATTGAGTTTGATATTGGTGACAGAGTAATGCTGAAAGTGTCACCATGGAAGGGAATCATACGATTCAGAAAGAGAGGAAAGTTAAGTCCGAGATTTGTCGGACCATTCAAGATAATGGCACGGGTTGGGGAAGTCGCTTATTGGTTGGAGTTGCCTGATGAGTTAAGTGGGATTCATCCTACTTTCCATGTATCACACTTGCGAAAGTGTTTGGCGGATGAATCGGCTCACGTACCACTTACTGACATCGAGGTTGACAACAGCCTTAATTACATCGAAGAACCCGTGGCCATCCTTGATCGGAAGGAAAAACGTTTACGTAATAAAGTTATCCAATTGGTTAAAGTCCAATGGAAGCATCGAAAGGGATCGGAAGCCACTTGGGAAACGGAGAAGGAAATGAGGGAGTCGTACCCTCATCTATTTGACTTATGATAGGTTTCGGGGACGAAACCTATTGTAAGGGGGGTAGACTTGTAACATCCTAAAAAAATAAAACGACAGTTATAATAACGGAATAAACGAACGAGGCATGGCGGGTCGGGTCGGATGGGTCAGCTGGCTATAAATAGCCTATGCCACCCTTTTTCTCTCATCTGCACCTTTTAGAGAGAGAAACCGTAGAGAGAGAAAGTTGGCGGATCGACCCGAGACTTCAGCAAAGTGTTACTCCATAACTCGTGAGAAGAACCTCCGGATCAGAAACTCGATTCAGGTAACGATCCGACCTAAATCTGAGTTTTAGTTCGTTTTTGGGTTTTTCGGGTTTTGGGTGAAAAGGTAAGGTTTGAACGGATGAAACTGAAAGATAATCATGGATTTGAGTTCCTTAATGGAAAACGAACGTTTTGAATGCAATAGGTTTGAGATCTTGACATGATCAGACCCGAATGCGAAAGTTAGGGTTTTTCGTGAAGAACAGGTCGTGCGCACTTGCTAAGTGCGCACGGAGCAGGTCCTGCGCACTTGCTAAGTGCGCAGGAGGAGGGACCTGCGCACTTGCTAAGTGCGCAGGAGGAGGGACCTGCGCACTTGCTAAGTGCGCAGGAGGAGGGACCTGCGCACTTGCTAAGTGCGCAGGAAGCATGGTCTGCGCACTTGCTAAGTGCGCAGGCAGCAGGGTCTACGCACTTGCTAAGTGCACAGACATCAGAACTGATTTAGTGAAGTCAGTATGTTAGAATGGTTAAACCGTTAGTGTCGGGATTGGTCTGATGTGTATTTAACTAATCAATTCAGATCGGAAGTGACGTTGTTGGACCTTCGTTTAGGACAACCCATATTAGCGTATCAGGTGAGTTCTAGAGCCCTCTTTTAAATGTTTTGTTAATGTTTTTGGTCTGGTGTGCATACTTACGAAATGATGTTTAACGAAATGATGTTTAACGAAATGATGTTTTAACGAAACGATGTTTATGAAAGGAAAGGTTTTGAAGTGTTTTTGCCAAAAAGGGTTACAAATGTTTTATGAACGGTCTAAATGAGGAAATTTTTAATGAGAAGAGAAAGAGGTAAAGGTTTTAAAGAAGTCATTACAAATCTAATCTGTCGAATGAATTGAATTGACGAATGAAGTCTGGGAAATGAGATTCCCAGCCTTGTGGTAGATTATGGACAGCGAGCCATAGTTGCCACAAGAACAACTGGGGCATTGTCTCTGTGGCATGTCAATGGTTATGATGTTGTACAACTGGTAAAGGGAGTAACGACGGTTACTCAGGGGTTAACGTGACCCTATGTAACGTTAAATTATGATCCGACGGTGTCATTGGCCGTCGATGGAAGTTGTCGGTTTATGGACATGAGAGCCATAAGGGCAACTGAATGGGTATTGTCGGTCCTCGTGCAGTTAGCCTTGGGGGCAATACCAAAAAGGGAATTGACGGAACGTATAGTATTATCGGTCTTCGTACAGTTAAGCCTTAGGGGCAATACCATACTGAATGACGGAACGAAGGGTAACACAGATTTAGATAATAATGTATGACTTAAATGAATGTTAAAAGTTTTAATGAACGATCCGTTTAACGGTGTTTATGATTATGATGTTGATGATGATATGGGTACGAAACCTTTTTAAAGATGTTACTATTACATGCTTTTGTGAAAGGTTTTACTAAATGAATGACACGTTTTTTGGCAAATGTTGATGTTAAAGTTTTTATGAAATGCTAGAACTCACCAGCGTAGCTGACTTTTTAGTATGCGCATTCAGGTTAAGGCAGGTATGGACGATGGACGGTGATGCTTGGCAAGCGAGAAGAGTTACCCGGTCGATCATGAAGACTGGCATCCCGTTATGAGTTGTTTATGTTAAGATCATGTAATTATGTTTTAAACAATGTTTACGCTTCCGCATGTATGAATAATGATGACGTTATGTTTGAATGAAATTTCCGCTGCGTTATTTGATATTCATGTTTAAGAACTGTTTGTGAATGAGTAAATCCAACGAGTGAGGCCTCCCGGGTTTGGGGCTTTACAATTTAGAGGTCGTTCAAAATGACCGGGACTGATGATCCTTGACAGTAACAACTCGCGGGTAACCCGCTGTGGAATTTCACGGTGTGACAGATTGGTATCAGAGCCCTGCTTATAGAGAACTAAGTTGCATTTAGTGTTATTAGACTCTAACTATAGGCTCACGTTGTTCATATCACATCATACATGCATTTTCATACCTGAGTACATTGGATTACTGGATATTGACATGTTAGAGGATGTCTACATCTTCGGACCCCATTGTGATCTCGGACTCGGAAGAGGAGTACACTCCGGCTACCCCACCATCACTATAACGTCCCAAAAATCTGAAAAGCTAATGAAACGGGTAATGGGCGACCCAAATCTTTATTAAAGTGTAGCCAAGGCATTGATTTGCCATGAAAGGTGCATTTAACTCCTGAAAGTGAACCGCTTAACCGTTTAAAACACGGTTTGGGATCAAAACATACAAAAAGGGAACTCAGGGACCCGAGTGTAAAACTTAATCATTTAAAAACCAAGTTAGGAGCGAACCCTAGCCCCATTCGGCCTAGGGGGGTCGCAACGCCACCAGGAGAAAGAGGAGGAGAAAAGGTCGATCGGAGTAGGCGATTCTAATACGGTCTCAAGCGGGAACTTCATATCCAGCCAAGGTAATCTTTTTTAATATTTGTACGCAACTATCTTCGTGTTTGGTGGAAGAACCCGACAAGGGTGTTAGTGTTCTCGGTTGTTGTTGACGGCAAGGGGTAGCAAGGAACGACAGTGGTCGTAGGGAGAAGTGGCGGCTGTCACGGTGGATGTGTGGTGGCGTTCCACGTGGAGGACGACAGCAGGGGACGGTGTGTGTGGCATTTAGCACGAAACGGTAACTCTATTAGGGTTACTTACGATTAGAGGATGGCGGGAAGTCGTGTGACAGTGAAACCGGGTGATGGTGATGGTTCACGGTACCGAGCGAGCGAGTAGAAGGAAACGGGTTACACTTGATTAAGGTTGTGCCCGGTTGGCATGCACGCATGCATGCGTGGGAACCCGGATAGGGAATGCGAGTGTTCGTGGGACTAGGAATTGCATCGTACTAGCGTGTGTATGCACGTAAGCGGGGACACGAACACGTAAGTCATGTTAAGGACAAAGGAACTATAACGTACGTACCTCCGTGAGACGAGGGTCACGTGGAAAATGGGGAGTTGGGATAACAAGACGAGCATCGGGGTTTAGCTACTGTTACATGTCATTCGATGTAAAATAGAATGTGTCTGACCACGTGATCATGCATGGGCAGGTTTGGGTTCGAGCGTGGACGGATTAGTTGCAGAGCAAGGACTTGGACTTGTCATATCTAGTGAGTTTCTAATCTCCTCTTTTAAACGTTTTTATTATTTTGGGGCTAGCGTACATACTTTCATGGCGTGTTTTGTTACGTTAAATGTATACAGAGTTTTGGGGTCTAACCCGATGAGTTTACGAACTTAAGTAATTAAATATGGGGCTAAAGGACAATGTGTTGTCCTTAGAACTTGTAGGTTAAAGGTGGGTACATGGTCATGGGTCGTATAGTGACCTAATAAGAGTGAGTCGGGATTGTATCTAAAGGTCATACGGGTATGACTAGATAGTGTCATAGGGTGTGCACAGGGTGTGCATGTGTGCTTAGATTGTGAGACATCGTGTTATGAGTTAGTCGGGGTGAGTCGGGATATAAGCTAAAAGCTTACGAATACGTGCAATATATCTTATCCTAGGGTTATGTGTGAAGTTCAGGTGCAGTTAACGAGTTATATACATAAAATATAATGTTATGTGTTTATATATGTGTTGCGTGTATTGTGTCGTTGTCCTCGTGACACGGCATGTATTGTGTTTGAATTGTTGTCTGTGTGACACGGCAAACGGGATTGTGGATAACTAAGTTCTCCGAGAGGTCACCAAAGGTGGCGAACTTTGAGAAGGTTAATGATGAGCTCGGGGTGTGTCGAACGCTCTGACGAGGGTAACCCTGACGAGGGTGCAGCGATGAGGTATGTGTTTGTGTGCTTATGTATTTGCGTTAAATTGCATACAAGTGTTGAATTATATTTATTCTGCATGTGTTAGTAATAGTGTGTGAGTCGAGTTAGATTGACCGTTGTGTCAGGATTGTGGTGTGGTGCTTACAACTGTTATGTCAGTTGACTTGTAAGAGCCTTGGTCAAGGCTGAGTAAGTTGATGTTTAGGGATTTGTTGTGTTAACCAAGTGTCAAGTTAATACGTGTACATGAGCATGAGTTATTACTGTAGTAAGTTCGACCTATGTCGATGAGACTGCGGGAGTATTATTATTACAGGATGAGTCATGGGTAATGAGTTATTATGGGATATCGGTTAATAACATGGGTTATCAAATGGTTAATGAATTATATATCTAATTTATAAGGACCGTGGGTCCTGAGTAAAGTTCAAATAACTTTTTAGACGAGTTAGTTTTTAATTAAACTAAACTATTAGAACTCACTCAGCGTAGCTGACTTTGTGTGTACGATAGATTGGTTTGCAGGTAAGCGTTGCGTTGACGTATCTTGGCTTGGGAGCGGTGCTACTCGGATTGGTGTGCAAGCATTCATCAGGTAACTTAATGACATTAAATAGTAATTAATGTTTTTAGAAATACTTCCGCTGTAGTTTAATATACCTAAAATGAGTGTTTGTAAGAGAATAACCCGTTATTAGGACCAAATGTTGGGTGCCCGGTTTGGGGCCTTACAAGTTGGTATCCGAGCCATGGTTTATGAGAAAACAGGTGTTTTTAACCAAATAAAATGCCTTAACTTAAACAAAGAATGGGAAAAGGGTGAAACGAATGAAACCACGAGTAACCGCGAGCCAAGAGGTACGTCTTTCGTGTTGAGCAGTAGTTATTATTTACTATTTGTGTGGTATTAAACTAGGTAAAGTAATTAGTATGAGTAAATGATTTATGGTTCCGTGTGGGATCATGTTGTGTTATATGTGTTGTAATATTATGTAGAACCACTTGAAGTTGTGTGGTGTGATTGAATGAGACTATATAGTGAGTTGAGTAACTTGAAGTAGCTTTAATTGCAACTATGTGGGATAGTTTGGTGTGTCGATATGATTTAGTGATTTTGTGTGTAACCTTGGATGATGTGAAATTGTGATAAAATTTGACGACTTACAAGATTATTGTGTGGCGCTATGTGGATTGTGTGGGATGCATGTGCATTCGGGGTGTGTGAAAGATAGAAAGCTAGTGTGAATACGATGGGGAAGGTTTAGAATCCGAGTAGTAATGTGGACCACCAAATTGCATTTGATCACCGTGATTTGGCAGTCTATGATTACTCTCATATTCTGAATTTGACGCCCATAGTAATCACTCCAACGTTCTATCTTCTGCAGGTACCGATGGCCATGACGATTCAGACTAGATGGGTTAGGCGAGGAGCCCTTATCAGGAGGTTGACAGAGTGGCGGGCAAGACGTTTGGCTTCCGTTCGCATGGTTATCTGTGGTGGGAGACGAGTCTTAGCACCTATTTCTTCACGATGGTTCCACCGATGGCTGAGCACGAGCAGGAGCTACCAGCACAGGAGGTGATCTTGGCGCTTCCGGCGCCAAATGCCCCCAATACTACTAGGGCAACTATGAGAGGCGGGCTCAGTAGTTCCTTTTATAGGAGAGGAAGAAATGCATTTGCACTTAGGAATCAGCCCTCGAGACACTACGCAGAATCAGGCAATGGATGGTTAGAGGAATCCGATGACGAGGAGCAAGTGGGGGATAACTTCGACTTGTTCAATGACTAGAACAGTGGTGGTGACCACGAGAGGACTAGAGCATTTTGAGTAATGGACGTCAGGCACTTTTGTGATGAAGTATTTGTTCTTGGTTTTTCAATTGCTTGATTTTAACCTTGAAAGTTAATCTTACCACGAGATGGTTTAAAACGTAGTTAATGATAGTTGCATGTCTGATAGCTTGCTATTGATGGGGTAGTTTTAATTAAGTGTGGTTATGTGATTACCTTTTGAACAACGTAATATGTGATGTGATACTATGATTTGGTTGATTAGACTATATGAGTAGACCTGTGTAGACCTGAGTTTTGATTACTTGTGTGCCTCTACGGTCTTAAGATAGTGTCACATATGTGTTATGCTTAGGTGATGTGTGAAGTGTAAGGGGGTGTTTAGCCTTACTATGATATTGAATGTCTTTATATCTTATGGCATAGATCTTCACGAGGTAAATGTTTTGGTGATTAAGGGCATGAGAGAGTTTTGTGAATAAACTTGTATGTCGTTAATTGAGTTGCTTATGAGTATGGGTTATTTGTGTCACGTACTTAATAGTCGTGGCGGGAGATCAAGCGTAAGCTTGATATTGTGTCTGACGGCAGTCAGGCGGGAGATCATCTTGCTTGTGTTCTCAGGCTAGACAACATGATATACTTGTGTGTCTATAAACGACAAGGTCATATTTTATGCACGTAGACTCACTCAGATCTAGCTAGTTGTGTATGTCCACTTTGTGCGAGATAGAAGGTTGAGTTACTAGTACATGTGTAGAACCTGATATGATCTGTAGCTATGTGTGTCCGTGTGTATCCTTTTAGTACACGCTTAGTCGTGAATAGGATGGGTGATTAGTGTGATCAAGCATAACATTTCTATCTTGATGATTTTCTTGATGTTGATACATCGAGGTGGTGCAAAGAGTTTTGATGTCTTTGTAGGCGATCGGTGAGGTGCTCTTATGAGATGCCTATGTTTATATCTCGGGAATTCGGAGCACGAAGCCAGTGGGCGGAGTTGTAGAGTTAGTGATGGAGGCGGTTACATGGACGCTGGACCAGAGATATCCATGATGGGATTAAAAAGATGACGCTGAAGATTTCAGCATGAAGTTAACAAGGTGACGAAGGACCTTCATGGAACACGTTCCATATACAGTATTCAGTCAAGATGAGGTGCAAGAGGAATAGGGATGCTTTCCCTGAACGAGATGACGGGTAGCTGAGGCTGGTGAGTAGATGGACTTCATGTTCGTACATGATATATGAGATGCGGTCGGTAATCGCATGGTAATGATAGAGCAACATGGAGGGAAGTGAAAATTAAGGAGAGGTAAGTCCAAGATTGCACGTAAGAGATCGGGAAGGAGATGCCTACGCTGGCAAATGTAAGGTTAACTTAAAGTGAGCTCTTATGGAGCATTCAAGAGAAGTATGTTTTTGGTAGTTAAGACAAACAGAACCAAAGTAAGTGAGCTTTCAAGAAACATCAAGAGTCGGTGAAGATGGCCCTAGTGTTGGGTGTATGTGCAAGTCTAAGGGGCATACTGAACGCGTGATAATGAAGTAAGGAGATACTATGATAAAGAAATTTAGTGGAGACCAGGGTAGCTTTGCACGAGCTCGTAAAGATCATCGGAGAAAGACAATAGTGATGCACTCATGGGTAGGGCAGTGGGCTAGAGTTTGAGAAAATCATCGCAGGACTGCGATCAAGATATGAAGCGAGAAGTGTGACGACTTCACTTTGTAAGAGCGGACAATGAATTAATTCATGACAGGTAAGAATACTTGGAGAAGTGACCATTGGAATGACGAGATCATTACGGTAATATGAGAGACAAAGGCAATTATGCCTGTGAATTGAGATGAATTATGGCAAGTAAGCAGGTAACTAGCTATGCTATACTGCGCGGTACAAGAGATGAGATAAAAAACTTTATTAAAGGCATTAAGGGCGAAAGGAATTGTCAAGGGTGACGACAAGGAAACCTTCGCGAAAGGTTTGGTACTAAAGGCAGTAACGGATGGCAACTTTTAACTAGTGCGGGAATAGCGAGAGTTGGAAATGCATACATTTAATGAATGGCTGGAAAGATGTTATATGTGTTGTAATATTATGTAGAACCACTTGAAGTTGTGTGGTGTGATTGAATGAGACTATAGAGTGAGTTGAGTAACGTTAAGTAGCATTAATTGCAACTATGTGGGATAGTTTGGTGTGTCGATATGATTTAGTGATTTTGTGTGTAACCTTGGATGGTGTGCAATTGAGATAAAAGTTAATGACCTGCAAGATTATTGTGTGGCGCAATATGAATTGTGTGGGAAGGATGTGCATTCGGGGTGTGTGAAAGATAGAAAGCTAGTGTGAATATGATGGGGAAGGTTTAGAATTCGAGCAGTAATGTGGACAACCAAATTGCATTTGATCACCGTGATTTGGCAGTCTATGATTACTCTCATATTCTGAATTTGACGCCCATAGTAATCACTCTAACGTTCTATCTTGTGCAGGTACTGATGGCCATGACGATTCGGACTAGATGGGTTAGGCGAATAGCCCCTATCAGTAGGTAGATAGAGCGGCGGGCTAGACTTTTGGCTGCCGTTAGCACGGTTATATTTGGAGGGAGACGAGTATTAGCACCTATTCCATTGACGATGTTTCCACCGACGGCTGAGCAAGAGCTACCGGCACAAGAGGTGATCTTGGCGCTTCTGGCGCCAAATGCCCCCAATACTATTAGGGCAACTATGAGGGGAGGGATCAGTAGTTCCTTTTACAGGACAAGAAGAAATGCGTTTGTACTCAGGAGTCAGCCCTCGAGACACTACGCAGAATCAGGCAATGGATGGTTAGAGGAATCGGATGATGAGGAGCAAGTGGGGGATAACTTCGACTTGTTCAATGACTAGAACAATGGTGGTGACCACGAGAGGACTAGAGCATTTTGGGTAATGGCCTACAGGCACTTTTGTGACGAAATATTTGTTCTTGGTTTTTCAATTGCATGATTTTAACCTTGACAGTGAATCTTATCACGAGATGGTTTAAAATGTAGTTAACGATAGTTTCATGTGTGATAGCTTTCTATTGATGGTGTAGTGTTAATTAAGTGTGGTTATGTGATTACCTTTTGAACAACGTAATTTGTGATGTGATACTATGATTTGGTTGATTAGACTATATGAGTAGACCTGAGTTTTGATTACTTGTGTGCGTCTACGGTCTTAAGATAGTGTCACCTATGTGTTATGCTTAGGTGATGTGTGAAGTGTAAGGGGGAGTTAGCCTCACTATGAAATTGAATGTCTTTATATCTTAAGGCATAGATCATCATGGAACACATTCCATATACAGTATTCAGTCAAGATGAGGTGCAAGAGGAATAGGAATGCTTTCCCTGATCAAGACGACGGGTAGCTGAGGCTGGTGAGTAGACGAACTTCATGTTCGTACATGATATATGAGACGCGGTCAGTAATCGCATGGTAATGATAGAGCAACTTAGAGGGAAGTGAAAATTCAGGAGGGGTAACTACAGGATTGCACGTAAGCGATCGGGAAGGAGATGCCTACGCTGGAAAATGTAAGGTTAGCTTAAAGTGAGCTCTTGTGGAGCATTCAGGAGAAGCATGTGTTGGGCTGTCAAGACAGACAGAACGGAAGTAAGTGAGCTTTCGAGAAACATCGAGAGTTGGTGAAGATGGCCCTAGTGTTGGGTGTATGTGCAAGTCTAAGGGGAGTATTGAACGCGTGATAATGAAGTAAGGAGATACTATGTTAAAGAAATTTAGTGGAGACCAGGGTAGCTTTGCACGAGCTCCTGAAGATCATCGGAGAAAGACAATAGTGATGCTCTCATGGGTAGGGCAGTGGGCTAGAGTTTGAGAAAATCATCGCATGACGGCGATCAAGATATGAGGCGAGAAGTGTGACGACTTCACTTTGGAAGAGAGAAGAATGAATTCATTCATGACAGGTAAGAATACTTAGAGAAGTGACCGTCGGAATGACGAGATCATTAGGGTAATATGAGAGACAAAGGCGATTGTGCCTGTGAGCTGAAATGAAATGTGGCAAGTGAGCAGGTAACTAGCTACGCTATACTACGCGGTACCATAGATGATATAAGCAATTTTATTAAAGGCATTAAGGGTGAAAGGAATTGTCAAGGGTGGTGACAAGGAAACCTTCGCGAAAGGTTTGGTAATAAAGGCAGTAACGGATGGCAACTTTTAACCAGTTTCGGAATAGCGAGAGTTGGAAACACACCCATTTAATCAATGGCTGGAAAGATGAGATATGAGGGAATGTGTAGGTGAAATCTACAAGTCCCAAAGCTGAAAGCGAGCAACAGAGAAGACTTCTTTGAACTCCTAGAAGGGTGGTCGTACTACAAGGCGAGAAAACAAAAACGAGAAATGGGAAGGTGAATGTTTGACACCAGATGGATTCGAGTGCGAGTAAGAACGGGTAGATAAGACACATTGGGATCGTACTGACGCGGGATTCTAGGACGAATCCTCTTTTAAGGGGGTGGGCTTGTAACATCCCGGAAATCCCAAAAGCTAATGAAACGGGTAATGGGCGACCCAAAACGTTATTAAAGTGTAGCCAAGGCATTGATTTGCCATGAAAGGTGCGTTTAACTCCTGAAAGTGAACCGGTTAACCGTTTAAAACGTGGTTTTGGATCAAAACGTATAAAAAGGGAACTCATAAAGCCGAGTGTAAAACCGTAACCCTATTCGGCCTAGGGGGTCGCAACGGCACCAGGTGAAAGAGGAGGAGAAAAGGGCGATCGGAGTAGGCGATTTCGAGACGGTCTCAAGGAGGAACTTCACATCCCGCCAAGGTAACTCTTGTTTCATCTTTGTACGCAACTTTCTTCGTGTTTGGTGAAAGAACCCGACTAGGGTGTTAGTGTTCTCGACTGTTGTTGACGGCAAGGGGATAGCAAGGAACGACGGTGGTCGTAGAGAGAAGTGGCGGCTATCTCGGTGGCTGTGTGGTGGCGTTCCGCGGCGGCGGAAGACAGTAGGGGACGGTGTGTGTGGCGTTGAGCATGAAACGGTTACCCGATTAGGGTTACTTATAGTTGGAGGATGGATGGGAGTCGTGTGGCAGTGAAACCGAGTGATGGTGGTGGTTCACGGGAACGAGCGAGGGATGAGAAGGAAATGAGTTACACCAGATTAGGGTTGTGCCCGGCTCGCATGCATGCATGGGAACCCGGCTAGGGTATGCGAGTGTTCGTGGGACTAGGACTTGCACGGTACCAGCGTGTGTATGCACGTAAGCGGGGACTCGGACACGTAAGTCCTGTTAAGGACGAAGGAACTATAATGTACGTACCTCCGTGAGACAAGGGTCACGTGGAAAATGGGGCGTTGGGATAATGAGACGTGCATCGGGGTTTAGCTACTGTTACATGCCATTCGATGTAAATTAGAATGTGTCTGACCATGTGATCATGCATGGGCAGGTTTGGGTTCGAGCGTGGACGGATTAGTTGCAGAGCAAGGACTGGGACTTGGCATTTCCAGTGAGTTTCTAATCCCCTCTTTTAAACGTTTTTAATGTTTTGGGGCTATCGTACATACTTTAATGACGTGTTTTATTACGCTAAATGTATAATGATTTTTGGGGTCTAACCCGATGAGTTTACGAACTTAAGTAATTAAATATGAGGCTAAAGGACTATGTGTTGTCTTTAGAACGTGTAGGTTAAAGGTGGGTACATGGTCGTGGGTCGTATAGTGATCTAATAAGAGTGAGTTGGGATTGTATCTAAAGGTCATACGGGTATGACTAGATGGTGTCACAGGGTGTACATTTGTGCTTATATTATGAGACATAGTGTTATGAGTTAGTCGGGGTGATTCGGGATATAAGCTAAACGCCTACGAATACGTGTAGGATATCTTATCCTAGGGTTATGTGTGTAGTTCAAGTGTAGTTAACAAGTCATATACATAAAGTATAATGTTATGTGTTTATATATGTGTTGTGTGTATTGTGTCGTTGTCCTCGTGAGACGGCAAGTATTGTGTTTGCATTATTTTGTGTGTGACACGGCAAACGGGATTGTGGAGGACTAAGTTCTCCGGGAGGTCACCAAAGGTGGCGAACTTTGAGCAGGATAAAGATGAGCTCGGGGTGTGTCGAACCCCTGATGAGGGTGCAGCGATGAGGTGTGTGTTTGTGTTTATATATTTGCGTTAAATTGCATACAAGTGTTGAGTTATATTTATTGTGTATGAGTTAGTAATAATGTGGTGAGTCGAGTTAGATTAACCATTGTGTCAGGATTGTGATGTGGTGCTTACAACTGTTATGTCAGTTGACTTGTAAGAGGCTTGGTCAAGGCTGAGTAAGTTGATGTTTAAGGATTTGTTGTGTTAACCAAGTGTCGAGTTAATACGTGTACATGAGCATGAGTTATTTGTGTAGTAATTTCGACCTATGTCGATGAGACTGCGGGAGTATTATTATTACGGGATGAGTCATGGGTAATGTGTTATTATGGGATATCGGTTGATAACAGGGGTTATCAAACGGTTAATGAATTGTGGATCAAGTTTATAATGACCGTGGGTCCTGAGTAAAGTTCAAATAAATTTTTAGACGAGTTAGTTTTTAATTAAACTAAACTATTAGAACTCACTCAGCGTAGCTGACTTTGTGTGTACGATAGATTGTTTTGCAGGTAAGCGTTGCGTTGACGTATCTTGGCTTGGGAGCGGTGCTACTCGGATTGGTGTGCTAGCATTCGTCAGGTAACTTAATGACATTAAATAATAATTAATGTTTTTAGAAAGACTTCCGTTGTAGTTTAATATACCTAAAATGAGTGTTTTTAAGAGAATAACCTGTTATGAGGACCAACTTTAGGGTGCCCGGTTTGGGGCCTTACAATTACCGGCTGAGCCATTGACCCCACCCCCATCACCACACTCTTCCAGTGATGAGGAGCCTACGGAGGAGTCGGATGGAATCGAGGAAACAGACCTAGAGGAGGATCCCGTGGAGGAGACCGAGGATGCACCAGCCCACGGGGGCGAGGGAGATGCCGACGAGGAGAGTGACTCAGGCGAGTCAGTGTCTTATTCGGTATGGTACGAGGACTCGTCATCCGATGACGGCTCTATACTACCTTCTCCTCCCCGTCAGGCGGACCCAGCGCCACAGGCACCATTGTTGGCACCTATAGAAGCAAAGACCAAGCATACTGCTCGGAAGAAGAACATCCATTTAGGGAAGCGACCGATTCAGCCATCCGACATTGTAGGGCCATCAGCCAAGAAGGCCCGAATTTCATCATCGGACACCACATCCACTGAAAATTCATCTGGACCATCCTATCCACCACCCTACTGGCTTCGGCCTACGAGGGAGGTCATCCGATACTTGTGACACATAGCAAGTTACATGATGCTTGTAGAAGCATGTTTTTGTAACTATAGATTAAATTCTGTGTATCGGTGTACGTAGCTAGTACACAGGAGGGTGTTCCTTAGTACTTGGCCTGCACACCAGTTTGGTCCTGCGTACTTAGTAAGTACGCAAGACTTTTGCCTTGCGTACGTCTCAAGTACGCATGACCAAACCCTGCGTACTTAGACATGTATGCAGGTAATGTTCCTTCCCCTATAAATAGAAGACTTGTCTTCATTTGTAGGTGGAACTCTGGAACTAGGTTGAGAGGTGTCCGGGTCGGGAAGAGCTCTCCCGACCCCTGGACCGTGAGCTTAGATGAGAGATGTGTGCTCCTTCGTTATGTAGTCTGTAATATGGGATGACTTCTATGTTATGGATTACGTGTCATTTCATTCTCTTGTTTGTTGTTCATGTATTCTCTGTCTTGTTTTCTTAGTTCCCACACAAATCACAGAACAGGTCCGTGTATCTTCGCCGCGCGACGAGGCTCCCAGGACCTACAAGTGGTATTAGAGCCTCGGTGTTCGTTGATTTGTGTTCTAGTTTCAATTTTTTAGGGTTTCGAGCATTTCGTACTCTTCAGACCTAAAATCCATAAAATCGAGTTTGTTATCACTTCATTTGGTGTTTGGAAGGCTAAGGGTTTGTTAGATGATGATTTCTAAGCTTTTGGAAGCACCAATTTCTTAGATCCATCACTTACTAAGTACGCAAGATCCGTCAAGAATGCTGTTACTTTTTGATAAGTACGCAAATTCAGCTTTTCTACGTACTTACTAAGTACGCATGGGTTTTGTCCTGCGTACTTACTAAGTACGCATGAGAAGTTGTCCTGCGTACATGTTAAGTACGCATGGGCATTTTGGCTTTGCGAACTTATCAAATACGCATGAGCACTTGGCTTTGTGTATTAACTAAATACGCATGAGCACCCTTTATGTGCGTATTTACTAAGTACTCATGATTTATTTGGCGGGAAAACTTTCCTTGGCCAATTTTTTTAGGGATCATTTGTACGCGTGTTTCGGGCCATTTTTGAGAAGATAGTAATTTTGGTTTTTCCGGACCAGAATTAGTATACGATGTGGCTTGGCGAAACACGGACGAGATTTTTGTTGGATGATACCACTTGTCATACATTGTTTAAGGGTCCATACCTAAAAATGTAGGCTACGAGTATCCGGGATATTTATTTATTAGGGTATGAATGCTGAACTAATGGGAGCAATTGGGTCGTCATCGGCTAAAGGTCTCGTTCTATTTGTGAAAATGTGGCTGCTTTGGGTCTTTTGGAAAGAGAATCATCTTGTTTAGGTATTCAATCCTGAATATGTAGGCTACGAGTATCCGGGATACTTATTTAATAGGGGATGAATACTGGAACAACTTGAACCCAAGGATTTGCTGTTTTGGATATTTGCAAAGGAATAAAAGAATAAAATCCTAGAGTTGGCTAGTTGTGCTTTTTGAGGATTTGAGTGAAGTGGTGATGAAGCTGGTCATAGTTTACAGAGAAATGAGGGGGATAAAATCTAATATTCATGAGACATTAAAGAGGTGGTGGAAAAGTCGTTGGTACTTCCTATATATATATACCTCTTTGACGTAACATGGATCTCAACTATGATTTCTCGTGTAAACTATAATTTTCGTGTTTGATTCTATCAAGTGGTATATATATAGGAAGTACGAAAGGCTTTTGCCTTGCGTACTTGTCAAGTACGCATGACCAAAACCTGCGTACTTAGACAAGTACGCTAGTAATGTTCCTTCCCCTATAAATAGAAGACTTGTCTTCATTTGTAGGTGGAACTCTGGAACTAGGTTGAGAGGTGTCCGGGTCGGGAAGAGCTCTCCCGACCCTTGGACGGTGAGCTTAGATGAGAGATGTGTGCTCCTTCGGTATGTAGTCTGTAATACGGGATGAGTTCTATGTTGTGGATTACGTGTCATTTCATCTCTTAATTGTTGTTCATGTATTCTCTGTCTCGTTTTCTTAGTTCCCACACAAATCACAGAACATGTCCGTGTATCTCCGCTGCGCGACGAGGCTCTCGGGACCTATAATGCTGATATGTCTTCCCTTCAGGACGAGCCTGCCTTTACAGACCAGGCACTCTTGATAGTGTGAGACCGGATCGAGACTGCTAAGGAGAAAGCTCAAGAGCGGAACAGAGAGCCGCATCTACAGAGACCGCACTGCACACCCTGCAGGGACAGGTAGCGAGTTTACTAGAGGATCGCCAGAGAGAGACAGCTACGACCACTACCCTATCTAGCAGCTTAGAGAAGACCGAGGAGCAGCTAGGGATGGCCCATTAGTGAGCCGCAGTAGAAGAGCATAGAGCCTCACTTGCTGACTCTACAGCCCTAGCAGCAGAGCTCAGGGCAAACACGATTCGAGAAGAGTTAGAGCCCGCCAGGGTTCTGATGATTCTTTGTGCCCTGTTACTCTTTACCGCTTTGTAGAGTGGTATCTTTCCACCTTCCAGTTGATTAGCCTATCACGAGCGGGTTGTGCTCATGCAATATTTTTTAGATGTTACTTGTTTTGGAGGAGTGTTTGCTCCTGAAAATACTTTGTATTTTGTACAACTTATCTTAGATTATATTGTATGGTTGATTGGTTTTTGGTTGTTGTGTGTTATCTTATGCACGTGTGTTGATTGTTATTTATTACGTGATATCTAACCTTTGTTATTATTATGATTATAAAGAAACATTCTGCCATGAAGAACAAACCGCAGCTCAGGACATGACAGCAGCTCCATGACCACCGCTCAGATAGAGGCCCTCATCGCGCAACGCGTGGTAGACTCGATCGCTAACCATGATGTCAATCGGTCCAGTGGAGGATCGGGAGGTCACGGTGATAGTGGAGGTATAGTGCATGCCAGAAGCAACATAAATGCTATGAGTAATATAATCCTATCTCAGGAAAATCAAACCTAACAGCACTCTATCATGACATACAGGAATCGGAAATGGGCATAAGGCATGCACATACAAATCCTTCATGGATTGCAAGCCCCATACCTTCACTGGAGCGGAAGGAGCAGTGGGAATGCTCAGATGGACTGAGAAGATTGAGTCGGTATTCGGCATGAGTCAATGCACGCCAGAAAACCAAGTCATGTACGGAGCTGGAACTTTCGAGGGTCAGGCCCTCACTTGGTGGAATTCTCATGTCAAAAATCTGGGGTTGGATAATGCCAATGCCATCCCTTGGGAAGAGTTCGAGGGCATGCTAAGGGAGGAATACTGCCCTCACAACGAGCTGTAAAAGTTAGAACCGGAGTTCTGGAACTTTAAAATGGAGGGTGCTAACATTGCGGGTTACACCGCAAGATTTCATGATCTGGCACGATTATTACCGCATATGGTTACGCCTGAGTTCAGGAGGATTGAGCGATATATTTGGGGTTTGGCGCCTTAGATACAGAGTATGGTCAAATCTTTTGTACCCGCAACTATTCATAACGCTGTGAGACTGGCTCATAATCTTACTGATCAGGCAGTCCGTCAGGGATTGTTTACCAAGAAGGAAAATTTCATGAAAGTCTTCGATAACAAACGAAAGTGGGAAAACGCTCCTGCTAAACCCTATGTGCCCAATAATCCGAAGAGACAAGAACCAGCAAGGGTGTTCGTTGCTAATCAGCAAGAAAAGAGACCAATGGGCGCATACACTGGGAATCTACCTAAATGCAATAAGTGTCAATTCCACCACAACGGCACTTGTGAAGATTCCCGCTTTAAAAAATGCAAGCGTTTTGGCAACACTGCCTAGAACTGCCGACTAGTTGAACAAACCCCGGCTGGCGCGGGAAACCGTAGATGTTTCGGGTGCTGTGATCCCGGACAATTCCGCAAGGACTGCCCAAAGAACCGGAGGCCTGGAAATACAAATAATCGGGGAAGGGCGTTTGTGATTGGTGCAGGCGAAGCTAGGCAAGACCCCAACATTGTTAATGGTACGTTCCTTGTAAAAAATTGTTATGCTTCTATCCTATTTGATACAGGTGCCGATAAAAGCTTTGTTTCCACCGAGTTTAGCTTATTACTTGGTATTACACCGATTGCACTAGATTACTTGTACACGGCAGAACTAGATGATGGTAAGTTAATTGAGACAGAGCAAGTAATCCCCGGTTGTGTCCTGACATTAGCTGACCACCCATTCATTATAGACCTATTTCCGGTAACACTGGGAAGTTTTGATATAGTCGTCGGAATGGACTGGTTGTCCAAGAACCGAGCCAAGATTGTATGTCACGAGAAGATCGTTCGCATTCCACTTCCAAACGGAGAAACACTAGTGCAACACTAGGGATTATTGCCTGCATGATGGCCCGATAGTACTTACGAAAGGGTTACCATGCGATCCTAGCGCACGTAATGGAAAAGAAAGTAGAAGAGAGAAAGGTCGAGGACATTCCGATCGTCCGAGACTATCCAGAAGTATTTCCCGATGATTTGCCCGGACTTCCACCGCAACGGAAAGTCGAATTCCGGATCGATCTCACACCTGGAGCTTCTCCGATAGCGAGGCCACCTTACCGACTTGAGCCATCAGAAATGCGGGAACTGTCTAATCAGTTACAGGAACTGTTAGACAAAGGTTTCATCAGACCAAGCTTCTCGCCTTGGGGACCACCGGTATTGTTTATTAAGAAGAAAGATAGATCGTTCCTATGTGCATCGACTACCGATAACTAAACATATTGACGATGAAGAACCGATATCCACTACCAAGGATCGATGACCTGTTCGACCAATTACAAGGGTCGAGCTATCGAAGATCGACATGCTGTCAGGATACCACCAGCTAATGATCCAGGAAGACGACATTCCAAAGACCCCTTTCCGAACTCTTTACGGTCACTACGAGTTCAGGGTCATGCCATTTGGGATAACCAATGCACCGACGGTATTCATGGACCTCATGAACCAAGTGTGCAAACCCTACTTGGACAAGTTTGTGATTGTGTTCATACACGATATTCTGATATACTCACGGAGTAAGGAGGAGCATGACGAGCATCTGAAGTTAATCATGGAGTTACTAAAGGAGGAGAAATTGTACGCCAAGTTCTCGAAGTGCGATTTTTGGATTCGAGAGGTACAATTCCTTGGACACGTGGTCAACGAGAAGTGCATACATGTTGACCCATCCAAAATCGAGGCGATTAAGAATTGGGAGGCACCTAAGATACCGACTGAGGTGCGACAATTCTAAGGCATTGCGGGAAATTATTGACGATTCATCGAAAATTTCTCTAAGATAGCCAAACCCCTCACTACTCTGACACACAAAGATAAGAAATACGAATGGAACGACAAGGCAGAAACTGCTTTTCAATTACTCAAACAGAAACTTTGCAGCGCACCGATCCTATCATTACTAGAAGGAACGGAAGATTCCGTGGTGTACTGCGATGCGTCACACCAAGGACTTGGGTGCGTGTTAATGCAAAGTGAGAAGGTCATTGCTTATGCTTCTCGACAACTGAAGGTGCACGATAAAAACTATACTACCCATGACTTAGAGTTGGGACCATAGTATTCGTGCTAAAGATCTTGAGACACTACCTGTATGGCATGAAATGTATAATTTTCACCGATCACAAAAGCCTTCAACACATCTTTGACCAGAAAGAGCTTATCATGAGGCAGCGTCGATGGGTCGAATTGCTAAACGACTACGACTGCGCCATCTGTTACCATCTCGGAAAGGCAAACGTCGTTGCTGGTGCCTTGAGCAGGAAAGAACAACCCAAGCTGCGATGAGTACGAGCGTTACAATCGACCATCCACACGAATTTACCCATACAAATCCGTGACGCTCAACTCGAAGCAATCAAGGAGGTGAACATATGCCATGACTCCTTACGAGGTATGGACACGCAATTTAGGTCAAATACGATGACATTCGTTACTTCATGGATCAGATTTGGGTACCGGGCTTTGGGAATCTAAGGGATCTAGTGACGGACGAAGCACACAAGTCTAGGTACTCGATTCACCCCGGTGCTGACAAAATGTATCATGACCTCAAGGAGCACTATTGGTGGCCCAACATGAAAGCCGAGATTGCTACCTACATCAGTAAATGCTTGACCTGTGCTAAGGTCAAAGTGGAGTATCAAAAACCATCAGGGTTACTACAATAACCAGAGATTCCACAGTGGAAGTGGGAACAAATATCAATCGATTTCATCACGAAATTGCCTAGGGCATCCATTGGTTGCGACACTATCTGGGTAATTTTCGACTGGTTAACAAAATCTGCACACTTCCTTCCCATTAAAGAGACCGACAAATTGGAACGACTGACTCGGATTTACTTGAAAGAAGTAGTCTCGAGGCATGGAGTGCCAATCTTCATGATTTCAGATAGGGATAGTCGATTTACATCCCAATTCTGGAAATCCCTATAGAAAGCCTTGGGTACTCGATTGGACATGAGTACTGCATACCATCCTCAAACGGATGGTCAGTGTGAAAGGACCATCCAGACCCTTGAGGACATGCTTAGAGCTTGTGTGGTTCACTTTGGAAACGGTTGGGATGCCCACCTACCGTTGGTCGAATTTTCATACAACAACAGCTACCACACTAGCATCAAAGCCGCACCATTCGAAGCACTTTATGGACAAAAGTGTAGATCGCCAATTTGCTGGACAGAAGTGGGAGATATCCAATTCAGAGGTCCAGAAATTATTCATGAAACTACAGAAAAGATCGTACAGATACGCGAATGTATCAAAGCCACGCGTGATCATCAGAAGAGTTACGCGGACGTGAGACGCAAACCATTAGAATTTAAAATGGGAGACAAAGTGCTACTGAACGTCTCACAATGGAAAGGAGTGATACGTCTCGGAAAGCGTGGGAAACTGAACCCTCGTTACATTGGACCTTTCGAAATCCTAAAAAGGATTGGTCCCGTTGCTTACAAACTCAACCAACCGGAAACCCTCAGTGGCATTCATGATGTGTTCCACGTGTCAAATATAAAGAAGTGCTTATCGGATGAGACACTTGTCATACCATTGGAGGAGATTCAAATAGACGACCAGGTTCACTTCGTCGAGGAACCAGTCGAGATCATGGATCGTGAGGTCAAACAGTTGAAAAAAAACGGCATCCCTATAGTTAAGGTTCGTTGGAATTCTAGATGCGGACCAGAATTCACCTGGGAGCGCGAGGATCAATTCAAGAGTAAATACCCCCACTTTTTCAAAACTACACCGTCTATCAGTGACGTGAACTACCGAAATTCCTTTTAACAGGGGGAGTATGTGATACCCGACAAATTTAGGTTAATATCCATACCCGACTATTACTTGAATTCACATGATTACACTTGCAGCATACTTAATTATAGATTAATTAAGTACGTATTTCATATAGCAAGTCCATTCGTCTCATTTCATTACATGCATCGGTAATCAGGCAGATTACAGGGTCCCAAACGCGTCCCATCACACGAATGCTAGTGAATTTTAGAAATAATACTTAGACATATATTTGGTGTGCAAATATTATATGTAATACTGAGATTTAATATTTCATGCTTATATGAATTTTTCCGGAACTTTTAGAGCAACTTTTATTTTAACGCATTTTAAGCGGATACGCGATATGTGCCAACAACTTCAAAATTAGTTTTAATAAAAATGTTGGTTTTATATTATGGGCTTAAAAATTCAGTATTTTAGTTAATTATTTTAAAAAGCCCCAAATTCTTATATAAAAATCCCAAAGCCTTGCAAGACAAGCCCTAAACCCACACTACAAATACCACCTTAACTCATTAGCCACCACTTTACAACCCTAACCCAAAAGCTCATCATCTATCCCTCTCTGGGATCATTCGGCCGCCACCACCCACCTAGCCTCCACCATTTTTACAACTTTGTTCCATTCATTCAAGTTATTCTAAGGTGCTTTCAAGGTGATTCAAGAAGGATTCAAGCTTGTTCAAGGCCACATCTACATCATATCCAAGTTTTGTAAGAATCTATCCATAATTTTCCCATTATTTTTGGCCCACTGAGGTACCACAACCATCCAAATGATTTTCTAAGTTAGGAATGTTATAATACATGTTTTTAACTAAAAGTTTTCATAATATAAGTTGTTGACACATATTTGCACTTTTTATGGTTTGAAATATTTATTTAGGTTGTTATTTGCTCGTTTCTATTTATAGAAACTTTGTTGGTTGAGATTTTGCATAAATGTGTATATGATATGTTTGAAAGTTTAAATGATGCTTATATTAGTAGAATAAGTAGGAAATGTAATTTTTTTGGTTAAAATGTTGTTTTACACTATGTTATGGTCGACTAACTATATAAGGAAACTTTAATTTGTCATGTTTTGAGTTATGGTGTTTTAATGGATGAAAGCATGATACTATGGTTCTATAACATCTATTAAAGTGTTAGAAAGAGTTAATGAAAGTTACACATGTGTAGGAGGTCGTTTGGACCACTTTCCTAAAAAGGAAACTTTAATTGAACATATTTTTTCTGTGTATGCTATAAATGTCTAAAATAGGTTTAATAGCTTAATTACTATATGAATAGATGTCTTATGCAAGAATATGTGATTTGAAATGGTATTATGACGTGTTTTGGAGGACCTTGCTAAATAAGGAAACTTTATTAGTTTGGGAACTCCACCATTGCTTGAAATAGAAAGTGTATGCATAGAATCATGTTTATGGTATGCCACTAGTATAATTTCATGTATAACTTGTTTAGTTGAGCTAGACACCTAAAGTGCCCTAAAACCCTAATTGCCTAAAAAGGGAAACTTTGATATGTTAAGAACCATGGTATAGAAATGACATGTTATGATTCTTGTTCAAATGAGTTGAAATATTGTTAATAGATTATTAGTGTAGTGACATAACTTATGAGGATGTACAAATGCCATGTTACTTGCCACATGTTATTTACTTATGCAACTACTTGAAACATATATGTTATGTCATATGATATTACTTATGTGTTACTTAGGTATTACTATTATGTTACTTATGTGTTACTCATATGATACCTATGTGCTATTTGTACATGTGTTAACCATGTGTCACCAACGGGTCGTCGTGTCACATTGGTCAAGGTTGGTTAACATTGGTCAACGTTAATCAACATTGGTCAACATTAGTTAGACTTAGTCAAACCTTGGTCAAACCTCGGTCAACTTTCGTCAAACCTTTTCAAAATGTTAATGTAACCTTTCAACGTTGAGTCATTTGGATGAATGTGGTTACATAAACCATGTTTACTTTCATAGACCTTATAGCCTTACTATTCTTAGGGCTCAGTTAGGTCAGTTATCTAGAGTTGCTAGATTTCTCGTGTTGCTTTCATACTTCATTCACCTCATTCACAGGTGAGTTTTCACGGCCCCATTTTACTTACTTTTCCATTTAGGGGAGACACATGCTAAACCTTTTTCTTACTTAGTCGTATGATGATTACTTTGATTTTGCTTTAATATATATATAAGTGGGTGCATTTCCCGCACCTAAAGTCCTCTCATATTCGAACCGTTAACTATTACACAAAGCAAGGTGATTCATAAATAGTACTATTGGTTTTAACAACCCCCACACGGGTTAGTCGCGCTAACTCTTACTGGGAGTCAAACGGGTGCATAATTGACCTAATCCATTGCGTGCTGGGCACGTAAAAGGCAAAATGCTAGTTTCTGCATTCCTTCGTTGCGCTTTGGTTTCAATGTTGCCTATATAGTTAATGTTTATTGTCTGATCAACAATCGAATCACTAGAATACATACGTACTGTTACACTGTTTTCATTCTGTTTCTGTTACTTAAACCTGTGAACTCACGAACCCTGTGTTGACACTTTTAAGCGTATCTGGAGTCACATTTCACGTTTTTATTTAGAAGCTAGGTTTATAGGAACCTAATTTGTTATGCTTCTGTATTTTGTTACTTTACTGTTGCTTCCACACTTTACTTTCCGCATTTTCAAACTATGTATTACTTATTTAGTTTTGTATGATGTTCAAACAGAAAGTCTTTTGAAAACCATTTAGAGGTCGTTCGAAATGACCGGGACTGATAATCCTTGACAGTCACAACCCATGGGTAACTCTCTGTGGAATTTTAGGGTGTGACACGGATGAAGTGGTGTTTGATTTCCATGTGTTTGGTTTTGGAGTGCTGGACGGGATTTTTAGTGATGTGAGGAATGGCGGTGTTATCACAAAGGATGGGGTTTCATGAAATTTGATCCCGTAATCGAGCATTTGATGGTGTATCCATCTCACTTGTGAGCAACAGAGGGTTGCAACAATGTATTCGGCTTCGGCTGTGGATTGGGAAATGGTGGTTTGTTTCTTACATTGCCAAGGAACTGACAACCCCCAGAAGTGGACTTGCGGTCTAAGTTGCATCCCCCGTAGTTAGAATTTGAATATGCCACAAGATCAAATAAGTTATTTTTGGGATACCAAAGCCCAAGTTTTGGCTTGTAATTCAAATATCTTAAAATACGTTTGACAGCAATTAAATGAGAGAGTTTAGGATTAGCCTGAAAGCGTGCACACAAGCACATTGCAAACATGATGTCGGGTCTGCTAGCAGTGAGATACATGAGAGATCATATCATCGAGCGATAGAGGTGCTGATCAACGCTTTCACCATCCAAATCAGGAGACAAGTAATGTCGAACTTCTACGGGAGTCTTGTAAGAATCAGACTCAGTCATTTTGAACTTGGTCAGGATTTATTTGACATATTTTTCTTGATGGATAAGAATTCCCGACTCAGACTGATCTACTTGCAAACCAAGAAAGAACTTCATTTCTCTCATAGAGCTCATTTCAAACTTAGAACGCATCACTTCCTCGAACTCTTTACACAACCGAGGATTTGTGGATCCAAAAATGATATCATCAACGTAGATTTGCACCAAAATGGTATCCACACCATCCTTTCGTTTAAACAAAGTTTGGTCAATTACCCCTCGTGTGAAACCATTATCAAACAGATGCTTAGATAACAACTCATATCACGCACGGGGTGCTTGATGGAGACCGTACAATGCCTTGTCTAGTTTGTAAACTCGGTCAGGATAGTATGGATAAATGAAACCCAGTGGCTGCTTGACATAAAATTCCTCTTGAACCTTTCCATACAGAAATGCGCTTTTGACATCCATTTGATGAACTGTGAAGTCCATATAGGCTGCATAGGCGAAAAACATTCTGATGGCTTCTAAGCGAGAAACTGGTGCAAAGACATCCTCAAAGTCAATCACTTATTTTTGATAAAACCCCTGAACCACCAAGCGGGCTTTATTTCGAACCATGATTCCCCCTTCATCCTTCTTGTTACCAAAGACCCAACGAGTGCCAATTGGGAATTTGTTCTTAGGAAGGTCCACCATATTCCATACTTGTAACTTGTTGAACTGCTGCAAGTATTCTTGCATGGTCTCCACCCAACTGTTCTCAAGTAATGCAACTTTGATATTCTTAGGGTCAACTTAAATGAAACAAGTGAAGTGACTGTCATTCATAGCTTCAGTGGCACTTCGAGTTTGGACTCCCACGTTAAGTGCACCAATGATGTTGTCGGTGGGATGATCTTTGTGAACCCGTAATTGTGGAATCTCATCCTATTCTAGATTTTCTTCCAGATTGGTAATGTTGTTGTCAGGAATCACTGCTTCATCTTCTGTAAGTTCTGTAAAAGAGGACTATTGACCAACATCCACTATTGGAGGATTTTGATCCTCAACAGTTTCACTTGTTGCAACAGAAACTGAGGAGCTCAAAAAGGTTTCAGCAGAAATTACAGGAGGAACATCCATATGTTGACTGGATAAATATGAGCCTGAAGAAGTAGAGGTACCTAGGATATTCACAGACACAAGAGGATTAGCTGAAACAGATATGTTAGTGAATTCATGAAGTTTAAATGATTCAAACAAAGAATCGACATCAAAAAGCCAATCAGGACCGTCCACAGCGTCCGTATGATTGCTTTCATGCCAGTTGATATAAATGGACTCCAGTACAATCCTTCATCTCTTGTTGTTAACATAAAAAGCCCTTTGATTTGAAGAGTAGCCCACAAAGTAACATTCATCAGCTTTGGCTTCGAACTTGTTCAGCAGATCCGAAGTATTCAGCATTGTGCAAACACACCCAAACTTTCTGAATAAGTCTATAACTGGCTTGCGCTTGTACATAATCTCATAAGGAGTCTTGTTACAGATTTTGGTGATAAGAACTCGGTTTTGCACAAAACATGCGGTATTAACTGCCTCAACCCAAAACATGACAGGAAGCTTAGAATCAACGATCATAGTCCTTGCTGCTTCTATCAATGTACGATTTCTTCGTTCAGCTACACCATTTTGTTATGGAGTATGAGGTGCACTGAACTACCGAGAGATACCCTTAATTTCACATAAAGAATCTAGAATGGTGTTCTTGAACTCTGTGCCATGATCACTGTGAATAGTCTTCACACTTAGATTGAACCGATTCTCCATTTGTAGAATATGAATCTTCAGAGTCTCTTGCGTCTCATCTTTCTTTGCCAGGAAGAATACCCAAGTAAACCGAGAGAAGTCATTGGTTACTACCAAGCAATAGGATTTCCGTCCATGAAACTTATAGGGCCAAAGAGATCCATGTGAAGCAATGGAAGAGGGGAGTCAATGGAATTGGTTGTTTTGGGCTTGTGGGTGGATTTATGTTGTTTACCCTTGGAACAGGAGAGACAATGTTCCATGGGAGAGAAATCTTTCAAAGGTAAACCGGTGACAAGGTTCCCTCGAACAAGGCGGTTAATGGTCTTGAAATTCACGTGTCCTAATCTTTTGTGCCAAAGAAATGACTCATCTTCTGAAGCTTTTGAGAGAAAACAGGATTCGATTCCTAATGGGTTATTCATATCTAGACTGTAGGTATTGAATCTTCGAGGGGCACACATGAGGTTTAGGTCTTCGGGAATAACCACTCCAGGCTTCATAATCAAACACTCTCTGGAGTTGAAGAGGGCACAAAAGTCTTTATCACAAATCTGGGACACACTCATCAGATTATACTTCAGCTATGGGATGAAGTTGACATGCTCCAAGCTATTTACACCGTTGGACACAGTTACTTGTCCTTCAATCTTTCCTCCTCTTGGATTGCCTGCAAAGGCGACAAATTTTTTGTTTATTGGATGATAATTTTGCAGCAAAGAAAAATGATCAGTCATATGTCTTGAGCAACCACTTTCGACATGCCACATATTGTCTCCAGTCCTTCTCGATTGCCCCTACACAAAATGATTCATTTAGACATTGGTGCCCAAGCCATTGCAAACTTGGAACTTCTTGATTTTGCAAGATGCTTCTCGGAAATCATAGTCATAATCCTCCTTTAATGTTTTATCAAAAAGATCATTATTTTTAACTTTCCAAGTTCTTTTTAATTTATTTTTAGCATTTTGAATTTAACGTCTCAACTCTCTACTATGTGGTGACTTAGACAAAACATTTGAATTTAAAGAAAATTGATGAACAGAAATGTGGTCAATTTACAACTTTTGAAAACATGATTGGATTCACCACAACTAAAACAAACTTTATCACTTGTCGGCTTAGCCTGATAATTGTCATCACAAGATGATGAATATGATTGTGATGTTGAGGCATCATAACTAGAGGCAACTCTTTCTTCAACATTCCTTTCTTGAAGACTTTGATCTTCCTCTAATCTGAAAAATTCCAGATTGCTCATTGTTTCTTATGGAATGTCAGTCACAACAACTCCTGCAGTTTTAAAATTTTCAATACAACTCATAGCATTTACAGATTTAGGAACAAAAGGTAAAGCATTCTTAAACTTAGAAATGTCATTTCTCAAACTGTCATGCTCAAAAGGCATGGAACCAAAATAAAAATTTTCAACATGTTCACAAATATCTAGTTTTGACACGGACATATTATTACATTCATCAGACGCAAGTTCATTTAAAATATTTCCCTTACTAGAACTCTCATCAGAATCATCTTCGGAACCTAAATAATCTGAATCTACACAGGAAGCAAAACTATCAGAATCTGATGTTTTAATATAATAATCAACAGATAACTTGCAAACAAAAGGTGTGGGAACATGAGGAGCTGGCATATCTGCAAATCTACCAGACTTGGAATACGGTGGTGGGTGTGAGTTATACCCAATGCCTTCTATGACCTTTTTATGAATTTGGTTATCAATGATCCCAAATAAAATTTTCTGATCCATACCCAGGTGTTCAACTTGAAAATTTTCATTTTCAGCCTTTTGAAGTCTTTCAGTTAAGATTTGATTATTATTCTTTTGTGTAATAAGTTGTACAATCAAAGATCGGTTTTCTCCAGAAATATCACGAATTTTGTTTAAATAAGGTTTCTCATTTTTAGCGACATATTCATACATCACCTTTATGTGATCACGTTCATCTACCAAGGCTTGGTTGATGAATCAATATTTTGGTATTTCATTCAAACAGGATTGAGTATTGCTAAGTCTAGACATTATCTCCGCTGGTACAGTGGTGAGATCCTGTTGGATCGGGATCTACCTTGATCCAATGATTCAACACATTAACCGAACCAAATCGTGCGGAATCCGATTTGATTGGCAATCCAATCTATGACACGGATCGGGTCGTGAGAAACGAGCGGATTAGATGTTGAAACGAAGGTTTCTATCGACCCTTTGGTGTAGAGAAGTTGGATACAAGACCTAGAAACTCTCAACGGACAGAGATTCGACAATGCCGGTGCAAAGAGTTTGTGTGTGTTCTGTTGCTTAGTCTGGTTCTGCTCTGGTTATTCTCTTCTATCTTGTATATGTGTGCTCATGAAGTGAAAGCACTATATATAGTGCAGAGGCCATTCGTACGAATGAGCCATGTGAATGGACTCATTCGTGCGAATGAATCAGCAGAATGGTTCATTCGTAAGAATGAATCATCAGAATGGTTCATTCGTACAAATGAATCATTCTCATGACTTATTCTAGCGAATGAATCATTCTCATGATCGATTCGCGCGAATGGATCATTCTCATGATCCATTCGTGCGAATGGGCCTTTCATTAGCACGATTGATCAACGTTATCGATATTTATCAGATCGTTTAATACACAGTCATTATATATGAGTAAACATTAAGGATAAATATGTAATTTCATTAATACATCAAATAGTTACATTAAACATAGATGAAATACATATTACAAGGGATTAGGGACATATCATGCATCTACATACTCCCCCTTGGACCTAGATCCCTTCAAAATGACCTAACTGACATTAGTTGGTCTTCAACATCTCTTTTGTATGAGTTTTCCAGTTGACCCCGGCGTGTATGTCAAAAGCAAAGCATATACGTATCACCTTCACATACTGCAACGCCTGGTCTATATCTGCAACATCAAAAAACGGCTGACACTTGTATAAAGTTGTAACATCTTGTTCAGACAAGTTGGTCAGCCACAAGGGATCAAAGACCCTGATGGTCTCCCATGACCCTTCTTTACAAAGCACTTTAACAGCTTCACTAGTACGCCCATCATAGTACCACCATTTGAACTGATCTGAGAAGTCCTGGATCATTTTCCTTAAAGGAATCTTCTTCATGATCGTTGGAGGTTTCCACTTTAAGACAATTAGGGGCTTCTTGGTGCTTGGATGAACCTTTTCCTTGTGAATGTAATGTGTAGGCATTTGTGGCTTGAAGTTCACCCATTTCTTCCGGTATTCGTACTGTAATTGACGTTCAAACCATTCAGATAAACCGGAAGATTCGCTGTATAGAAGCTTTAGACGCGCCAATTGATTTACTTCAAATGCGGGCAGCGTCTTGAAGTCATGAGGGTACCTGAAATATTGTATGCCCTTCTCTCTTTTTATAGCATAACAGCTTAAGTCGTTGAAGTATGCCCAACTGATTATACGACCATCAGACTTGTGTCCTTTGAGTCGATAAACTTTAGTGTACTTGGTTGGAGAAGAGGGCTTTGAGTTCTTCTTTAATTCGGCCATGTATTCCATCCACTGACTTTTACGTTCATTCAGCTCGTCAATGTCAATAGTGGAGGGACCGGCTTCATCTCCTTTGTTGTCGATAATACGGTTGACCTCCTCGTCGGACTGCTGAGTGAATAAGTCTGCGAAGGAGGGAAGATCATCACCATCTACTGATGTGTACTTTGGATATTCTTGATCAGTGATGTCTTCGACTTCAACCTCATCAACGTCTTCTAGTTCGTCAGAGGAGGGATAATCAGTTGTAGGAACAGATGCCTCTTCAGTGATGACTTCGTCGGGATTCATTTGAAATAGCTCGGCAATCTGTTCTTTTGACAAGCAGTGTACGATTTCCCCTTCCTCTTTGTCATAAATAACTGAATGTTGGATGATCCCTTGCATGTCAAGCACATAGGTTAACTTTGAAGGTTGTTGCTTGAGAGGCATCACATCCAAAACTATTTACATAAACAATCATAAAATAAACATGTGAGAATAAGAAATTTCATTGATTTAATCAAAATAAAACTGAAATTATTTACATAATAATCTAATATTTACAATAAGACAAGTTAAAACACTTAAAACAAAAACTATCAACCTTCAGTTCCCTTTTGTTTATCTGATGATGGGCCTTCTGATTTGTCTGATTTTTGCTTTGTTCGCGCCTCTGCTTCTGCTGTCTTTGCAGCACTTGATGCAGCACCAGCATTGGCACCATCGTCCTTATCTTTGTCATTATTGTCATCATCATCATCACCATCATCATCCTCATCGTCATCATCATCATCATCATCGTCACCATCATCACCATCATCACCATCATTGCGAGCACCCTCAATTCTGGGTGTCGGGTCCCTTCTGCTTTCTAAGTTTTCCAACAGCCTTTTGTTTTCCTCCTCTAGCCTTTGTATCCTCTGTGTATGTGCATCAACAGCTGTAGAAAACTTTTGATTCTGGTTTGTAGCAGTGAGAAGGAGGACATGCTGATCATTGCATCTATTGGAAAGACTTGTGATGGCTTGGGCTTGTTCAGTATTTTGCAGAGTCAACTGACTGATCTGCGAGCCCTGTTGGTCAATCAGCAAACCCTGTTGATTAAGACGCTTTGATTGCTCTTCATTCTGAGCCAGTAAACGAAGTACCAAACTGTTTAAAGTACTGATCTGGTCATGTAGAGAGACAGTTGGCAGTGACATTGAAGATTCAGCTCGAATAGTTGATGGCTGTGATGTAGGAGCAGTCGTGTAGATGGGAGGAGTCACAGTTTGTGTCTGAGGCATAGATGTTGACATTGGAGCCTCAGACCTGGTGGCAGTTTCTGTAGTAGCAGAGGTGCTCTCCGTCCTTCTAACAAGCTTAAACTTTTGGCGTTTGGCCATTCTTTTCTTTCCTCTTCCCTTCTTGACCGGGGTAGATTGGGAAGAAGGAGCAGCAGATACTTGTAGACATTCAGGGACAAAGTCAGCATCCCTGACGTCATCATCAACCCTTGAGCTTCCTTGATCTGCTCCCCTTTTTCTTTTTGTTGCGACCAATCTTGCCCCTTGTTGACTGATTTCAAATTCATTTTTAGTTTCCTCAGAATCAGTAAACAGGACGGTGTCCAGGTTAACGTCTTCTGGGTTAGTTGGAAGGGAAGGATCGATAGCAGTAACAGTGGGAGTGGTGGCAGCGGTAGATGAAACATGAGGAGTATTGCCACCATCTCCCTGACCATCTTGGTCGTCATCATCTTGGTCGTCAGCTGGAGGTACAACAATATCCTCCCTGTCCGAATCACTGTTATCGTAATGCCATTTTCTGTTTACCGGTGCCACATACTCTGGATTTACTAGATGTCCAATGAGTCGTTTGTGAGGTGGCTTTGTTGGTCTGCCCCTGTAGGTCTGTACCCTATTTATGTGACGTCCGTCATGTGTTCTAACTTGATTATGTCGACGTCTGACCTTGGTAGAAGAGGAAGTTGGTCATCTATTATCATTTGTAAGAATCTGGGGTACATAAGATACGCATTGTCCCCTTTAAGATAGATGTTTTCCTTAAGGTGCGTGAACACCATCTCGAAAAAGTTGAACGGAATGTTCAACACCAGTGCAACGAATGCGCTCTGTATTGTTTCGCGCATATCATCAAATCCACCACGACGGGAACCGAGGCAATGCAGAAGAACATGTCCTAGATACTTGTACTGCGGATAGAGGTTCGCTTTGTTTAAAACTCCCTCGGCGACATTCCCGTCGTACTTTATCCTCATGAAGCATCCTCGGACCAGATATTTATCCAGTGTCACTGGATCTTCAGGATGATCACCAAATTGACACAATCGGCGAATGTGAGCTGCCGATACAACCACATCTTGACCTACGATCTTCCCTCGTATGACCGGTGGAGATACCTCGCAGTCAATCTCGGCGGAGGCCCAGAACTCCCTTTGGTGCGACGTATATGGAGTGCGGAGATGGGATATAGCATGAGCAATCCTGGATCTGGATAGAAACTCGATCATGCCAACAAACGGACGTGCATTCTTTGATGTCGGAATCATGTACGCACATATGTTGCTTTTTATGGAAGCCTTAAGAACAACTGGAGCTCTGTGCGCCATAACGAACAGTCTGCAAACACAAAAACATGAAGCACCTCAGATCAATACATGCAAGATTTTGGAAATATGAACTTTTGGACCATTTTTCCGTTGGTACGAATGAATCATTCTGCCTATTCATTCGTGCGAATGAGTCTTCATTTGTGTGAATGAGCGTTCATTTGTGTGAATGAGGGTTCATTCGTGTGAATGAGTTTTCATTCGTGTGAATGAGTTCTCATTCGTGTGAATGAGCGTTCATTCATACGAATGAACATGAAGAGAGTGTCCATTCGTATGACAGACGGGTCGCGATCCAACTTGTCCAAAAATCAACCAACACTTGAAAAGATTTGCCGAAAAACGACAACAACACACTCGACTATTGTTTTCAACCAATATTTAGCAGTTTAATTGGTTTATTAAGTCAGTTTTTACGTTTTTAGGTTTGGTTTTCGGTTTTGAACCCTAAATCTAATCGAACATCCACGAATCGGTATACAATCGATGAATACTTGTGGGGTTATACCTGTAAAAAGAAATCGAATGATTAGATTACAGATTTGACAAAGTTTTGTTCAAAATCAGATTTTGATGAAACAGATGTGCGAATGCTTTCTGTTTTGTGCGAATGATTCTTCACATGCGAATGAATGGCCTATTTATAGGATGGCCAGGTTCATTCGTACGAATGGGTATGAATTCGTACTAATGAACCCTTCATTCGTACGGATGGATGTTCATTCATACTAATGAAACTTCATTCGTACGAATGGACCATTCTGGTCAGTCCATTCGTGTGAATGACCTATTCTCATCATCCATTCGTACGAGTGAGCCATTTTTCTCATCCATTCGTACGAATGGGACAATCCCCTTATGCAAATTAAACTTTTCAAGTTAAATGGGGTATCCGACCACATTGGTTTTAACAAAAATTTAATTATGAAGTAATTTACATTTAATTATGAAGTGAGGGATCAATTATGAAGTTTTGGAATAGTTTATGAAGTAAAGGAACGATTTGATCAATTAGGAAGTCAAGCAGTTTTCAAATTTTGATTTTCTGACAGTCGTTCGAGTCTTATCAGATAATCTAAAATTCAGGAAAAGTAAAATCTTTTTGGATTTTTGAATATGTAATGCTGAAAATAATATCAACAAGATATATACACGCATGTCTTAGTAAGAATGATCCTTATGAGAAATTATACAGACTTAATGACTAATGATCTGAGACATTTTGAATTTTGTAGATACAACTATACAATGGTATTTACACATCTTTTTTGTGAGAAAGATCCGAACGTGGGATCAGTACTAAGCTCATAGCAATCAGCAACATTGCAAATTATCTGAGCTTTAAGTACACTTAGTCAAAATGCGATCATTGATATGTTTGTCCATCGTAAACCTATGCAGACCTCTTCTCAACACTTACAAGATGATCTTGAAGGATTGAGTCCATTGTCTGTGTGTCCCACACTAGTTAAGAATTGACTTGAATTACTTTTCAAAACATGTTAATGTTTCAAATCAGCACAACTTACTTAACCAGCCATCATAAGTTCATGAGATCTCAGTTATTCCCTGTTACTTCTTTACTACACAAATTTATATATATATATATATATTTTATTTTTTTTTAGTATTCACAGTGACAGCCATCAGCTCATGGACAGCTTCAGCCAGGTATTTACAAGGCAATATGGCACGTATGCAGCTAACGGTGTTTGTGTTCATCCTATCCCATGGATGGCTTCAACCAGGCTGCAACCCGGTAATATGGCACATATACGGATTCGGATTCATACTTTTATTTTATTCTTAATCGCATGGACGGCTTCAGCCAGGTATTTACAAGGCAATATGGCACGTATACGACTTCGAAATCTAATTTTTAATTTTATAACTACTTTCTGATATCTCATTAAACCGATGATAACTGGTGTGCACAGAATGAGAAACACCTTCAGTTTCTATTGTTGATTTTCGTCAATCCTTTCACCATTATGTGACTCACAAGACAATATCTAATATGGTATAGATTGATCATCAATGGTCGAGATTCAGTAAGATAAGCCTATCAATGCATCACATGTCGACTTAGTGTGACTATTCACTATGACATTAAATGCAATATGCTTCATACATATGGTTAGTGTGCCTTTACTTCCCAAAGGTTGGATACGATTTCTCATTTTTGAGTTTTTCAGATGTTTTTTGGTTTTAGTCTGTACAAAAATGGAAAATCTTTTTGAAAATTTTATTTTATTTTATTTTTTTATTTTTATTTTTTTTTTAAACAAACTGTACACAATATAGAAATCTTTTTTTATTTGGCTATTTATAGTGGGTAGACAGGCATCGAAACTATGCTCACCGAAACTACTAGGTTTGGTTTAGCATTTACAAGTGAAAGAACCTCCTGTCGAAACTCTCTATCTATCAAAACTACTAGTTTCGATTGAACAAACCTCAACCGAAACTAGGCAGTTTCGATGGCCCAGACTTAACTAAATAAATCAATAAATTATAGGAAATTGAATTAACTGAAATACAAGGAAATAAACTAAAGACAAATGTTCAAAACATATAATGATGACTTAGCTTACAAAATATCCAACCTTACAGAGTCCTTCATGAAAATTATGTGAGTAGATAGGAGTGATATTGTAGCTTCCAGCCATAGGAGCAGAATGAAAACTTATAGAAGGATTATAGGGAATATTAGTGTTCCCTATTTCTCCGAGGCTTCTGAAAGTTGAACTTTCGGTTTCCTCATTATCTTCTATAGTTGTTTCATTAGTTTTACGTTCGAAATACTTAGCTGCCGCAAATTTACGAAGAAAACTAGGACCTTTGCCTTTTCCGACCATGTCTGTTAAAACAAAACGATATTTACTATATTGAAAATACATTAGAACAAAATATAATTACATCATAAGATTTTAATCCTTCGTTAGCTCTTTTCCAAGGATCATCGGGTTTTCTCCGTATTCGTAAACCTGTTTTCTATAAAATTGCGTTCTTGCCTTGTCCATGATTTTCTCCCTGGTTACCTCATTCGTTTGTCATAATGAACGATCTAAACACTCGATGGGAGAAGAAGGCATACTGTGCTCATAACCGAATTTAGGTGGAGGCTCACGAAGTCCTACCATGATATCGTTATAAGCATTTTGATACTCCGTCGGAGCTTGGAAATAAGTTTCAAAAGGACCAAGGTAAACAGGTTCAGGAAACATATAAGGATATTCCTTGGTGTGATAAAGCGTTCAAAACAGGAGACTCAGAATTAACAGTATTAGATTCTTCTTTAGAAGGATCTTCTTCTGCAGACATGTTTAGATTAGTTTGACTAGATTCAGCCCCGTCATTTCCTTGGTCTGATAAAGCATTAGTATTCCGATTGCTGATATTAGATATATCTTTCATCCATTGACTTGAAGTGTCATTGGATTGGGGATGATATTCAGGATTAACATCATCAGAAATAATGGTAAACGGATCGCCATAGTAAGGAGATGCAATGGGATTCATCTGAGATCCCAATGGATGATACTCAGGAGATTTTTGCTTAATTAGTTGGTTAGGAACATAGTAAGTAGGAACAAAATTTTTTCCAGGCATCCTGCAACTTAAACCATTAGCATTTAATCTATTCTTTTGGTTAAGACTTAGATACTAAGACTAGTATCCTAAAGTTCTACAAGGATGGTTATCTTCCCAGAGCAGTACCTCCAACAGAGTTGTTCCTAGAAAAGAATGACGGGTCTACTAGAGTTTTGTACACCACTTTTTCCTTAGACAGAATATTCCGTTTGTCAGATAACTGCATACCGGTCAGAAGGTTACCTTGTTTCCTTATCTTTACTTGAAGTATTATACAATCTTTTGGTTGAAGCTTAGATACTAAATCCAAGTATCAAATTCGCTAAAACTTGTGGTTATGATACCAACCTATCACACCCTGCCTCATGCACCCCCTGGACGTGTGTGAGCCCGATTGGTAAATGTTTTGATTTCAGAGGTTTTTTAAAACATAGCGAAATAATTTTTAACATGGATCATTTAATCATATTTCTCAACCTCATGGGTTGCTTTTGGGAATATCAAGACTGTAACATCCTGAAAATCCATAAACGAGTGGTTTGGGTTAGTGAACTGACCAAAACTTTATTAAATGTCCCAATTATCAAGAATTGCCATATAAGCCGTGATTCAACGAGGATAAAAGGACCCATTTAGCCGTTTAATCTCTAGTTCGGGATCGAAGTGCACGGAAAAGAAACCCATGGACCCGAGTGTAACGTTTGGTGGTTTAAATACAACTTATGTGGAAACCCTAGGTCATTCAACCTAGGGGGAGTGCGCGGCCACGAGAAACATAGAGGGAGAGACTTCCGGCAAGGAAGAAGGCGGCAATTGGTGGTTCTCGGTGGTGGTCCCGTGGCGGCTTCATACCGGTGATCCCAAGATGTAACATTCATGATTTTCTGATACTATTTTAATGTATACGATAATGACACTCCACTTCAAACCCGTACCTGCCTGACAAAATATGTAACAATAATTTTTATTTTAAATATATATATATATATATATATATATATATATATACTTTGTTATAATAAACAAATCAAAGGTAAAATTTATAAATCTTTAAGTGTGTATTTACACTTTTTCGTATTCATGTATTCATATGTAAAAATATATACATTTAAGGTTATTAAATAAACTATGTATATATATATATATATATATATATATATATATTCACACAAATTTATATATATAGATATCTATGGTTATACTAATTAAATTAAACTTACGAATTTTACTCATGTATTATATCCTTTAGATATATATATTTATGAATGTATTTATTTTCGAGAGTATATATGTAAATGTATATGTATAGTTAATTACATTTGTAAGTTTTATAGTTGTATGAAATAGAAATCTTTCTTTTATAAAAAAAAATAATTGAAGTTTAACATAAATAAGCATAGTGTTATAAAAACGAAGTGTTTTATATATTTAAAAAAAAAGTTAAAACAAATAAAATAGGTCTTCAACCCTCTAGTTGCCTATGAACCCCCACTTGAACCCCCCTAAATTCAATTTGGACCCTTACCCTGTTGTTTGACTCTGAAAAGGCAACAGGGCCGAAACCAAACCAAATCCGAGCTCAAATTCGTCGCTTTCAAGTGTATTAATACCTATTGATCGTGAATAGACGTTTCTCAACCTAATCCTAACGATTTTTATGAGCCAATTTAATCATAATCAAGCGGTTTAACTCGAAACATTCTGTAACCGTTCTAGCCTTAAACTCGGATCAATTAGTACGTTTAAGATGAAATTGATCGGTATCATCAGTCCCACAGCCTTCACAACACCATTTACAAATTCCCCGAACTCTCAAACGTGCCTCCATTAACCCAAGAAGCTTTAGCGAATTCGAAGAACATCGAATCTGAGATTTCACCCAAGAAGTTTGTTGCGTTAAACTCGTTTTGATCCAGGGTTTGAAAGCCCCATGGTCTTGGTGCCGATCTCTTGCTTAATCGCACCAATTGAAGGGCTAGGGTTTTCAGTTGCGAATTGGGGAAGAAAGGGGTCTGGGTTCATTTCATAAATGAATATCCGGACAGATCTTTATCAAGGAATCCGCCCAATCCCACTGGTTAAAACACTTGGCTCATATAGAAAAGGTCGAGGGTTCGAGTCAAACCCCGCACTTTTTCTGTTGCGCTTGTTTTGGCCCTTAAACCCGGATCCACCTTCGTCCTTGCTTAACAATTATGCGAACCGACCAGATAACACTAATAGTCTTTGGTCCGGTGGCTTGCACGCTTTACACACACCCAAACCACCCGGGTTCGAGCCCGGGTAACCCCATATATTTTTTTTAAAACCGTTTAAGCATTAACCTATGTACTAAAAATTAAATTTTAAAAATCCCCAAATTAAATTATTAAAACTTCAAGTAAAACCATTTCATTCATTATTAATAGATTTAAAACCTAATAAATTTTAGCTAAATTAATATGTTTAGTTTAGATGAATATATATTCAGAATACTTGGGTTACAAAACATATTTGGAGTATAAATATAATTATTTTTATAAAATCAATTGCATCGTAAGGAGTTATACACCCTTTTTATATATACTCCTTTTCATATAAACTTTATTATATTTTAAGAATTGGTTGTATTTATTTACGTCGTTAAAATAATTATTTAAACTTGATTTAGTTACTAAATAATTAGATCGTTAATATTTTTACTAAATAAATAAAAGGTTTTATTTTTTCATTTATTCAAATTACTTATTTATTTAAAAGCAAGAGCAAGTTCTTACCTAATTATTTACCTACAAATAAGAGAACACTAATAAATTATTTATATATGCTTTATTCCTCATATTACAAAACAAATGAAACCTTATGTTTCCTACACACATACTTTATACAAGGAAATTCTTAAGCACCCTTGGGTCACAAACAAGTACCCTCCTATTTAACCAAGTACACACCCAACCTCCATTATTCATCAAGGCCCCCTTTAAGTCTTGTGAAGCTATTATTGATACACTTATAATATTAAATCATAGGTTAAACTTGAGATTTGCCAAATCATTGGTGCAACAACAACAACATATTGTGTGATATCCAACTGCTCAATTGCAAGGTGAGTTTACATAGCCCCTTTTTCACTTTTACTTTCTTTAGGGTGAAACATGATTACATACAAAACATTTGCAAACAATACAATTCAAACCTTATGATCATGTGTGCAATTTGTGCTTTATTCTTGAACACTATTTGTGTAAACACCATTTACATACTTTTTGTGCATAGTGCAGGTGCAATCATTAACCCAGTACAAGCCGACGGTATACAATGATAGATCTATTGAGTCTAACCAACACACCCGGTTTGGGTGATTGTTGCCGAAAACACTTAAGGATAACTTTTATGTTATGTCTAACATTTAAGGATAAATGTTGTGTTATGACTATCAGTCACAAGGTTTGATTGTACGCCCCAGTTTAAACTTTAATGGTTCTCCAGAATTGCCTTATTAATCCATGCATCATATGAATTGTACACAACCTTTTGATAACACTTCTTGTGCTAAAACCTATGTATGCTCACCAACTATTTTTAGTTGACCTTGTTTTCATCATGTTTCAGGTGATAATATCTGAGTTCATATACAAGATGCCCCACATAGGACCGAAATAATGAAATTGGACACTTGATGTATTTGATTTTGGTTGAGAGATTGAACTTATGTAATGTAATCATGATTTAATGAACATATGAAATTAGAGTTGATCATGTGCTTATGAACAGTCTACACGTCCGCCCCGACGTATTCCGCCATTGGTTGGGGTGTGACACAAGACGCCAAAAAGGTAAACTCCGTTTATGTTTTCGTTAAATATTCGTACTCGTTTGCATGGGTTTTGGTTTAGAGTTCCGGGTACTGGCGAACGTGGTGTACGGCGGGAACAGACACTAGGGGCGCTGTCCCGGTGACCTTGCTTGGTGCACGACGGAAACAGACGACGGCGGCTATGAGGGTGGCTAAACCGGAGGCGTGTACGACTTGGAGGGGGTACGATGTGGCTGTAGCAACCCGTTTTGGGTTGGGGTTTGGCGGTGGTTCATGGTTAAGCATGGGAGGCAGGCTACAGTGGTGGCTAGTGGGGTTGTGATGGTGTCACACCACGGTGGCAGGCGACGGATGTAACATCCATGATTTTCCGATACTATTTTAAGTTATCTAATTTATTTTAAGTCACATTAAACAATATTGTAACATATAACCAACATAACATCTTTTCTTCTAATATATATTTAACCTAGGTATGTATAATTATGTAGACATATATATATACATATATATATATATATATATATATATCTATATATATATATATATGTTCCTTGTTATATTGTAGAAAATGAAGATAAATAGATTACACCTTTATATGATGTTGCGAAATAAACAATCTACACAAATGGTGATTTTATAAAAATATGATTTATCCCTTTATAAAGTAATCATAATTAAACAATTATTGTTTAAGTTTTTATAAAATAAGCTTTATATAAATTAAAAAGAATTTAAAAGTTATAAACTAGTTTGAACAATCTAAACATTTGAACCTTTGAAATTAGATCTCTTTAACCTCAATTTTTCCCCATTCAACACATTTTGACCTAATTTGACTTTAAAAGTCAAACAGCCCAAATTTCCTTGCAATTCAAGGTTGAAATCGAGCAAAACCGATGTGCATGGACTTGCCATGTTTAAATAATCTAGTATCGATCAAATCCAGACTCGATTAACATTCCAATTCAACATTTGCGCGGCTTAATTCAAAACTCAAACAGGTTTGACCCTCCAAAGTCAAACCGAGCCTTAACCATCCCCAAAGCATGGAATTAAAGCGTGTTAATGGTCGCAAATTATGTGTAGACTATTCTCGTATGAATTCAAGCCTAAAACATGACACAATACAACTTGATTCAGCCTAATTAACACGTAATTCGTCCCTACAGCTGTCACATGCAAGACCAAATCGAATCGAGCAATTTTGATGGAATTAATAAAATCAAGTCACTCCCTAGCATTCGCATAACCCCTCACAAAGTCTCTCAACCCGAAATCGATACGCATTACACCCCTACACCTAGACCAAGCCTCAAGAACAGTAGCTTTGCCCTTGTAGCCGAGGGCACACGATACCCAATCTAATAAGGTAAATCCGATGTTTGTAGTTTCGTTTCTAAGTGGGAATCAAAAACCCTCTGTCAATTTCATATAACAGAGGTCATCCAACACAATTTCATTTGTGATTCGATGTTTGTTCATACGGTTTTGAATTGGGGATTTGGTACGATCTAATTAACGTATTTAGTTTAATGAAATTCATACATACCAGCGAAACCATCTAGCCCAGCCGGTAAGCCACTGCACCGCTGGACTAGATGGCGTGGGTTTGAAACCCACAACCACTTCCCTTTTTGCGCGCTTGTTTTACACCAGAACCGGCCCGCGTCCTAGGTGCGTTTAACATGCTTTTGAACCAACTTCTTAACACAGATGGACCTCTGGTCCAGTGGTTACACCTTTGTTCTCACCCAGGATCAACCCGGGTTCGATTCCGGCTCCCTATAATTGTTTTTAAAACCCGAATTTCACACATGAATGCAAATTTATAAAATTTATTTTATACACTTATAAAATTTATTTTATACACTTATGAACATCAGTTTTTTAAGTTGTATTTGATAAATTTTAAAGGAAACTATTATTTGACAATTAAAAATCATTTCAAAACTGTAATTCAAGGCACCAAAATCATTTAAACTATAATTTAAATAAAATTGTTACTCTTGAATCGAAGCATTTAAAATGTCTAGTTTTATGAAATTTTGTTGAGATTTCATACCCTATCATTTCATAAAACAATTTTATAAAGATCAATTTCTATTAAATATACATATTAGGGTTTAAACCCTATGTAAACAAATGAAATTTTCTAAATATATATTAATATATATATTTACTTTTTCATCATTTCTTTTAGAACATACTACTTTATTAATAAATAAAAGAAAAGAAATTGATTATTTTATACAGTTATCTTTCCCTTACAGTAATAATCCATTTATGACTTAAATTATAATTTCTTGATTATACAAACTAATAGATATCTACTAAATAAATTGACAAATTTCTCGTAAATAAATAAAATAAACTTATTTATCTAAATTATATCTGAATAAATATAACTCCATACTGCTTTTTCTAAATAAATAAATAAAAAGGAATTAACTATTTAATTTATTTAGTTATTCAAATTAAACCCATTGTACAAGACCCTACACTCACTCCCATTAAAACCCTAGACTTTGCCTTAGACATTTGTTCGTGTTATTAATTCATATTCATTACACTCTAGGTTAAACTTGTGATTTGCAAAAGGATCACTTTTACAACCTTTTGTTCGAGCATTCTACACCATTACTACATGTGAGTATTACATAGCCCCTTCTACTCTTTTACACTTTTTGGGGTGAAACATGAACTCTATACACACAATTGTTTACATTTACGCAAACTACACAAACACAAATCCTCTTTACATTCATGTGTGCAAATTTGAGCTTTATGTTTGAGTGCTAGGTGTGTTAACTGTTTGTGTGGCAATTTATATGCAATCATTAACTATTCAAGCCGACAGTTAACAATGATAGATCTATTGAGTCTGACAAACCCACCCAGATTGGGGTGATTGTTACCGACAACACAATTTGCATGCTAGTTACAAAAGTTTGATTATACTTTGGTTACACAATAGTTGCTCCCCATAAATGCCTTATTTTATCATGTTATGTAAGGATTTGTTTATTCACATCTATACACTATCTATGTACAAACGTGTGTATGCTCACCAACGTTTTAGTTGACCTTATTTCATTCATGTTTCAGGTGCTATTGTTTGATCAAGGCTTACTACACATAGGCTTTGGGACTTAGTTAATTTTAATTCAAGAACAAATTTGTATTTCAATTATGTACTTTGGAATTGGTTTATGTTTATTTGAATTGAAATGGATTTAACATATTACAATTTAGTTAACCTTGAGCTCATGAACAATCTACATGTCCCGCTCCGACGTATTCCGCCGTCGGTTGGGGTGTGACAGATTGGTATCAGAGCCTTGGTTATAGGGAACTAGGTTATTAGATACTCTTGACCTAGACTATAACCTTAGGACAACCATACAATGCCATGCTACTACATGCTACATGATTTCTTCTTATGTGAATATATCTACATGCTAGCATTACATTGCATGATACAATATTTACTGACTTATGTGTCACACTGCCTAAAAATTTTTGTGCTATATTCATGCTATCCATTTGATCCATTTAATTGCTATCCTAAGTTTCAACATACACTTATACACACTTAGCTTTTCATGCACCCTTAAACTCACACATATAATGTCACCACCTCTTGTGATCTACATCTAAACTATTGGGCCTAAAGCCCATTAATAATAAACTAGAAGCCCACTTTGTAACATTTCTGATTTTTAGTATCCGTATTTCAATTCAATGTAACGCATTTCAAACTCAATAGTGCACTGTTTTGTTCTATTCGTACCATCAATTAAATACTAAACTTCAATGCAAAATCCACAAATTTTACTCAGTTATATTCTATTAAAACACTACATAAGTATCTATTTATACAAATACGTCAAAGACTAATGTTACAAGGTCTGATGTTGAAAAATAACAAGAAACCCTAATAGGCACGGTCGCGCCTCGTTTTGGCACGGTCGCGCCAAGTGCTTTGGCACGGTCGCGCGACTTGCTTTGGAACGGTCGCGCCTAGTGCCTTGGCGCGGTCGCGCCTCGTTTGGGCACGGTCGCGCCTAGTACCAGTTGAAACGTAAAACCAATTTTAAACGCGAGATCGTTAATTGTCGTAACCGTTATACGTTTCACTTTCGTTATCAATGACAATAATATTATCAATCGTAACAATTAACATCAGAAAACCGATTCAAGAAAAGCAAAACTCCTCATTTGAAAATCATCTTCCTTAAACATCGATTTTCTTTCCTGAAGTGAAATTCCCCTAACCAAACGCTCCATCGATTCTCCCAGAAGCCGCTGAACCATTTGAAGCAACCAGAATCGCAGCAGAATACGCCGAAAAAGAAGCTCGCCGACGCCGGAAATCATTCTACCCGTTCTCTATCAATTCGCTATTGTTTCAGGTAATTGAAACTCCATACTCGTTCGTTCCAGTTCACGGATCAAAAGCCCCATATTAATTTGGGCTTTCATTATGGAAATCATCTCGAACCGATCCTAAGTTCCTTTTCAAAATAACGTAATCAAACCCGACTCTGGACATGTTTTTAATACAATTAAAGTAACATAATAGTCTCGAAATAATCTAATGGGTGAAAGCCCTATGATTTCCAACCCTGTTATTATAGGATTTAGTCAATTCGTTCCTGATTTGGAACATACGCGGTCGCGCTAATCATCTAGCGCGGTCGTGCCTCATGGGACGCGGTCGTGCCGACTACCAGCGCGGTCGTGTCCTCCTGTCCGGACCCAATCATGCCCTTTGGCTAATCTCAGTCGTGTCTTAGAACCATAGACACGATCGTGCCTGGCCAAGGCACGGTCGTGCCTAATGATTTAGTTAGTTAAGCCCTCTGTTTGATCAACACGGTCGCGCCCTGACTAGCATGGTCGCGCCCGTGGTTCGAGCACGATCGTGCCTTTCCCAGGCACGGTCGTGTGTGAGTTAAATTTTTGACAGAATTATAATTATATATATTTTTCAAACAATAAATATTTCTGATTAACTTACAAAATAAAAATAGTTAATTTTTATAAAAATGCATTTAATTCTATTTAGAAAGATCAAATATTTAATCTTGGAATAAATAGAAAATTATTTATTTAAAGTTTATAAAAATTAAATTTACAATTATTGCTAAACCTTTCATTTAAGAAAAGTATTTAAATGGTTAAGTTACATTTTATAAATAAATAAATAAAATAATGATTATTTATTTACTTTATATTTAAACAAAGACATTTATTTATTTACACTTAATTACATTTAACACTTACAATATTTTCACAAACGATAATTATTTAATCTACTTAATTAATTATTCAAACTCAACCCTTAAACAAAATACTTCAAAAATGTTTATTTCAAAACCTTATATTTTATTCAATACTTTTAAATACAAATCAATGGCCTTATACACAAATTCAAATTTAAACTTCAACTTTTGTGCACACTATTGATACAATTCGCATTACACACTAGGTTAACTTGTGCATTTCAAGAATCCTTATTCTATCTAGTACCTTTGTTAGCTACGCCTTCAAACCGAGTGAGTATTTCATAGCCCCTTTTACTCTTTTACACTTTTGGGGTGAAACATGAACTCTATCAAATTACATGTTTACATTTACACAAACAACACAAATACAAATCCTATTTACATTCATGTGTGCAATTTGAGCTTTATGCCCGAGTGCTATGTGTGCTAACTTTTGTGAACACTTATGTGCAATCATTAACTATTCAAGCCGACGGTTTTCAATGATAGATCTATTGAGTCTGACAAACCCACCCAGATTGGGGTGATTGATACCGACAACACAATTTTGCATGCTAGTTACAAAGGTTTGATTGTACTTGGTTACACAATAGCTGCTCCCCATAAATGTCTTATTTATCATGTTATGTAAGGATTTGTTTTACAACTATATGCTATCTATATACAAACCTGTGTTATACTCACCAACTTTTTAGTTGACTTTATTTTATTCATGTTTCAAGTTCTAATGTGTGAGATTGATCAAGATGTGCTACACTTAGGCTTGGACTTAGTTAATTTAAATAGAAGAACTCTATGTATTTCAATTTTGTTCTATCTTGGATTTGGTTGTGTTTGAACTACCTGTTATGAAATTTGATGTTTAATATATTCAATCTAGTCAACCTTATGCTTATGAACAGTCTACATGTCCCGCCCCGAAGATTCCGCCATCGGTCGGGGTGTGACACACTTACCCTCCAAGAAGAAGAAGCCTACTATGTAAGTCCTCAAACCCGGGAGGCCTCACTTGTTGGATTTACTCATAAACATAGTCATAAATACTGAACTTAAATTAAAAACATTCATCATTCAATTACAAATCATTCGTCGTTCAATTACATAACATAACAGCGGAAGTCTTAACACATATATTAAAGTGGGATGTCAGTCTTGTGTCGGGTGACCTTCACGCCTTCGCACGACCCTTTCCTTTGTTACCTGAAATGTATACTAAAAGTCAGCTAACGCTGGTGAGTTCTAGTTTAAAGACAATCATACATAATATTTATCTTATCATGAATATAATGTATATATGTATATTCGTACTTTTAAATATTCTTTACTTTGCTGTTCTCACATAACATTCATTGAGGGTATATACATATGTACATACATACTTTCTTTGAGAGAACACATATTGGCCATAATCTTAAGGGAGATCAACCCATCATACTTGTCGCGAATGTCACAAAGACATCGCAGTCAGAGCTACCGTCGTAGCCTGTTTCATTACCGTCCGGCTCTAGAAAACCGTCCGTCATATCATTAAATCTGTCCGACAACCTTTGTCCGTCCGCTCTTTACCGTCCTACCGTCGTAGTCCGTCATTTTTGTCCGTCTGCCCTAGGGCATCCGTTTCCCATGTGACCATTATGTATGCAACCGTTCTACATTAGTTAAGGCTTGCTTCGACCATCCATTAATACCTTTTCATACGTCCTAGCTTGCGAAGGTACGTTTTTGTCCCGGTTGCAAAATAGTCACGTGGTCGTCCGTCTACCGAAGTAGCCGTTGTCATAGAAGGGTTTATAACGTTTACATTCATTCATAACATGCAATATATATGTAATATAAAGCAAGATTTCATTCTTTTACGTTATGCCCTTCTTTCATTCATTCTTTATATCATACGCTTCATTCTTTATTCATAATTCATTTTCACATATATAGGTATTTATATATATACGTATGATCACATTGACACTTATAGCATTTATTCATTTAGTGTATACACTTCAGCCCCAAAACATTTATAAATCATTTGCACATAACATAGAAGGGGGCACATAGAACTCACCTGATGAGTAGTTTCTGAGATACACTTAGCCGGTTACTGAGCATCACTAATGTCACTCACGATCTGTATAATAAAGTCATACACGTAAGGTAGTGCTCCTAGATGACACTAGACATTACTATGCTTGAACCTAGTAGTTCGATGGGTGTACTTATATCGAAATTTGTAGTTTCGATAGGTTGCTTCTGTCGAAACTTGTAGTTTCGATAGGTAACTTAGGTGTAAACTTAGCTTCGGATCATTTCGAAACTATGGTAGTTTCGATACATCAGTTTTCCTTCCCAAACAATCCCAATCCCTAAAGAGGGCGTCCATATTTAAAATATATACTTCTTTAATCCTAATAAAATTGGGCAGAGTCTCGTTTGTTTTTATCTAAAACCCGACAATATAACTTGTCTATTTCCATTGCCAAATCATAACCAATAGTCCGAAATAATTGGGTTTTATCTTCTTGCATCAAGGTCCATCTTTCTATACTTTTAATTAAGTTACCCTTACCAAAAATAATCATAATCTTGTCGGTTATTATTTATTATATAAGCTCATTGCTATACGTCCTCAATACGCTATTAATAACCCGACTAGTAATAATAATTAATATTCTACGAGTTTTAAAGGGTATACCTTCCCGAACACGATCCCGAAATATAACCGAGACTCGACCCGAACCGTTCTTTTCAATCGTACCCGCAACTCAACTCGACTCGCCGGTTATACTTTCTAACAACACCATCATCATCATCATCATCATCATGCTATCATCATCATCTTGTAACCATCATATTATCATCATCATCGGAACTACTATCATGTAATCGTCATCATCGAAACTACTATCATACTATCAGCATCATCGAAACTACTATCTCATGATCACCATCATCGAAACTACTATCATCATCATCATATCGAAACTACTATCTCATGATCACCATCATCGAAACTACTATCATCATCATATCGAAACTACTATCATCATCATCATATCGAAACTACTATCATCATCATCATCTCGAAACTACTATCTCATGATCACCATCATCGAAACTACTATCATCATCATATCGAAACTACTGCTGCTGAACCGATACCCGAAACTACTGCCGTGAACAAGAACTCACTGCTGCTGCCATAATCTCGTCGCCACCACCATACCCGAAACCACTGCTGTGAGCCACCACTCGGACCATCACCATCCACCCGAAACTACTGCCGTTAACCGCCGTAACCGGAAACACAGAGGACTTCACTGCTGCTGCCGGAGCTATGGCAGCAGCTCACACCACCTTCACTGTCGTTAGTTAGGACGAATCACCACCTTTAGCAGCCGTGAACCACCATTAACAGATCTGAAATGCTAAGAAACACCGCTGTCACCGGTTTCTGTTTGTTATTGTCCTCGTGAGCTTGAAACGGAGCTGAGAACCGAGCAAGCTTGATGTCTTAACGGTCGGATTAGGGTTTTCATGGTGAAGAGGTGTGTGGGGGGGTAGTATTGCCGACGAGAGGGAGAAGGAAATGGAGTTGCATGTTCACAAGAATGGGAGTGAGGGCTGAAACGTCGATGGCGGCTGAGAGGAAATAAAATGGGTTTAGGTTTTAGAAAATTTTCATTTTTCCCCCTATACTTTGTATAACTCTCATTTTTTTGTTTCAACTGTTAATTAACTTGGTATTTAACTATCATGCCATACTTCATTAGTCTTAAACGAACCCTCACGTTTTAAGTGTTAGTGAATTTGGGATGTTACAAGTCTACCCACCTTATAAGAATTTCGTCCTCGAAATTCGGCGCCTCTTATACACGATCAAACTCTGTTTCTCATGACTGGGTTGTTTCTTAGGTTCTTATGAACTCACCGGTTCTGCTTCATGAAAATAATATGAACATTCGATGCCATACGTGGACTCCACGAAATTAGGGTTTACTTGTCACTACTACCTTTTCTTCTTTGAAATGAACACTTTGAATGTTGCATTGAATAGTATAACCTACTTTATTCTTATGCACTTCTCATTAGTGACCTTTACTCGGATCCAACAAGCTCTTGCGTCAACCTAACATGTTAAGCAAGTCTTGGATTCCTCTCAACCCTTAGAAGTGTCTCTTTAGTATCTTGGGATCTTGTTTAAATTGTCTACTTGTGCCCTAGACAGTTGTTATCATTATATTTCTAAGTTGCTTTGGTTATTACGTGTACCTCATAAATTTCCTTGATGCATTCGCCCATGAAGGGCCATACCCTGTCGTTCCCGAATGAATCCTGCTATCTCGTTCCCGAAGGAATCCCATCATCTTGTTCCCGAAGGAACCATATCAGTTTGTTCCCGAAGGAACCTTGTCATTTCGTTCCCGAAGGAACCGTATCATTGCGTCCCCAAAGGAACGTTTCATTCACGAAGGAATCATTAGAAGCATTACTCTATCATACTTAACCTTCTGAGAAGGTATTCATTCAGACGGAATACTAGATATGCAATCCTTACATTCATACTCCTGTACACGCAACTCCCTTCTTGCCTTTCTTTAAAACATAATCGTCATGGTTTCACATTTCTCATAATTAGTCTATTATGCACTATCCGTTCTTTGTACCATTGAATAGTCTTAGGGATTGGCATCCCTTATGACCAAAATATACATTTTCTACTTTTCGTGATCGTTAAAATTTTCTGTATGTGATTCCTTTAGAATTACGTTCCTAGGTTTCATTACAAATAGATGACACGTGCGGTGATACTCGATCATTCCTTTCATTTCTAGTCTCATTGTTTTCCTCATTGGCTTTTCAATTTGAGTAGTCACGTTCTATTGTCTTGTCTTAATCACTGTAGAGTGCTTTCTGACTCTTGAGTCCTTGCTAGTACTCATTTCTTTCTTCACATATTTGTTCAGAACTTGAACTTCACATTTATTCTAAACATTCAAACCCTAGGTTGGATCTGTTTTCATTTGGTTTTGCCTGCACACCCTAATTAGCATCGTGGTTCCAGTCATTTGTTGTCGTTGATACATCTATTTTCTCATCTGAGTGAATACTCTTAGTAGTTTATCTAGGATTGTATTCTTCATGGAAAAATGTCATTTGTGCATTCGAGTACTCGTATTTTCTTTGAACATATAGTTGTGTGGTTATTTTCTTCACTTTCATGTACACTTGACCGTAGGTCCACGGTCATTCATCGTATCGCGTTTGCGTTAAGCATTGACAATTCATGTTCAGAAGCAGTTTCTAAACGTATGTTCATCTAACATATGTAGTACTCACATCTCGTGCTAACTTGTGATCCTTGACAGCTACTTTCTCAATTTGAATCAAACAAGTGTTGAGTTCTTCAAATTCTACTTAATCAGTCTCGTCGTTCGTGGTTTCTCATGCGAAGTAATTTTCTCACTGGGCTTGATCGACTCTCTCATCGTCCTCATACTAATTCTCTTTCGGTGCAATCTTTCCTGTTCCTTTTTCTTTGCTTGACTTACTACTTTGTTACTTGTTGCATCAGGTTCCGAACCAGGTTTCTTCAGATTTCTAAACTTGTTCCTTAGTGTTACTCAACTTCAGCAACTCCATTTAAAGCCTCGTTCCTTCTCGTTCCACATTTGTTATGCCGTTGTTGTCATAATTTGTCTTGCTAATATGTTGCGATCATCATTACTTAAGTGACTAATCTCATAGTCCTGCTTGGAGTGATTTAATTGTTTTTGGTGACATGTGTATTAATCCACATGATAAGGTTCATCAGTATGCACAACCACATGTAAATTTACAATTACGTGGATCCTGATGTAATTGCCAACTTACCTTACTTGTGAATTCCTGACTCGTATTATAATGCTTCATAATTTAAATGTCTTCTATAAACAACGTCTAGTCCATGTATCCTCCTTCCCTTTCCGAACTCCTAGTTGACGGGAGTTGTTCATGACTGTTCGTTACTATCTGCTTGGACCGCTGATAATCCGTTATCTTTCTTTCGTTGTGGTATATCGAACTTCTACTCGTTGTTTGTGATTCACTTTACATGTATCGTACTGTTCTTATGATTTGTGAGTCATTCCTAATACTATGTTAACATTTCTTTCATTCTCTATGGTGAGTACATACGACGGATGACAAATCGAGACACCCTTACACAGTAAAAGATTGATAACAGTAGCTACGTGTTATTATTAATCATTTACTGTACTCATGTGCTCAAATTGTCTACCATCTTATGTCCTATGTGTAACTATTCATATCAGTGGTGATATTGGTAACTAAGGCATGTGTCCTATGCTAAGACATCTACCCTGAGTTATATATATTGACATTGATACTTACTTACTTGTTTTGGCGTTGGCGTTGGCTACCCGTACTGACATCCGTGCTTTGGTCCCATAATCAGTTTGAGTCCAGACATTTAGGGATGTCTGAATCTCTCAAACTATTGCTATGATACCAACTTGTAAGTCCCCAAACCCGGGAGGCCTCACTTGTTGGATTTACTCATAAACATAGTCATAAATACTGAACTTAAATTAAAAACATTCATCATTCAATTACAAATCATTCGTCGTTCAATTACATAACATAACAGCGGAAGTCTTAACACATATATTAAAGTGGGATGTCAGTCTTGTGTCGGGTGACCTTCACGCCTTCGCACGACCCTTTCCTTTGTTACCTGAAATGTATACTAAAAGTCAGCTAACGCTGGTGAGTTCTAGTTTAAAGACAATCATACATAATATTTATCTTATCATGAATATAATGTATATATGTATATTCGTACTTTTAAATATTCTTTACTTTGCTGCTCTCACATAACATTCATTGAGGGTATATACATATGTACATACATACTTTCTTTGAGAGAACACATATTGGCCATAATCTTAAGGGAGATCAACCCATCATACTTGTCGCGAATGTCACAAAGACATCGCAGTCAGAGCTACCGTCGTAGCCCGTTTCATTACCTTCCGGCTCTAGAAAACCGTCCGTCATATCATTAAATCCGTCCGGCAACCTTTGTCCGTCCGCTCTTTACCGTCCTACCGTCGTAGTCCGTCATTTTTGTCCGTCTGCCCTAGGGCATCCGTTTCCCACGTGACCATTATGTATGCAACCGTTCTACATTAGTTAAGGCTTGCTTCGACCGTCCATTAATACCTTTTCATACGTCCTAGCTTGCGAAGGTACATTTTTATCCCGGTTGCAAAATAGTCACGTGGTCGTCCGTCTACCGAAGTAGCCGTTGTCATAGAAGTGTTTATAACGTTTACATTCATTCATAACATGCAATATATATGTAATATAAAGCAAGATTTCATTCTTTTACGTTATGCCCTTCTATCATTCATTCTTTATATCATACGCTTCATTCTTTATTCATAATTCATTTTCACATATATAGGTATTTATATATATATACGTATTATCACATTGACACTTATAGCATTTATTCATTTAGTGTATACACTTCAGCCCCAAAACATTTATAAATCATTTGCACATAACATAGAAGGGGGCACATAGAACTCACCTGATGAGTAGTTTCTGAGATACACTTAGCCGGTTACTGAGCATCACTAATGTCACTCACGATCTGTATAATAAAGTCATACACGTAAGGTAGTGCTCCTAGATGACACTAGACATTACTATGCTTGAACCTAGTAGTTCGATGGGTGTACTTATATCGAAACTTGTAGTTTCGATAGGTTGCTTCTGTCGAAACTTGTAGTTTCGATAGGTAACTTAGGTGTAAACTTAGCTTCGGATCATATCGAAACTATGGTAGTTTCGATACATCAGTTTTCCTTCCCAAACAATCCCAATCCCTAAAGAGGGCGTCCATATTTAAAATATATACTTCTTTAATCCTAATAAAATTGGGCAGAGTCTCGTTTGTTTTTATCTAAAACCCGACAATATAACTTGTCTATTTCCATTGCCAAATCATAACCAATAGTCCGAAATAATTGGGTTTTATCTTCTAGCATCAAGGTCCATCTTTCTATACTTTTTATTAAGTTACCCTTACCAAAAATAATCATAATCTTGTCGGTTATTATTTATTATATAAGCTCATTGCTATACGTCCTCAATACGCTATTAATAACCCGACTAGTAATAATAATTAATATTCTACGAGTTTTAAAGGGTATACCTTCCCGAACACGATCCCGAAATATAACCGAGACTCGACCCGAACCGTTCTTTTCAATCGTACCCGCAACCCGACTCGACTCGCCGGTTATACTTTCTAACAACACCATCATCATCATCATCATCATCATGCTATCATCATCATCTTGTAACCATCATATTATCATCATCATCATCGGAACTACTATCATGTAATCATCATCATCGAAACTACTATCATACTATCAGCATCATCGAAAATACTATCTCATGATCACCATCATCGAAACTACTATCATCATCATCATATCGAAACTACTATCTCATGATCACCATCATCGAAACTACTATCATCATCATATCGAAACTACTATCATCATCATCATATCGAAACTACTATCATCATCATCATATCGAAACTACTATCTCATGATCACCATCATCGAAACTACTATCATCATCATATCGAAACTACTGCTACTGAACCGATACCCGAAACTACTGCCGTGAACAAGAACTCACTGCTGCTGCCATAATCTCGTCGCCACCACCACACCCGAAACCACTGCTGTGAGCCACCACTCGGACCATCACCATCCACCCGAAACTACTGCCGTGAACCGCCGTAACCGGAAACACAGAGGACTTCACTGCTGCTGCCGGAGCCATGGCAGCAGCTCACACCACCTTCACTGTCGTTAGTTAGGACGAATCACCACCTTTAGCAGCCGTGAACCTCCATTAACAGATCTGAAATACTAAGAAACACCGCTGTAACCGGTTTCTGTTTGTTATTGTCCTCGTGAGCTTGAAACGGAGCTGAGAACCGAGCAAGCTTGATGTCTTAACGGTCGGATTAGGGTTTTCATGGTGAAGAGGTGTGTGGGGGGGGGTAGTATTGCCGACGAGAGGGAGAAGGAAATGGAGTTGCATGTTCACAAGAATGGGAGTGAGGGCTGAATCGTTGATGGCGGCTGAGAGGAAATAAAATGGGTTTAGGTTTTAGAAATTTTTCATTTTTCCCCCTATACTTTGTATAACTCTCATTTTTTTGTTTCAACTGTTAATTAACTTGGTATTTAACTATCATGCCATACTTCATTAGTCTTAAACGAACCCTCAGGTTTTAAGTGTTAGTGAATTTGGGATGTTACATACTACAACATATATGCCTCGCTGTCGGGCCTCAAAGCCCAGTCCACAACAATTCTCATCATGGCCATGAGCCCAACAATAGTGTTATTAATACATGATGACTGGAAGAGTGTGTAGGCCCATGAGGGATTCTGGCTAAGGAAAGATAGGGTACTTAAGTGTGTCCTAGTGACCCACCCCTCTTTCCTGGGAATCCTCCTCAGGGATGCATTGCTTATAGGTCAATTGTTTTTCTAAAATATTGTTGTGAAGTCTCGGTGTTATGACTAGTTAAACTCTAAACCTATGAGAACTCCTATATTTAACACTCAGTATTTTATTATCACTTACAACCTTTTCATTGTTTCCTGCTAGACATGGACTCCTACTCTCCTTCCTCCCCGGTTTACCGTCCCGTAGAAGAGTCCGATTGGGAAGAAGACATCGGGTCACCAGTGTATCGGTCACCACCACCCCCAGCTGCTAGACCAAGATTTGATGTAAGGGCATATTGGATTAGGAACACCGGCCCAAGACTTCGAACACCTGGATCACCCGCACCCAGAAACCCGTATCAGACACCCCATCTCCACAATCAGTTACCACCCCCACTAAGAGACCCATATCTAATGCCCGAACCGTACCATCCTAACCCTTGGCTAAGACACACCACGACACCCACTAGCGTTATGGGAATTCCAATCAATGACATTCCCCAAAATGTGAGGACCGCAGAGTTTGAGAGGCAAAGGATGGAGCATGAGGTAATGCATGACTTGCAAGGACAAAGAATGGTGTCACACCCCAACCGACGGCGGAATCATCGGGGCGGGACATGTAGACTGTTCATGAGCACAAGGTTGACTAAATTGTAATATATTAAACATCAATTTCTTTTCAAATAATCCAAACACAACCAAATCCAAGAAAGAACATAATTGAAGTACATAGAATTCTTTATTCAAATTAACTAAGTCCAAGACCTATGTGTAGCATGTCTTGATCAAACTCACATATTAGAACCTGAAACATGAAAAAAATAAGGTCAACTAAAAAGTTGGTGAGCATACACAGGTTTGTATATAGATAGCATATAGATTGTAAATAAACAAATCCTTACATAGCATGATAAAATAAGGCATTTATGGAGAGCAGCTATTGTGTAACCAAGTACAATCAAACCTTTGTAACTAGCATGCAAAATTGTGTTGTCGGTAACAATCACCCCAATCTGGGTGGGTTTGTCAGACTCAATAGATCTATCATTGTTTACCGTCGGCTTGAATAGTTAATGATTGCACTTAAATAGCATACAAAAGTTAACACACCTAGCACTCAGACATAAAGCTCAAATTTGCACACATGAATATAAAGAGGATTTGTACTTGTGTAGTTTGTGTAAATGTAAGAAATAGTGCTGTATATTGTTCATGTTCCACCCCAAAAAGTGTAAAAGAGTAAAAGGGGGCTATGTAATACTCACTTGGTTTGAAGGCGTAGCTAACACAAGAGACTAGATAGTAATACGAGGTCCTTGTAATGCACAATGTTAACCTAGAGTGTAATATGTATCGAAATCAATAGTATGCACACTAGTCTATGTCTAAGTCTAAGGTTAAATTGGATATGAGTATAAGGAATTTGAAGTTGTAGGTGTTAGTGGTTTGTACTTAAATGGTGTTGTATAAAATTATGGTTTGAGTTTGGAATAACTAAATAATAAAACAAAATTATTATTTATTTACTTAGTTATAAAAATAATGTAGGTATTAGAGGTAATTAAGAATAACCTAAATAAATGATTTTTGTTTAAATGTGAATTAAATAAATAATTGTTACCTTATTTATTTATTTATAAAATATGTAACTTAGTCATTTAGTTATAAAAATGTATTAGATGTTTTATGATAAATATAAATTTAATTTTTGTAAGTTTTAAATAAACAATTCTTATTCATTTACTTTATAAAATCAATTATTTTTATTTAAAAATTAATCTGAATCACTTATTGTTTTTAAAATAAAAATAATTATTCTGCCAAGATTTTTCTCACACACGACCGTGCCTGCGACAAGGCACGATGGTGCTATGACCACAGGCACTTGAATCGATGGTGTACGAGTAGAATGAATTCCGGCGATGACGAGCTTGATCTCCGGCGTCTTCTGCTGTAATTCTGGTGAGATTGGTGTGCGTAAAAACTTCAGAGAGGGTTAGCTATGGTGCGTAGTTGTTTGGTTTGAGAGAATATCAATTGAAATGCCGAATTCGACGAGTAAGAGATGAAGAGGTCGACGGTTTCAATTTAAAATCTATAATTGGTTTTAATTCAGGTGTAATGTCGTTGTTTAATCGATTAATGATGTTTGTTATTAGAAGAACGTGTATAACGGTTACCGAGTTGAATGAATTTAGGATTAAAGATCGTTTTTACGTTTCAACTGTCAAGAGGCGCGACCGTGCCAAGGCACGCGACCGTTCCAAAGCAAGGCGCGCGACCGTGCCAGAACGAGGCGTGACCGTGCCTATTAGGGTTTCTTGTTAATTTATAAAAATCAGTCCTTGCAAGTTTCAGTATTGACAGATTTGTATAACTATGGACTTATGTATAGTCTAATAGGGTATACTCGTGTAAAATTTGTGGGTCTGCATTGAAACATGGTATTTAATTGTTGGTACAAATAGAACAAGTCGGTGTACTAGAATTTGGTTTGAAATGTATCACATTGAATTGAAATATAGATAGTGAAAATCAGAAATGTTACAAATGGATAGCCTAGCAAACCAATGAGGGTACCAAAAGGAATTAATCTCCATCCTCGAAAAAAAATACTGGAGCATCGCACGGAGACAGCTAAAACTGAAGCCAAGTCGGCTACCCGAGTGACCATAGCGGTGCTCGTCTTGGGAATTATTCTCCTTCTAGTGGAAAGCTACAAGAGACGTTAACAAAATTATTTTTCCATTATTTATTGTCTTTAAATTTTCAGTTTGAGAACCATTTCCCTATGTTTTGAGTAATGTTTAACATTTCAACATTTAATCAATTTTATATATTCCAACTCAAAAATTACTATTTATTGATTTGACCCGTTGAGTGTGAATTACACCCACCATATTTTCATCAAAATTCCTCAAGTATCACCTCCTTCATTCAATACGATTTAGCACACTACCGACAATCTTCATCGTAAACAAATCACCCTAATATTTGATTTAAACAACCTCGTTATTTTGTTCAAACAAAACGTTTATCAAACTTTTAGATAGTATCAGAAATATGAATTTTCTGTAAACATTTTCATCTTGTGAGAAAACTCAATACAACCTGTTTTATAGAAGCATCATTTCAAATTGATAAATAAATATGATTTTCCTTATTAAAATAATTATTTCTAAAACCTGGCTAAATTGATGTACAACTACTTGATTAGCCAATATTTTCTCTTAAAAATATTCTCCTTATAATAATTGAAAGTTTAAAAAATTTTTCGTGTAAACTGTCTATTTATTTAAATTATGTAACTCAATGGTTTCACTACTTTATATATCTACAACCAAGAACAAATTACCACTTTCTATTTTCAAACAAAGATCAGTATTTGTAAACACATTTCCCTGAATGTTTTCAGAACCTCCTCGTTATCTTTCACTTACCACTTCAAGAGGCGACCCATTTCGCGTAAACGATTAACCATCCCTACAAACTTCAACGAGATTTAAAGTGCAAGAACCTAACTACCACATCCTACGCGAACATAAACCAACACGCTGCTCCGCAACACCTGATCACATGCAAAACTCATTAGTATATGTCACACAAAATTCAATAACTTACGTATGCCCGTTCACAAGATACACATCACAATCACATAATACATGAAACTAGTTTATTTGCAAATCACAATTTACTAGATTGATCACATAACACATGAAACCAGTTTATTTGCAATATACATGATACATAACAATTGTTTACGTGGTACAAAATACTAGATTGACTACATTGAACATGAAACTTATTGAGCTACAAAATACATGATGCTAAGTTGTCAACACCATACATGAACTTCATTTCCTACAATACACATGACACTATGTTGTTTACATTACACATGAGAGCTTATTGATTTACAAAATACATGATGCTAAGTTGTTAATACCATACATGAAATTCATTTCTTACAATACACATGATACTATGTTGTTTACATTACACATGAGAGCTTACTGATTTAAAAAATACATGATGCTAAATTGTTCACATTACACATGAAACCTATTTGATTACAAGCTACATGACACTAGATCATACATAAAACTTGGATTTTACATTATACACGAAACTAAATTACTTACAATTGTTGCAATTAATTGATTTCATTATACACAAGGCATGGTCATACGCTTTGTTCACCAAAGTTGAAAACCATAACTCATTGAAGCTACTCGGCTTTTGACGTATTCTTGTTCAAACATGAGTAAACTATGGAACTTTAAGTTATACTACCTTATTACTCTTTAGTTGCTAACTGGCCTGCCTACTTAAGCACATAGTTACTTCTTAGCAACTCATATGTGAAAGCAATAGACATGAACTAAGTGAATTTGTGCCCTTTTTGACCCACACACAACGGAAGGATCTATACGGACCATGCGGTGATTCTAGTAATTACGGGTGCAACGTAATTATAAAAATCAACGCATGGAAAACATAATGAATTTTATCGTGTGTTATGACCTAAAACCTATCGTGATATATAACAACGAAATTAATGTGATATGAAAAGGGCCTGGTGGATACGCCGATGGTACTTCCTATATATAAGTGCTCTATCATATTATCAGAAGTAGCGTTGTTCGTGTCATGTGAAGTTTTGACCTAGGCCAATGTTTGTGAAATCTCTTATCCACAGAAAATTCTTGAGCGTATTAGACTACATCTTAAACAAACCCTAATCATCAAATTTCCATCAAATCCATTCCATGTGACGCATTTCACCTTTAGATTCTTCGAAAGATTCCCCCTTAATTCTCTTGAAACTAAATCCATTAATATCATTTGGACCTAACTTGAGTGTCAGACCCGAATCTTGTTATCTATCACACTCCTCAAAACCGACCATCAACGCACACTGAGAATCCAAACCCTCATTTTTCCTGATTTAGTAGTATCCACTAGTTAAATTTTGGGATGAAATTCCCTCAACTGGGGGATACTGTAACATCCACGATTTTCCGATACTATTTTAAGTTATCTAATTATATATTCATTTATTTTTAATGACATTCCCGTACTTGTTCAACACAAGAAGTCACATTAAACAATATTGTAACATATAACCAACATAACATCTTTTCTTCTAATATATATTTAACCTACTACACAAATGGTGATTTTCTAAAAATAGGATTTATCCCTTTATAAAGTAATCACAATTAAACAATTATTGTTTAAAGTTTTTTATAAAATAAGCTTTATATAAATTAAAAAGAATTTAAAAGTTATAAACTAGTTTGAACCATCTAAACATTTGAACCTTTGAAATTAGATCTCTTTAACCTCAATTTTTCCCCATTCAACACATTTTGACCTAATTTGACTTTAAAACTCAAACAACCCCAAATTTCCTTGCAATTCAAGGTTGAAATCGAACAAAACCGATGGGCATGGACTTGCCATGTTTAAATAATCATGTATCGATCAAATCCAGACTCGATTAACATTCCAATTCAACATTTGCGCGGCTTAATTCAAAACTCAAACAGGTTTGACCCTCCAAAGTAAAACCGAGCCTTAACCATCCCCAAATCATGGAATTTAAGCGTGTTAATGGCCGCAAATTACGTGTAGACTATTCTCGTATGAATTCAAGCCTAAAACGTGACCCAATACAACTTGATTCAGCCTAATTAACACGTAATTCGTCCCTACAGCTTGAACGTGCAAGACCAAATCGAATCGAGCAAATTTGATGGAATTAATAAAATCAAGTCACTCCCTAGCATTCGCATAACCCCTCACAAGGTCTCTCAACCCGAAATCGATACGCATTACACCCTACACCTAGACCAAGCCTCAAGAATAGTGGCTCTGCCCTTGTAGCCCACGACACACGATACCCAATCTAATAAGGTAAATCCGATGTTTGTAGTTTCGTTTCTAAGTGGGAATCAAAAACCCTCTGTCAATTTCATATGACAGAGGTCATCCAACACATTTTCCTTTGTGATTCGATGTTTGTTCATACTGTTTTGAATTGGGGATTTGGTTCGATCTAATTAACGTATTTAGTTTAATGAAATTCATACATACCAGCGAAACCATCTAGCCCAGCCGGTAAGCCACTGCACTGCTGGACTAGATGGCGTGGGTTTGTAACCTACAACCACTTCCCTTTTTGCGCGCTTGTTTTACACCAGAACTGTCCCGCTTCCTAGGTGCGTTTAACATGCTTTTGAACCAACTTCTTAACACAGATAGACCTCTGGTCCAGTGGTTACACCTTTGTTCTCACCCAGGATCAACCCGAGTTCGATCTCGGCTCCCTACAATTGTTTTTAAAACCCAAATTTCACACATGAATGCAAATTTATAAAACTTATTTTATACGTTTATGAAAATCATATCAGTTTTATAATTTGTATTTGATAAATTTTAAAGGAAACTATTATTTGACAATTAAAAATCATTTCAAAACTGTAATTCAAGGCACCAAAATCATTTAAACTATAATTTAAATAAAATTGTTATTCTTGAATCGAAGCATTTAAAATGTCTAATTTTACGAAATTTTGTTGAGATTTCGTACCCTATCATTTCCTAAAACAATTTTATAAAGATCAATTTCTATTAAATATACATACTATGGTTTAAACCCTATGTAAACAAATGAAATTTTCTAAATATATATTAATGTATATATTTACTTTTTCCTCATTTCTTTTAGAACATACTACTTTATTAATAAATAAAAGAAAAGAAATTGATTATTTTATACAGTTATCCTTCCCTTACATTAATAATCCATTTATGACTTAAATTATAATTTCTTGATTATACAAACTAATAGATATCTACTCAATAAATTGACACATTTCTCGTAAATAAATAAAATAAACTTATTTATCTAAATTATATCTGAATAAATATAACTCCATACTGCTTTTTCTAAATAAATAAATAAAAAGAAATTAACTATTTAATTTATTTAGTTATTCAAATTAAACCCATTATACAAGACCCTACACTCACTCCCATTAAAACCCTAGACTTTGCCTTAGACATTTGTTCGTGTTATTATTTCATATTCATTACACTCTAGGTTAAACTTGTGATTTGCAAATGGATCACTTTTACTACCTTTTGTTCGTGCATTCTACACCGTTACTACATGTGAATATTACATAGCCCCTTTTACTCTTTTACACTTTTTGGGGTGAAACATGAACTCTATACACACAATTGTTTACATTTACGCAAACTACACAAACACAAATCCTCTTTACATTCATGTGTGCAAATTTGAGCTTTATGTTTGAGTGCTAGGTGTGTTAACTGTTTGTGTGCAATTTATGTGCAATCATTAACTATTCAACCCGACGGTTAACAATGATAGATATATTGAGTCTGACAAACCCACCCAGGTTGGGGTGATTGTTACCGACAACACAATTTGCATGCTAGTTATAAAGGTTTTATTGTACTTTGGTTACACAATAGTTGCTCCCCATAAATGCCTTATTTTATCATGTTATGTAAGGATTTGTTTATTCACATCTATACACTATCTATGTACAAACCTATGTATGCTCACCAACTTTTTAGTTGACCTTATTTCATTCATGTTTCAGGTGCTAATGTTTGATCAAGGCTTACTACAAATAGGCTTTGGGACTTAGTTAATTTTAATTCAAGAACAAATTTGTATTTCATTTATGTACTTTGGAATTGGTTTATGTTTATTTTAATTGAAATGGATTTAACATATTACAATTGATTCAACCTTGAGCTCATGAACAGTCTACATGTCCCGCCCTGACGTATTCCGCCGTCGGTTGGGGTGTGACAACGGAGGACGAAGGAGGGTAGGCACCCGACGAGAATGGCGGCTCGAGTAGGGTGTAACGGGTAAATGGAGGTGGTCGTGAACCGATTAGTGTTTTGCTTAGACAAGGAAGACGATGGTATTGCAAAGTATGGTGGTACACGGTGGTGCGTGGTGGCAGACGGTTAGAACAATTCACGAGTAGGGTTCCCACGTCTAGCGTTTTCATGGTAACATGCGTGCGTGTGCAAGGACCGAGCCCGGATGTACGTGTCTCATGGGTTGGAGTTGCATGGCGTTTCACGGGTGACTAGGGTTTGCATAACACCCGCATGCAAGCTTGAATTCGGGTACGTGAGTCCGAGCCGATTCGGGGACTATATAACGCGTAAACCCATGGGACTATAAGGATCAGATCTAACATAGACCCTTGATTCTAAGGATCAGATCTAACACAGACCGTTGATCTTTTGTACAAAGCTAATCATACAAGTTTAGTCTAAACTAGCTAACTTTATTGAAGCGTCTTCTTTATGCATCATTACTTGCATGCTTAGAGAAGAGCATTATTGTCCGTCATTGGTTGCACCATTGAGGTTCCTTCTGCTTTGAGTGTGTAAGTAGCTTTTGCAGAAAGTTGTCAGTGACGCTTGGCATGGATAGTCAGCTCCAACGATTTATCCTCAAGGCACAAGGCTGTCAGCAGCAAGGATAAGGATCAGCATCAGGACTGATCTGTTGAACGCTGCTGATAAGACTATCAGCAGCAACAAGTGTTGAATGCTGCTGATAAGCCTATCAGCAGCAAAAAGTGTTGAATGCTGCTGATAAGCCTATCAACAGCAACAAGTGTTGAACGCTACTGATGAGCCTATAAGTAGCATTTGTACTTAGAAGAATTTTGTTGCAATCAGTCTTTGGTTCTACAAACTCCCCCTAGACTGATGCTACCAAAGTTCCCCTAATCTCTTTGTTGCTGAAGCTTTTGCATGTGGCAGACTATCCTTGCAACCTCATAGCCTCTTGGATCCTTGCTGGGATTGTTCAGTGGAAGCTCAGATAGAGTCTTGATGTCTTTACTTGGCATTTTGAAAATTGCCTTGCTTGAACATCTCATCTGCTGCTTCTTAAAATCAGTTAAGGTGAACTCATCCAGATCAGCATTGTAGGACCAACTTACAAATGGAGAGTGGGACTGAAGTGGTTTGATATCTATGATCACATCTTTGCTAGGGTTGAAATGGTGTTTGATTGCTAGCATAAGACGTTTCCCACCCTCATTTGCAGGCTCATGAGCTTCACCCATCTCCAGAATTCTTCTGAGATCTGAATCTGGTAATTGTAGAACTTCATCAACAGATTTGTAAATAGATCTCCTTCTATCAGTTCTCCCACTGAAGATTTCAAACCACTGATCGTGTGAACTGTAGAACCAATCAACTATATCTCTGGATTCTTCTAGTTTAGGTGTGGGTTTGGATTCTTTTGGTTTAGGTGTGGGTTTGGATTTCTTCAGGAGAGGCTGTTGATGAGTGGGAGCTGGGTGAGATGTTTTGGACTTTTTGGGTGTTGGAGAGGAAGATTTGGGGATATTTGTGGAAGGTTTTTGGATAGTGGAAGTAGTTTCTGGGGCAGAAGTCTTTTGTTTCTTAACTGGTCTCTTGTCTTCCTTTTCTGTGTCCCTTGTCTTGAAGACTTTCTTTCCTAATCTTTCTTCTTCATCCTTCTTTACTTGTCTGTACAAGGCTTGTAAGTTGATGAATGTCATGGGACCTAGCCTCCTTCCAATTTCCCCCCTTGCCTTTAGGAAGTCAGTCATGACCTTCCTTTCTTCATGGGTTCTCTGGTTAAGTGCAATGGCCTTCTTGGATTTTTGACGAGCCTTTTCTTCCTCTTCAGCTCTCTTCTTCTTTGCCAATTGCCCCTGCTGACCCATGAAGGCTCTATAGATCTCTTTGTTTGAAAGTTTTTCAAGGTAGTCAGCATCCTCACCTTGAGAGATCAGAGCTTCAATCCACTCCTCCCTCATTTCTTTTGCTAATTTAGAATCAAAGATTCTGAATTTAGCATCTTCCTTCCTTTTCTTTTCTTCCTCCTCCTCCTCCTCTACTTCCTTGTTTACTTGTTCCTGCAGCTGTCTAGCAAGTTCTTCATCTTCGTCAACTTGAGAAACTGCATGGAGTTTGACTTTCATCTTATCCAGCTGTTTGGCATACTACTGGATAAGTTGTTCTCTAAGGAGCATGGTTGTTTCTCTTTCTTGAGCCTTTTTCAGGTCAACCATCTCCTCTTCTTCTCTTTTCCTTCTTATTTCTTCCTTCTCTCTCTTCTCTCTGAGCAACCTCTCTTCATCTTCTTTGGTCATAATTCCCTTCCCTTTGTTTACACTGGATGCCTCTGCATCGGCTTCACTGATCACAACAACAGATGATTACGCTGCTGTTGGGATCTCAGCCTCAGCTTCATTGGCGAGTTGAGAGGTTGATATGGGAAGGTCATTAGCTCCATCTGATTTGCCCTCAGGACTTGTAAATTCTATCAGCATTTCTTGGACAATGGATCTTGACTCGTATGATGTAGCACCACTATCTACTCAAGGGGAAGCTGAGTTAGAATCAATGTCAGAATTTGACACATATACTGCCTCATCAATCCTTCCTTCTTGTTCAAGATGGGCTCTGACAGTAGCTATCATTGTCTGGCTTTCGAGGGAGTTGACATTGCAGATGTTTGCCCTGAGTTGAAAGATCTTGTAAAGAAAGTCTATAGGCAGTAGCAGGATGTTCCTGGTGTTGATGGTGAGAGATGAGCCGTTGCTTAGTAGAAAGGTGTGGTCAAAAGACTTAGTGCTTACCCATCCTAGCACATCTAAGTCCTTGACAATGGAGTTGTACATAAATCTTCTTAAGTACAGAAATTCTTCTTCAGTGAGAAGACTGCTCCTTATTATTTCAAGTCTTCTACGAGTCAGTCTTCTTTCTGCTGCTGAAGATTCAGGATAGGCTACCCTTTTTGCTACCTATATTAGTCTTTCGAACTTGGGTAGATTATCCTCCATCAAGTCATAGAACCTGCCAATAGCAAGTTCTACGGAGAGGTCCGTAGAGTTGTTGATGCAATGTAGATGGTATAGGTGAAGGACTTGGATGCTGTTGAGAAAGTCCCAGTTTAGCTCTTCTACTCCGCTAAACTCCCAACCAATCCAGAACCTCTCAGACTTTCCATCATACCCCCAAGCTAGTATTGTGTCAAACTCTAGCTGTGTTAAAGTCAGTGGAAATTGGGGGGCAGTGGATTGACTTATGATGTCTACTGCTTCAGGGATGATATGTGTGTTCTTTGTCTTCAACATCAGTCAGCACCTCATCAACAGCTCTGACGACTAACTTCCAGTCTTCAGAAATCTCTTCTTCTTCGTCATGTGAAGCTGGCAAGTCATGAACCTGTACAAAAGCTGGCTTGAATAGTGTACTTTGAAATGCAGCCTGCTCTTGAATCCAGTCGTCAAGATTGTCTGAGTCTTCTTCCATTGGGACTATCTCCCCCTTTTTGGTTGCATTAGTGGATAGATAATCATCAGTTTGGGTGCCCACTGAGACAAGGGAGGGAGAAGCCATGGAGGGGCATTAATGGGCTATATGCAGAAGGATCTGGTGATGTAGTTTTGACACCTCAGCCTCAAGCTTAGCCACCCAGGCCGTCAATTCCTGATTTTAAGTTGCAAACTGTCCTCATCTACAGTTGTGGAATCCTTGGAGCTAGATGGGGCCTTAGGCCTAGCCTCTGCATCCCCATCACCCATGGTTTCTTGGCGCCTAGGATTCCTCTCAGTGAGGGGAGTTTCCAAGGAAACATCCTCACTGTGACTTGCCGTGGTTGAGGTCTTAGCAATGTTGTCACTGTCCTCCTGGTCATTTGATGGACCAGCAGTAGTGACAGCCTCTTCCACATCCACTATGTCATAACTTCTAGAGTGGACCTTCAAGGGAGTAGAACTTGGGTTGGGTGTGTTGAAAGCAAGATCAATCAGTACCTCCGAGATAGTGGCAGTTGGAGAAGGTACATCATCTTGATCAGGTTTCTCAACACTTAAGTTCAGAAGAGAGAGGAGTGGCTCAAGGAACCGTTCTATGGATCCGGGAAGTGATCCTGATCCTAATAGAGAGACATCCGAAGGAGCCTCCCTTACAATGTGGCTGTCCCTTATGATATTCTCACCAGAATGTTGTGATTCTGAGTGAGGGCTGTTAGGTTGGATTTGGGCCTTGGAGGCAAGAGAAGAAGGAGTTCTCTAGCCCCTTTTTTCTGGTATATGTCGTTGCAACCGGGGCCCTGTGTTCTGGTTGAACGATAACATCCAAAAGAGGTGTAAGTGATTTTTGTACCTGTGAATCCTTAGTAGTATGCACAGGGGTTCAAATGGTGGAAGCAGATTGTTGTTCAGGATGTGATGTGGAGGGTGTGGGATCAGTATCAGCTGGGATTGCTGAACTGTCACCTGAGGTACTTTGTATGTTCAGCATTGTAGATAACAATGGAACATTGACCACTGAGAACTTTTTGGAAACAGTTCTCATACTTTGAAAAATATTATTTTTATGTCCCAACATGATGTAGATTCTTGTAGGTTTTGAAAGTTCTTTTAGTTCTTGATTGAAAACCTCCTGTAATAATCTTGGGTACATAAAAAATTGTTGCTTTGCACCCTCTTGAAGGTTATATCTCAAACCCTCAAAGATGAGGTGTGCAAAGTTGAAACCAAGGCCAGTAATCATACCTTGGAAGGCGGAGGCAAGTGCGGGGATCACTTGATACCATCCACTTATCTTCTGAGATATTCATTGGAGAAGAGTGTGGCAGAGATACTTCCATGGAGGGCCCATCAGCGCCTTCTCTATTGTATACTCATTTTGATTTCCAGAGTACCCTATGGATACAAAGGTCCTCATGTACTCGTCCTTTGAGTATGAGATGGCTGCTCCCTCATCTTGAAGCTTAAGGTGTTTTCGGAGTGTGGATTCCGAGATGGTGATGTCCTTGCCGTCTACCTTGGCTTTAATTTGGAGAATCCCATGTTCGATAGAGTAGACAGCGGTTTTCCAGAAATCCTCTATATGAGGGATATCTATGGTAGGGTTGGTTTTGAGGGCCAAATGGATCTTTGATCGGCATAGGAAGTCGATCATATCATCGAATCCTTCAGATTTCTTTCCCTTGGTTAAGTATGCTGTAAGGTTGTGGTACGGGGAGAACTTGTCCTTTTGATTTCCAGAGTACCCTATGGATACAAAGGTCCTCATGTACTCGTCCTTTGAGTATGAGATGGCTGCTCCCTCATCTTGAAGCTTAAGGTGTTTTCGGAGTGTGGATTCCGAGATGGTGATGTCCTTGCCGTCTACCTTGGCTTTAATTTGGAGAATCCCATGTTCGATAGAGTAGACAGCGGTTTTCCAGAAATCCTCTATATGAGGGATATCTATGGTAGGGTTGGTTTTGAGGGCCAAATGGATCTTTGATCGGCATAGGAAGTCGATCATATCATCGAATCCTTCAGATTTCTTTCCCTTGGTTAAGTATGCTGTAAGGTTGTGGTACGGGGAGAACTTGTCGTCAGGGTTATTGATGTCTTCCATTGTTGTTTGATTTTGTAGGGAAGGTTTGAAGGTTTAAGAATATGGAAGGCTTTGAATGTTTTAAGGATGGAGGGCTTTGAATGTGGTGGGGACTTGAGAGAAAGTGATGTGGGTTTAGGGTGAAATTGAATGTGAAGAGGTGATAAGGAAATTTAATTTGTTCTTTTAATGGCAGAGGAGGGAAAAAGCAAAATGACTTGTACAGTACAACCTTATTCACCTTTTACTATTACAGCTGTAATACACCGAGACAGTCATGGTAAAGACTGACGTTAATTTTTACAGCGGGTAAAAGTTAATTAGGACTTAAATTTACTCATCAGCAGCAAACTTGGTTGTTGTGGATGAATAAGCTTGTCCGCTGCAGGCTTGGTTGCTGCGGAAGGTTAAGTTTGTCAGCAGCAAACTCCATTGCTGCTGATGGATTCAATGATCTGTAGCAAGGATGTTGCTGCTGACAGCCTTAAAGCTATCCGCAGGAAACCTGTTCCTACTGATAACTTAAAGCAGTCAGTGGCAAATCTTTTGCTGCTGAAAATTAAACCTGGCAGCAGCAAAAGGACAAAAGTGTTGCTGACGCATAACTTTTATTTACAACAAAAGATAAAAACACATTTTTGAAACAGAATTTTAGAGATAGATTTAAATCAAAGTTCATCATACCAATGGATTCAACTAAATATCTGAATCTAGCTTCGTCAAAAGGTTTTGTAAACAAATCAACATATTGCTCATTTGTGTGAACTTTGGTTAAAATAATCCTCTTTTTCTCAGCTTGGTCTCTTATGAAATGATACCTGATGTCATTGTGCTTTGTCCTGCAGTGCTGCACCGGATTATTTGTGATTGATATAGCACTCATGTTGTCAATGTGAATTAGAGTTGCCATGAAAGTCATCCCGTAATCCTGCATTTGATTTTGTATCCAGATGACTTGTGCACAACAACTTTAAGCTGCAATGTATTATGCTTCAGTTGTAGAAGTTGAAACACATGTTTGCTTCTTGCACTGCCATGAAATCAGTCTCCCTCCCAGAAACTGACATCCTCCTGAAGTGGACTTTTTGTCCAAGTTACATCCCCATAGTCACTGTTAGTGTATGCATACAGATTGAACTTGTCATTTTTAGAGTACCAAAGCCCAAGTCTTGGGGCTCCTTTTAGGTATCTAATAATTATGTTGACATCTTAAAGATGTGAAACCTTTGGAGCTGCTTGAAATCTTGCACAGAGACATACTGCAAACATGATATCTGGCCTTGAGGCAGTGAGATACATGAGAGACCCTATCATTACAAGGTACTGATGTTGATCAGTGTCTTGGCCATCTTTGTCTGGTTTCAGCTGATGGTTCACTTGCATAGGGGTTCTTGCAGCAGAACAGTCACCCAGCCTGAATCTTTCTAAAATGCTGTTTACATATTTGGATTGGCTGATGAAGATTCCATTTGGGACTTGTTTGACTTATAGACCCAAGAAGAAATTTAGTTCACCCACTGAGTGCATCAGAATTTCAAAGTCTTTGCACAGCTTTTTCCTTGTTGATCCAAAGATGATATCATCAACATAGATTTGAACTAGTAAGATTTCTCCACCTTCATCTTTGATAAACAAAGTCTGGTCAATAGCACCTCTTCTGAAGTTGTCGCTTAGTAGATATCCTGACAAGGTTTCATACCGGGCTCTTGGTGCTTGATGTAGGCCATACAGAGCTTTGTCTAGTTTGAACACCTGAGTAGGATGTGCAGGATCTATAAAGCCTGGAGACTGTTTGACGTATACTTCCTCACCAATCTTCCCATACAGAAAGGTACTTTTTACATCCATTTGATAGACAGTGAAGTTCTTGGATGCAGCATATGCCAGGAAGATTCTGATGGCCTCCAGCCTGGCAACAGGAGCAAAGACTTCATCATAGTTAATTCCTTCTTCCTGAGTGTAACCTTGAGCGACAAGTCTGGCTTTGTTCTTGACTACAATACCTCTCTCATCTTGCTTGTTCCTGAAAACCCATCGTGTGCCAATAGCATATTTACCTGGTGGAAGATCAACAAGTTTCCAGACAACCTGCCTCTTGAATTGCAGCAATTCTTCCTGCATTGCCTCAATCCAGCTACTGTGTTTGAGTGCTTCATCTATCTTCTTGGGTTCCACCTGAGATAGAAACATGAAAACAAGCATACATTGGCCTTGTGAGATTTGCTTCTTGTGAGAACTCCTTGGTTGACTTGGCCAATAATATTTTCTTGAGGATGTTCTTTGTGGATCCTCTGTGCTGGTACTACTTCCAGCTGTATCCTTTGCTCTAGATTGCTTTGATTTTGATCAGGGGTATCTTCATTCAAGGTGGAAGAGTCTTCAACATCAGCAGCCACATCAATATTTTCAGCAATAGCATCAACAGCATCTACAACATTTACCGAAGAGTCTTCATCTAAATTTTCAGTTTCAGAAAGGCTGCTACTGGTTACATTGGAGAGTCTTGTTCTGGCTTCACTTGCTTCAATTGCTTCCACAACTGATGGAGGATCAATGGATGGTCTTCTCAGTCTGATAGAAGATTTGGGAAAGTTTAGTCTGTAGTCAATGGATGAAGTGGAGGCAGGTGATTGTGTAGAGGTAGAATCCATATTTGAGAAGATGAGAGGCTCAAATATTTGAGAGAAGGAGTCTATGTCAAAGAGCCAGTTTGGGCCTTTTCCCTGCTCACAGATGATGTGTTCTCTACATTCTACATTTGCTGATTCTTCCACAATTCTTGTTCTTGAATTGAATACTCTGTAGGCCTTTGATTGAAAGGAATAGCCCACAAAGTATCCCTCATCAGATTTGGCACCAAACTTAGGAAGAACCCCATGTGAGATGATAATGGTGCGTGGACACCCAAAAGGCTTTAGAAACCCAATGTAGGGAACTCTTTGAAGCCAAAGTTCATAAGGTGTCTTGTTGAGGGGTTTGACAATAAGAATTCTATTTTGCACATAGCAAGCTGTGCTAAATGCTTCTGCCCAGAATGTGAGAGGCAGTTTTGAGTCAGCCAACATAGATCTTGCTGACTCAGTTAGAGTTCTGTTTCTCCTTTCAGCAACTCCATTTTGTTGAGGAGTTCTTGGAGCACTGTATTGTCTTTCTATCCCCTTGCTTTTACAGAAACAGTTTAAAGTGTGGTTCTTGAACTCTGTGCCTTGATCACACCTAATGATCTTCACCTTTTGATTGCTTTGATTCTCTACCCTAAGAATGTAGGATTTAATAATTTCAGCAGTTTCATCTTAATTCTCAAGAAGTATACCCATGAGAATCTGGTGTAGTCATCAGTTATCACTAGACAGTATGACTTCTTGCCCATTGACATGACATTTGTAGGACCGAAGAGATCCTTATGCAGCAGTTTTAGTGGAGTGTAATTTGTATTCACGGTCTTAACTCTTGTGTTGCTTCCCTTTTAAGCAAGCAATGCAGTGGTCTTCTAGCTAGAATTCTTTGTCAGGAAACCCTCTGACAAGATTATCCTTCACCAGTTTGTTAATAGTTTTGATATTAACATGATTTAATCTCCTATGCCAGAGAGTTGATTCATCAACTAAGGCTTTTGATAGAAAACAGCAAACACTCCCAGATGGAGTGACTACATTCATGTCCAGTACATAGAGATTTTCTTTTCTCTGAGCAGTTAATAAAATCTTTTCTAGAGGAGGTATGGATAAGCCTGGAGACAGTACAAAGCATTCTTTATCCGTGAAGAGCATCCAATGCTTTTGGTCATAGACCTGGGAAACACTCATGAGATTGAAGTCCAATTCTTTGACATAGTTAACCTTATCAATGCTCATTCTTTCATTGGAAGCAGTTCCTTGTCCATTAATGGATCCTCCCTTTGAGTCACTTCCAAAGGCAACATATCCTTCATTGAATTGTCTGAAGTTGGAGAGGATGGATTTGTTGCCTGTCATATGCCTGGAACAACCACTGTCTACTACCCAGGTGTTATTCTTGTGACCTAGCTGTCCCTGCACATGATAGATATCTAGTTAGTGGGAGGAGTCCAAGAGCTTGCATCCTTGAAGAAAAGGGTTATTGGAATGTTAGATTCATCATGTGTGCATTCAATAGAGCCAATGATGAGTCTTGGAGTGATAGAAATTGGGATCTTGGCTTTCCATTGTTGAGGAGATGGTCTTCCTGTTCTCTTTTCTCTGTCAGCAGCTGATTTTGCTTTGGTTGCTGATGGATGTTCTTTAACAGCAGCAGATTTTGCTGCTGGGGACTTTAGCTTATCAGCAGCAGATTTGTTTGCTGCTGATTTCCTTGGCTTCTCAGCAGCAGATTTTGTTGCTGCTGAATTAAGCTTATCAGCAGCAGATGTTGTTGCTGCTGATGGTTTTGCTTGAGCAGCAGCGGATTTGGTTGCTGAAGGCTTTGCCTTGGATTTTGCCTTATCTGCAGGGGACATTTTTGCTGCTGAAGGCTTAACTTTTGTTTCTCCAGACTTTTCAAAATCAGCAGTTGTTTTGTTTACTGCTGATGGTGTAAATCTAGATGAGCAGTTTGCAATCTGGTTGAAGGGATTAAATCTGCATTTGGCAGCAAAGTGGTTGGTTTCACCACAAATGATACAGGTTTGTTGAGGTCTTGACACCTTCACTCTTGGGGGAGATATAGACTCCCTGAACTTAGTTTCTTTGGCCTCGTAACTTTTTACCTTCTTGTTTCTGTTAGTCTTTTCAAAGCCATGCTGCTTTGAATTTCTTTGGTATTTCAGGTAATGAAAGCAGGTGCTGGCAGTGTGATTATATCTGCCACACACAAAGCATAATCTGGCCAGTTTGTCTCTTAAAAGGTAGACATAGTCCTTTCTTTGGAACAGATCCTTGAAGATCCATGGATGAGTTTTGTTATGTTCAAAAATGGCTTCTTCTAGGGTCTTTTGAACATATGGAACTTTTTCTCCAGGCGTATGACATATATCAAACACCTTCCTCTTTGTGATCGGCTTTGACTGAGGCTTGGGGTTTGTGGATCCTGATGTCTCTCCCTTTTCAATGTTTAGCTTTCTTCCATCTGGAGGATAGCTAATCTTGATCTGTTTGAATAGGACAGGGGCTGGAATAGCTGGAATAACAGCAGGAACTTTAGCTCTATTTATAACAACTTCAGATGGGGCAGCACTGGTTTCATCATGGTCTGAACAGGTTGACTCAGATCTCGATGAGGTAGTGCAGTCTTCGACGAAAGGTTCATCCGTTGAGGGATCAAGATTTCGGTTTGCAGTGTCAAGATTTGCAACATTGAAGCTTGGTTCGTGAATGGCAATATAGTCAGCAGGAGGAGGAACAAATTTGTACTGATCATTGTTATACCCAAGTCCAGTCTTTACCTTCTCATGGACTTGAATATCTAAAAGTCTTTGTAACTTTTTGGAGGAAAATTCATATTTTTCAACATGAACTTTCTGTTCTGCCAGTTCAGCTCTGGTAGCTTTTAGTTTGACCAGTAGATCATCAATCTGAGTTTCAAGATTAGTTTGTTCGTGTTTTAACAATGAAATCTCTTTCTTAAGGCAGTTAATCTTTTATTTATAAGTATTTTTAACCTTTTTGAACTCAGATTTCATCTGATGAAACTCTTCATTTTGATCTATAAGGTTTTGGTTATGCTTTCTATAACCTAAAACTTTATCAATACAAGCTTGAGAGCAAAGATGTTCAAATACCCGAGGATGTATCTCTACAGTGTCTGCCATAAGAGCTTGGTTGGTGGTAGGAACATATTCATATTGAAAACTCCAGTCAAAGTCTGAAGTTCCAACATTTGCACAAGCTGCAGTTTGAGCTGGAGGAGTTCCTTGCTGTTACTGCTGATGTTGCCTGGGCTGACCTTGGTAGCCTTGTCTTTGATGGCTGACACCAGGATTGGCTTTTGGCACCTTGCACTCCCTAGAAAAGTGACCCAATTGGTTACAGTTGTAACACCGGATCTGGCCTTTATCCAACCCCACTCTGGTGTTTGAGTTGTTGCTTGGAACAGATCTCCCGGTTCTAGAATAGAACCTTTTTGCTCTGAGAGAGATCATGACATATGAGTGTTGAATATTCATTTCTTCAAGATCATCTGGATGAAAGCATTCCAGATCCTCTTTTATGAAGTACATGTTGCTTGAGTTGTCAGAGACAAAAGCAGTAGAGGTTGACTGTTGAGGAGGGGCTTCAAGAAGAAGTGGTGATGAGTTGGATTGTGAAGCAGTTGGTGTTTAAGGATGAGTGACGATGGGGGGATAGTAATTGCTTGCACTAGGACCAGAGTGATCAGAGTGAAGCGCAGATGAAATGGTGGAGGAAGTAGAGGTTGATTGATGATTGGAGCTCCTTTCCTTGGCTTGAATCATTTCTAATTCATATGTTTTCAGCATGCCAAAGAGCTCTGTCATCTAGAGAGTTTTTAAATTCTTCGTTCTTCTTATAGACACTGTATATAGTGTCCCGCAGCTCAGGAGAGATCTGATAAAATTTTTGAGAATATCTTCATTCTCTAGCTTTACCTTGGAGCACTACAGTTCTCCCACCAGGTACGTGTATCTGTTATACAAAACTGTTAGTGACTCACCTTCCTTCGAGACGAAGTTTTCATACTGCTGCTTCAGGATGTCCCTTCTGTTTTCTTTGACTTCCTCTGAGCCAGCAAACATCTTCTCAAGAGCCTACCAGAGCTCCTTAGCAGTTTTGTAACTTCTGAAGTTATGAAAAACTTCATTTGGAAAGGCACATTTGGATTGCTCCTAGTGCCTTGAAGTCCACCTCCATCTTCTTTATGTCCTCTTCTGAGTACTTGGAGGGCTCCTTCGGGACTAGTGGTCCTCCAGAATCAGCAGAGGCCACCATGAGAGTGTAGGGTCCATCTCTGATGGATTTCCACATTCCGTACTCCTGATAACAGAAGAAGCTTTCCATGCAATTCTTCCACATGTCGTAGTCTTCCCCAGATACCAACCTTGGTGGTCAGTTGATGCTTCCGATGTCTTCAAATCCATTGCTCTGTGCCATCTTTGTTTTGTGATTTTGGGTGACTTTATCAAAGAGAAAGTTTAGAATAGAACCAGAAGTGATTAAACAAGTGTGAGTTCGATTAATCTGAGCCAAAGCTTTGATACCACTTGTAGGATCGTGAAAGTACAAGATGGTTCTGTTCTTAGTTGAAATTGGTGGAAACAATAGCAACTACACAAGTATAATCGAGTAAACAGAAAGAATACTAATAAGAACTCTGTTGTATTAAGCTTTTGTGAATAAACGATTACAAATGAAAACTCTATCAAGAAGCACACTTACAATGAAGTGTTTACACAGTATTTATACTAACTTAGAATCAAGACAGACCCTTGATTCTAAGGATCAGATCTAACACAGACCGTTGATCTTTTGTACAAAGCTAATCATACAAGTTTAGTCTAAACTAGCTAACTTTATTGAAGCGTCTTCTTTATGCATCAATACTTGCATGCTTGGAGAAGAGCATTGTTGTTCGTCATTGGTTGCACCATTGAGGTTCCTTCTGCTTTGAGTGTGTCAGTAGCTTTTGCAGAAAGTTGTCAGTGACGCTTGGCATGGATAGTCAGCTGCAACGATTTATCTTCAAGGCACAAGGCTGTCAGAAGCAAGGATGAGGATCAGCATCAGGACTGATCTGTTGAATGCTACTGATAAGCCTATCAGCAGCAACAAGTGTTGAATGCTGCTGATAAGCCTATCAGCAGCAACAAGTGTTGAATGCTGCTGATAAGCCTATCAATAACATTTGTACTTAGAAGAATTTTGTTGCAATCAGTCTTTGGTTCTACACATGATATGTGCTAGGTGTTGTAGTAGTGTGTAGAACTACATTAAGTTGTGTGGTGTGATTAAACGAGACCATGATGTGATTGAGTAATGTGGAGTAGCATTAATTGTAACTACGTGAGATAGTTTGGTGTGTCGATATGAGTTAGTAATTTTGTGTGTAACCTTGGATGGTGTGAAATGGTGATAAAGATGATGACTTGCTAGATTATTGTGTGGTGCTTTGTGGGTTGTATGGGATGCATGTGCATCCGGGGTGTGTGAAAGATAGAAAACTAGTATCAATATGATGGGGAAGGTTTAGAATTCGAGTAGTAATGTGGATCACCAAATTGCATTTGATCACCGTGATTTTGCAGTCTATGATTACTCTCATATTCTGAATTTGACGCCCATAGTAATCAATCTAACGTTCTATCTTGTGCAGGTACTGATGGCCATGACGATTCGGACTAGATGGATTAGGCGGGGAGCTCTCATCCGGAGGTTACTCTGGTTGGTGTGCAGGCATTCGTGAGGTAAGGTTAATAACATTAATGACCTTAAAGAGCAATAATTAATCTAGAAAGACTTCCGCTGTACTTTTGTTAGATAAAACAAGTACTTTTATAGAGAATAACCAGTTATGAGATCCAACTATTTATAATTATAAACACAGGGATTTAAATACCCTTTTCCTATTGATTACTGTTGGTCCACATGACTCATCTACAGATCGATCTCGTGACAGGACGTCTCGATAACACGGAGTGAGGAATACTTCATGTTAACGTATGTATACGAATTGACAATAGAAACAGCATGTAAATAAACTCTCTCTTTGTATTCCACCAAACAAAGAGTTTACAAGATTCACTGAATACGATCGATTAAGTCCTTCTTAACAGAATCTGTAAACACCTATTTTTAGACACAAGCTCTGCAGTAGGCGAACTTAACAAGTTCGCCTGAAATAGACTAGGCAAACTTAACAAGTTCGCCTCACATGAGACTAGGCGAACTTAACAAGTTCGCCTCTAATAGGCTAGGCAAACTAGTGTTAGGACATAGATTGTATGACAAAAGCTTTGTAATAGTTTAGATCTAAATGTCTTTATGTTTTTGTATTAAATGTTTTCTAAGTGTTTATACAAGTTATGCTAGAGGCGAACTTGTCAAGTTCGCCTGGTCTATCAGAAGCGAACTTGTTAAGTTCGCTTTGTCTGTTAGAGGCGAACTTAACTGCAAATCATGTGTCTATAAATAGAGTTTACAGAGTCTGTCTTGTTAGAGAGATACAGAAGTGAACGAATCGAGTCTGTAAACTCTGTGATTGTTGGAATACAAAGTGAATGTTATTTACCTGATTTTTTCTATTGTCTATTTCGTAGGCAATCGTTGATTCGGTAGGATTCCGCACTCCGCATTAACGATACGTCTTATCACGAGAACGATCCGTAGAAGAGCCATGTGGACCTACAAGTGGTATCAGAGCTTTTGCTCGTGATTTGTGGTTGATTTTTGTTGATTAGAGACAATTTTTGTGTACAATTTTACAATAAATTGGTCATTTTTGAAGATTTTGTATCCATGGAGTTTACAAGTTCTTGAAAATAATTTTACTTCTGAATTCGTGAATTTGAGGTTGATTTTGATGAAATTGATCGGATAGAAGTGTTCCTAATCAGTCCCTACACATTCCTACGATTAAGATTTATCTAATTTGATCATATACATCAGAAATCATGATTTTCAGAGTTCTGAGTTCGTGTTTTCATTTTTCTGAAGTTTCAGCGTTTTAGGTGAACTTGTTAAATTCTGTTGCAGGCGAAATTAATAAGTTCGCTCGGTGAAGATCAGGCGAACTTAACAACTTCGCTTGAGGTCAAGTTCGCTCAGTGAAGCTCAGGCGAACTTATTAAGTTCGCTTGTGTAGTATCAGGTGAACTTATCTAGTTCGCTAGTGTTCATAAATTCGGTAGTGTTCATAAAAAAAAATAAAAAAAGAGAGTATTTTGGCGGGAAGTTTCTTCTTGTCCATTTTTTTAGGGAAAACTTATATGGTCGTTTTGAATCATTTTTGAAATTTTAAATATTTGAAATTTTTAAATAAAGAGTATTTTGGGGGGAAATCTTTTTCCGGATATTTTCGCAAAAATTTCAAAATGTCGATTTCGTGTGATGATAATGAGATTTGAACTATGCCACCGAGGCTTTTGTGCATATCGGATTACAATAGCTGGAAAGTTCGGTTCGAATAGTTCGTATCAGAAACTGATGTATATTTTTGGAGACCAATAATAGAAGGATATGTGCATCATACTTTTGACTTTCTGGAATTTTGTGATGTTCCTAAACCAGTGACAGCTCTTACTAAAGTAGAAAAGCAGAAGTTTGATCGAGAGACGAAAACGTGTGAAACTTTAATGATGTCTTTACCACAAGAAATCATTCATAGTCTCGGGAAGTGTCCGACTTCAAGAGATCTATGGGAAGCATTGCAGAAAAATGGTAAAGCAACTACTCAAGCGTTTGTGGTCTTGATCAAAGAAGTATAGAGAAGCAGGGTGATTCTCAAAGTAATTCTTCTGTAGAGTTTACTGATAGTGAGAGTATTTGTTCTGGTGAAAGTACTCAGTATACCGAGAGTGATATGATGACTGACGTAAGCTTTCAGACGGTTGAAGATGATCTGAGTGAATCAAAAATTGATATAGAGCCTGTAATTGTTGCTCAAAAGGGTGAAGCTGATGATGACGTATTCATGGCTCCTGGTGCATCTTCTTTAGAAGTAAAACCTGAGGTAGTTTCTAACTATGAAACGTTTTGTTCTAACTGTGTTTCAGTGAAGGATAAAATGATAAGGGTTATGGATGACAACGTAAACCTCATTTGTGATATGAAATCGATGCACACGGTAAATCAGAAATTAAAGGATAATGAGAATGTGTGTATTGAAAGAATAGAATCACTGAAGAAGGATATAAATTCTCTGACTTTGAAGATCAAAGAGAAGGCATATCACCTGGATATGTCCTTTGCAGAAATTGAGAAACGAAATAATGATCTTGTTGAGAAAGATAAGGAACTAGCTGAATCTAAAGCAGAGGTGATCAGATTACACAGAGAGTTAGAAAGCTTTGGAAATTCATCATTCTTATTAGAACATTATTATAATAATACTAAATAGGGGAAGGGAACTAATGGTATTGGTTATGTTCCTCCACCGTTCAACGGAAATTATTCTGTTACACCTGAGATTATAAAAGAGGAAGATTTAGATCCTAAGACTGTGTCGAAAGTGAATCCAGTCACAGGTGAAGATATGGTGTATTCTGATGAGAGTGATGATGAATATTTTGATGAAGCTAAGGTAAAGGGGATACCGAAAGAGGTTAAGAAAGAAGACTCAAAGGTTGATTCTAATTCATCTGGAAATTATACATTTCGAAGTTCTTCAAATTCAAGGAGAGTTCCATATGTCAGAGATTATAAAGACAAGCGTACATGCTTTCATTGTAATGAGATGGGACACATTGTGATGAACTTTCCTTACAAAAATAAAGGAAAGAAGCATGTAGTTCCTGAGAAGATGAAGCTTGAATCAAAACCTATTGAGAAAAAGTTTGTTCAGTCTCAAACTCCAAAAGAAGTTCATGTAGGCGAATCTTCTTCAAGTGCATCTTATCGTGTGAAGATTCCTTATATGAGAGAATATCGTGAGACGAGATCTTGCTTTTAATGTGGTCTTGTGGGTCATATTCGGATTTCTTGTCCTCACAACGCCTAAGGTAACCGACATGTTATTCCAGAAAAGGTAAGAACTCCTGGTAAGCCTTATGTTAACCAAAATATGGTTAAACCTCGTGATACACCAATGGGTAATTCAAAATCTGAGGTTAGGCTTTCTAGACCTCAAAGACGGAGGAGAAACAGAAAATTGAGACAATTTTTAGAATAACAAGAGTTTTCACAATCTAAACATTTTTCAAATGAAAGAAAATATTCAAACACTTCACATTTTAAGCAAAAAGAACTTAATGAACAGAAGTATGTTTGGAAATCTAAAGTTTCTGTTTCTGACTCGTCGGAACAATCTCCGAAAATTGATGAGATTCGATTGTGAATGGAGTGAGGTTTATTATTTTGATACAGATGGACGACCCATGACTACCATGGCTTGGGTCCCAATTTCAAATTAATGTTTCTTGTTAGTTGTGCAGGATTTACCAAGAGGGACTATTAATGCCATTTTGGTTGTGGATAGTGGTTATTCTCGACATATGACAGGGAATATTCAGTTGCTTGAAGATGTCAAAAAATATTGATGGAGGTTATGTCGCTTTTGCCGGAAATAAAGGCGGGTACATAACTGGTCAGAGTACTTTACAGAATGATAAAGTCAAATTTGAGAAGGTGAATTATGTGGAGCAACTTGAACACAATCTTTTGAGTGTATCTCAAGTGTGTGACAAGAAGTTTTCATTTCATTTCAATGATTCTGAGTGTTATATCTTGAAACCGGGCTTTGTTATTCCTGATGAATGGATTCTATTGAAAGCTCTGAGGAGAAATGACACATATGTCCTTAACATGAGTGTTGCTACTACAATGGATTCAATTCCTACATGTTTACTCTCCAAGGTGTCTGAGTCAGATTCTATTTTGTGGCATAGGAAGCTTGCTCACATCAACTATCGAAAGATGAACTATCTTGTTAAAAATGATATGGTTCTTGGTATTCCGTGTCACACCCCGACCGATGGCGGAATCATCGGGGCGGGACATGTAAGACTGTTCATAGCACATGGTTGACTAAATTGAAATATATTAAAGTCAAATTTGAATTACAAATAATCCAAGTACAAAACCAAATTCAAACAAGAAACATAAAATAACTCATAAAATTCTTGATTTATATTGCTAAGTCCAAATCCTATGTTGAACATGTCTTGAATCAATCTCACATATTGGGGCCTGAAACATGAATAAAATAAAGTCAACTAAAAAGTTGGTGAGTATAACACAGTTGTATATTGATAGCATATAGATGAAAACAAATCCTTTACATATCATGATAAATAAGGCATTTATGGGGAGCAGCTATTGTCTAACCATGTACAATCAAACCTTGTAACTAGCATGCAAAAATTGTATTGTCGGTTTCAATCACCGCGTACCATGGGTGGGTTTGCCAGACTCAATAGATCCATCATTGAAAACCGTCGGCTTATATAGTTAATGATTGCACATAATCGCATACAAAGGTTAGCACACCTAGCACTCGGGCATAAAGCTCAAATTTGCACACATGAAAGTAAATAGGATTTGTACTTTGTGTTGCTTGTGTAAATGTAATGTGTAATGTGTAATGTGTATAGAGTTCATGTTCCACCCCAAAAGTGTAAAAGAGTAAAAGGGGTTGTGAATAATCACTTGATATGGAAGTGTAGTTACCGAGACGTGTTGAGCTTCTAAGATACGGGTTTGAATATCGGTTTGAATACGGGCACAATGAAGCATAACATGGTCCTTTCGACTCAAAGCATCGGCTACAACATTCGCTTTGCCGGGATGGTTACGAATCTCGCAGTCGTAGTCGTTAAGGAGTTCGACCCAACGTCGTTGCCTCATATTAAGTTCTTTTTGGTTGAAGATATGTTGAAGACTTTTGTGGTCGGTAAATACCACACATTTTGTGCCATATAGGTAATGTCTCCAAATCTTTAACGCAAATACGACCGCACCCAACTCGAGATCGTGCGTCGTATAATTCTTCTCATGAACTTTGAGTTGTCTTGATGCATAAGCGATTACTTTGCCTCGTTGCATGAGGACACAACCAAGACCTTGGTTAGAAGCATCACAATAGACAACTAAATCATCATTTCCATCGGGGAGAGTCAATATGGGAACATTGCACAACTTTTGCTTGAGGGTTTGAAAAGCTTCTTCTTGTTTCGGTCCCCATTCATAAGTCTTACCCTTGTGGGTCAAAGCGGTAAGAGGGACAGCAATCTTTGAGAAGTTTGAGATGAAACGACGATAATAACCCGCAAGACCAAGAAATGAACGAACTTTGGTAGGAGTCTTTGGGGCATTCCAATTCTTAACCGTTTCAATCTTAGCAGGATCAACATGAATACCCTTGTCGTTGACGATGTGACCAAGAAATTGAACTTCTTTTAGCCAAAATTCGCATTTGGAGAATTTGGCATATAGTTGTTCTTTTCTCAAGAGGTCCAAAACCAATCTAAGGTGTTCTTCATGGTCGGCTTTAGTCTTGGAATAGATTAAGATATCATCAATGAAAACAATCATGAATTTATCAAGGTACGGTTTGCACACACGATTCATGAGATCCATGAAAACTGCGGGTGCATTGGTTAGCCCGAAAGGCATAACCATGAACTCATAATGACCAAACCTTGTTCGAAAAGCAGTCTTAGGAATGTCATCTTCTTGAACACGAAGCTGATGATAACCGGATCGAAGATCAATCTTTGAGAAACAAGTAGAACCTTGAAGTTGATCAAAGAGGTCATCGATTCTAGGCAAAGGATAACGGTTCTTGATAGTAAGCTTATTGAGTTCGCGGTAGTCAATAGACATGCGAAATGATCCATCCTTCTTCTTAACAAATAAGACGGGTGCACCCCACGGTGAATGACTTGGGCGAATGAAACCTTTGTTGAAGAGCTCTTGAAGTTGACTTGTAAGCTCTTGCATTTCGGAAGGTGCAAGACGATAAGGAGCTCTAGCAACGGGGTTAGCTCCAGGTATAAGATCAATACGGAACTCTACTTGACGAACGGGAGGAAGACCGGATAAATCCTTAGGAAAAACTTCGGGGAAATCCCGAATGATCGGAATGTCTTTGATACTCTTCTCCTTGACATCCTTTTGAACAATATGAGCTAAGAAAGCAATGTACTTCTTACGTAAGTACTTTTGAGCGGTAGTGCATGACATCAACTTAAGTCCCTTGCAAGGCTTTTCACCAAAAACCCTTAAGATTTCTCCCGATGGTAGCGGAATTCGGATACACTTTTCAAAGCAAATGACTTCGGCATGATGATTTGATAGCCAATCCATACCTATGATAATATCAAAGCTTCCTAGTGGCATTGGAACAAGGTTGATGGGGAATGAATGATCATTTAGTTCTAAGGAGCAATCATAAATAATGGACTCAATGGTAAGGGAGTCACCATTTGCTATTTCAACGGTGAAGGTTTTCTCTAATTGGGATCGTGTCTTTGCAAGTAAAGGCTCGAAATTAAGTGACACAAAACTTTTATCGGCACCGGTATCGAACAAAATGGAGGCATATTGACTATTAACAAGGAACGTACCATTAACCACGTCGTTGTTGGCTTGAGCTTCGTAGGCGTTTATGTTGAACGCACGCCCACGAGCTCCACCTTTTCTAGCATTTGCAAGTTTTGGACATTGATTACGAAAATGGTTCGGGTCACCACACTCATAACAAGCACACCCATTAGCAATGGCGGGAGCACCTTGGTTAGCCACTTGAGGTACGGGTCGGTTTGGAGGGTTGACTTGGCCCGTAAGAGCTTTGGTCCTACAAACACTAACCGTATGACCATATCTCCCACAACAAGTACAAAGGCGACATGGGATGTTTTGGGGATGATGGTAGTTGCAGGTGGCACAAAGTGGGTAAATTCCACCATATGGCTTTTTGACCGGTGTTTGAACCATAGGTGCAGCTTGGTTGACGGGAACAGCAAGAGTAACCACAACAAAATTTCTAACTTTCCTCTTTCTATTATTGCGAGAGGGCTCGGTTGTGGCTTCTTTGTTTTGAGTAGGAGGGGTCACGGTTTCAGCAACTTTCTTAGAACCCTTTTTGGTAAGAGTTCCAGCTTTCACATGATTATCAGTTAAAGTTGCAGATAGACGAATAGCATCCTCCAGAGTAGCAGGATTTCTACCTAAGACAGTATCTTGGATTTGTCTTGGTAGCCCACCAATATACTTCTCAATACAACGGGACAAAGGAGTGACCATGTAGACTCAACTCATGGAACCGAGTTGTATATGCTAAGCTTTCCCCACTATCTTGGGCAAGATCCCAAAATTCAGCTTCTAACTTTTTCACTTCATTTCGAGGACAGAACTCCTCGGTCATAAGCCTTTTGGCCTCATCCCAAGGTAAGGCCATAGCTATGTCAACACCCCTATTCCTTTTCTCCCCATTCCACCATGTAAGTGCCCGTTTTTGTAGGACACTTGTAGCATGACGAACACGGAGGTTGTCGGGACAGTCACTATTGAGAAAGGTATTCTCAATGCTTTCGAACCATTGAAGAAGTCCAGTAGCTCCTTCGGTACCATAGAACTTTAGGGGATTGCACGAGTTGAAGTGCTTGAAGGTGCATTGAGATGGATTATTACCACCATTTCCACCATTTCCACCATTATTACCACTATTGCTTCCATTTCCACCATTGTTGCCATTGGTGGCACCATTAGCTTGGGTGAGTTGTGTCACCAATTGGGTGAGAATAGCAGCAATGTTGGTGTTGGCGTTGGTTGCGGGAGCACGACGAGGAGGCATTCTACAGATTTTCTCAAGACAAGAAAAATTGTAAGAACTTATGAGATTTGATAGGATTTAATAGAATGAGATAGCAAAATAAAATAGATATCCTTAGTTTGGATTATACTCAAAAGTGACAAAATCACTTGAATACTATGGCACATTAAGGTTAATTTAAACTTATATAATTTTTCAAGGAGACATGCTTTAGCCTATAAGTAAACACTCATCTCGGGAATTCCCAGGAAAGCATACGGGTCCCTCGGTTGATTGGGATTTATGCGAAATGCTTTCCTAGACAGAAAACCCAAAATACGGGTGTCACCCTTCCAGATTGCACGTGTCCTCAAATAATTTAACAAGTTTAAAAACCTTAACGAAGAAATAAAAATTTTAAAGATTTTCGCTTCAAGAATTTTCCACATGCTTAGAAAGGATAAGGATAGAAAAGAAGATAGAAATATTATGAGGTTTTAGAATATAGGAAAGGATATTATTTATTTAATTATTAAGAATATCCTAATAAGTCATGGATTTAAAACACATAAGTCATCATAATGCAATAAGTAATCATACTAAACGTGTAACATATAACATATAGCACATAGCATGTAACACATAGCACAAAAATCATGAAGTATAGTATAAGTGGGTGTCCTAAAGTTATAGTATAGGTCAAGGTGTCTAATAACCTAATTCCCTATAACCAAGGCTCTGATACCAATCTGTCACACCCCGACCGATGGCGGAATCATCGGGGCGGGACATGTAAGACTGTTCATAGCACATGGTTGACTAAATTGAAATATATTAAAGTCAAATTTGCATTACAAATAATCCAAGTACAAAACCAAATTCAAACAAGAAACGTAAAATAACTCATAAAATTCTTGATTTATATTGCTAAGTCCAAATCCTATGTTGAACACGTCTTGAATCAATCTCACATATTGGGGCCTGAAACATGAATAAAATAAAGTCAACTAAAAAGTTGGTGAGTATAACACAGTTGTATATAGATAGCATATAGATGAAAACAAATCCTTTACATATCATGATAAATAAGGCATTTATGGGGAGCAGCTATTGTCTAACCATGTACAATCAAACCTTGTAACTAGCATGCAAAAATTGTATTGTCGGTTTCAATCACCGCGTACCATGGGTGGGTTTGTCAGACTCAATAGATCCATCATTGAAAACCGTCGGCTTGTATAGTTAATGATTGCACATAATCGCATACAAAGGTTAGCACACCTAGCACTCGGGCATAAAGCTCAAATTTGCACACATGAAAGTAAATAGGATTTGTACTTTGTGTTGCTTGTGTAAATGTAATGTGTAATGTGTATAGAGTTCATGTTCCACCCCAAAAGTGTAAAAGAGTAAAAGGGGTTGTTAATACTCACTTGATATGGAAGTGTAGCTAACAAAGATTATAGATAGCAAATATGATCCTCGAAATGCACAATTTAACCTAAAGAGTAATGTGTATAGAATCAAAGAGATGCATAAAGTTTAAGTCTAAAATGGAAGTTGAATTTGTGTATAAAACTATTAAATGAAGTATATAAAGTTGTAGTAATCATTTTTGAAACATTTGATTAAAGTTTGGAATTTAAATAATAAAATAGAATTTTTATAAAATTGTTGATTATGAAAATAATGTATGTGTTAAATGTAAATTAATAAATAAATGATTATAGTTTATGAAATAATGTAAATATTGATTGTAATTAAGTATAAATAAATAAATGATTTTTGTTTAAATATTAAATAAATAATTATTATCTTATTTATTTATAAACTTGTAACTTAACCATTTAAAACATCATTTAAGTGTAAGATAAATTTAAATTTAATTTTTATAAATTTTTAAAATAAATTTTTAAATAAATAATATTTATCTCTTCAAATACAGAAAACATATTTTTATAAAATTTGAAACATTTATTGATTGAAAAATATAAAATTATAATTTTGTTAAAGTTTATGAGTCACACACGACCGTGCCTCGGAAGGGCACGATCGTGCTCGACCCACGGGCGCGACCGCGCTAGTCGGGGCGCGACCGGGTTGATCAACAGAGGGCACAAACTAGACCAGTCAACAGGCACGACCGTGCCTTAGCCTGGCACGGTCGTGTCTATGATTCTTAGACACAACAGAGATTAGCCTAAAGGGCATGACCAGGTCTGGACAAGAGGACACGACCGCGCTGCTAGTCGGCACGACCGCGTTACATGAGGCACGGCCGCGCTAGATGATTAGCGCGACCGTGTCTATTCCAAATCAGACACGAATTGAATAAATCTTGTATTTATAGCGCTGGAATTGTTAGGGCTTTTGATTAATGGGTTATTACGAGTGTTTTGGGATATTTTAATTGTATTAACAACATTTTTAACAATGTATTCGATTAAATTATTTTAAATAAAACATCGATTCTGATTCGGGGTAAATTCTATGATGGAAGCCTAAATTATTATGGGGCTTTCGATATAGAGACTAATTAACTGAAATAAATGATTTCAATTACCCGAAACAGTAGAGGATTGATAGAGATCGGCAAGAAGGAGTTCCGGCGTCGACGGCTTGAGTTCCGGCGATCTTTACAGCAACTCCGGCCAATCCAAATAGCCTGGGAACTTCAGGGATGATTGAGTATCGAGTCTCTGCTGCTGGATTGAGAGGATTCGGATCGAACAGCGGATTCTAGTTTCTTGGAAAGCTTTAGAGAGTTTTTCAAAATTGGTAATATGAAACTGAGACGTTTGAGGAATTCGATAATTGTGATTCATTCGTTAAGGGGAAAAGAAACGGATGACTGTTACGGATTTCCAATGATCGGGTGATTAAACTGCATTTACGTTTCAACTGTTACGCAGTCGCGACCGTGCCCAAGAGAGGCGCGACCGTGCTTAGGCACCGGGCGCGATCGTTCCAGGACCAGTCGCGCGATCGTGCCGAGGCACTTGGCGCGACCGTGCCAGGACGAAGCACGACCGTGCTAGACTAGGGTTTCTTGACATTTTTCAACTTTAGTCCTTGACTTTTCAGGTTTAATGTGTTTGAATTAAATAGTTTCTTGCATAGTGATTAAATGTATATAATCGAGCAAAACTTGTAAGTTTGTATTGAATCATTGCATTTCGTTTAAGGTAAGCAAAATAATAAGGTAGTGCACGAACATTGAATTTGAAATTGCATTACATTGAATTGAAATATGAATACTAAATTCCGAGATGTTACAGTCTCCCCATGTTGAGAGAATTTCGTCCCGAAATTTAGCTAGAGGATACAACAGTATTAGTAAAAAGATGAGGGTACTTGAGCTTCATTTGGTCTTCTCGTTCCCAAGTGAACTCAGGACCATGCTTAGATTCCCAACGAACTTTGACAATAGGAATGCGACTTCGCTTGAGCTGTTTGACTTCACGATCCATAATTTCCACCGGCTTCTCAACGAAGTGCATCGTTTCATCAATGCGCACGTCGTCAAGTGGTATATGGAGATTTTCATCAGCGAGACACTTCTTCAGATTAGATATATGAAATGTAGGATGCACATTGCCAAGAGATGGAGGTAACTCGAGCTTGTAGGCCACCTTCCCAATCCTTTCAAGGATCTTGAATGGACCAACATAACGAGGTGCTAACTTGCCTTTCTTTCCAAAACGGATCACACCCTTCCACGGAGACACCTTAAGAAGAACAAGATCACCGACTTGGAATTCCAAGGGTTTTCGACGTTTGTCGGCATAACTCTTTTGCCGACTCCTCGCTACTCGAATATTGTCACGGATTTGAATAATCTTGTCGGATGTTTCTTGAATTAACTCGGGACCGGTGATTTGTGCTTCATCAATCTCGTTCCAACAGATAGGAGAACGACACTTGCGACCATAGAGAGCTTCGAATGGAGCCATGTTGATACTTGTGTTGTAGCTATTGTTGTACGAAAACTCAATAAGGGATAAATGTGAATCCCAATTGCCACCAAAATCGATTACACAAGCTCTAAGCATGTCTTCAAGAGTTTGGATTGTTCGCTCGATTTGACCATCAGTTTGCGGATGGTAAGCCGTGCTCAAATCCAATCGAGTACCAAGAGCCTTTTGGAGAGATTGCCAAAATCGAGAAGTGAACCGGGCGTCTCGATCAGATATTATGTTCAAAGGAACACCATGACGGCTCACAATTTCATCAATGTAAATTCGGGCTAGTTTCTCAACCCGATAGTCTTCACGAATAGGCAAGAAATGAGCAGATTTGGTGAGACGATCAATGATCACCCAAATACTATCATAACCACTCGAGGTGCGAGGGAGTTTGGTAATAAAATCCATAGCTAGATTCTCCCATTTCCACACGGGAATTTCGGGTTGTTCGAGTAAACCAGATGGACGTTGATGTTCGGCTTTGACTTTGGAACAGGTTAAGCATTTGGCCACATAAAGAGCAATGTCTTTCTTCATACCGGGCCACCAATACAGTTGGCGAAGATCTTGGTACATTTTATCCGCACCAGGATGAATAGAATACGAGTCTTATGAGCCTCGTTCATGAGAAATGTGCGGAGATCGTCGCGATCGGGAATCCAAATACGGTTCAAGTAATAGTGGAAGCCATTAGGCTTTGATTCAAGAAGGAGTTCAACACCACATGACATTTCTTCGTACATATTACCCTTGGTTACCGAGACGTGTTGAGCTTCTAAGATACGGGTTTGAATATCGGTTTGAATATGGGCACAATGAAGCATAACATGGTCCTTTCGACTCAAAGCATCGGCTACAACATTCGCTTTGCCGGGATGGTTACGAATCTCGCAGTCGTAGTCGTTAAGGAGTTCGACCCAACGTCGTTGCCTCATATTAAGTTCTTTTTGGTTGAAGATATGTTGAAGACTTTTGTGGTCGGTAAATACCACACATTTTGTGCCATATAGGTAATGTCTCCAATTCTTTAACGCGAATACGACCGCACCCAACTCGAGATCGTGCGTCGTATAATTCTTCTCATGAACTTTGAGTTGTCTTGATGCATAAGCGATTACTTTGCCTCGTTGCATGAGGACACAACCAAGACCTTGGTTAGAAGCATCACAATAGACAACTAAATCATCATTTCCATCGAGGAGAGTCAATATGGGAGCATTGCACAACTTTTGCTTGAGGGTTTGAAAAGCTTCTTCTTGTTTCGGTCCCCATTCATAAGTCTTACCCTTGTGGGTCAAAGCGGTAAGAGGGACAGCAATCTTTGAGAAGTTTGAGATGAAACGACGATAATAACCCGCAATACCAAGAAATGAACGAACTTTGGTAGGAGTCTTTGGGGCATTCCAATTCTTAACCGTTTCAATCTTAGCAGGATCAACATGAATACCCTTGTCGTTGACGATGTGACCAAGAAATTGAACTTCTTTTAGCCAAAATTCGCATTTGGAGAATTTGGCATATAGTTGTTCTTTTCTCAAGAGGTCCAAAACCAATCTAAGGTGTTCTTCATGGTCGGCTTTAGTCTTGGAATAGATTAAGATATCATCAATGAAAACAATCATGAATTTATCAAGGTACGGTTTGCACACACGATTCATGAGATCCATGAAAACTGCGGGTGCATTGGTTAGCCCGAAAGGCATAACCATGAACTCATAATGACCAAACCTTGTTCGAAAAGCAGTCTTAGGAATGTCATCTTCTTGAACACGAAGCTGATGATAACCGGATCGAAGATCAATCTTTGAGAAACAAGTAGAACCTTGAAGTTGATCAAAGAGGTCATCGATTCTAGGCAAAGGATAACGGTTCTTGATAGTAAGCTTATTGAGTTCGCGGTAGTCAATAGACATGCGAAATGATCCATCCTTCTTCTTAACAAATAAGACGGGTGCACCCCACGGTGAATGACTTGGGCGAATGAAACCTTTGTTGAAGAGCTCTTGAAGTTGACTTGCAAGCTCTTGCATTTCGGAAGGTGCAAGACGATAAGGAGCTCTAGCAACGGGGTTAGCTCCAGGTATAAGATCAATACGGAACTCTACTTGACGAACGGGAGGAAGACCGGATAAATCCTTAGGAAAAACTTCGGGGAAATCCCGAATGATCGGAATGTCTTTGATACTCTTCTCCTTGACATCCTTTTGAACAATATGAGCTAAGAAAGCAATGTACTTCTTACGTAAGTACTTTTGAGCGGTAGTGCATGACATCAACTTAAGTCCCTTGCAAGGCTTTTCACCAAAAACCCTTAAGATTTCTCCCGATGGTAGCGGAATTCGGATACACTTTTCAAAGCAAATGACTTCGGCATGATGATTTGATAGCCAATCCATACCTATGATAATATCAAAGCTTCCTAGTGGCATTGGAACAAGGTTGATGGGGAATGAATGATCATTTAGTTCTAAGGAGCAATCATAAATAATGGACTCAATGGTAAGGGAGTCACCATTTTCTATTTCAACGGTGAAGGTTTTCTCTAATTGGGATCGTGTCTTTGCAAGTAAAGGCTCGAAATTAAGTGACACAAAACTTTTATCGGCACCGGTATCGAACAAAATGGAGGCATATTGACTATTAACAAGGAACGTACCATTAACCACGTCGTTGTTGGCTTGAGCTTCGTTGGCGTTTATGTTGAACGCACGCCCACGAGCTCCACCTTGTCTAGCATTTGCAAGTCTTGGACATTGATTACGAAAATGGTTCGGGTCACCACACTCATAACAAGCACACCCATTAGCAATGGCGGGAGCACCTTGGTTAGCCAGTTGAGGTACGGTTCGGTTTGGATGGTTGACTTGGCCCGTAAGAGCTTTGGTCCTACAAACACTAACCGTATGACCATATCTCCCACAATAAGTACAAAGGCGACATGGGATGTTTTGGGGATGATGGTAGTTGCAGGTGGCACAAAGTGGGTAAATTCCACCATATGGCTTTTTGACCGGTGTTTGAACCATAGGTGCAGCTTGGTTGACGGGAACAGCAAGAGTAACCACAGCAAAATTTCTAACTTTCCTCTTCCTATTATTGCGAGAGGGCTCGGTTGTGGCTTCTTTGTTTTGAGTAGGAGGGGTCACGGTTTCAGCAACTTTCTTAGAACCCTTTTTGGTAAGAGTTCCAGCTTTCACATGATTATCAGTTAAAGTAGCAGATAGACGAATAGCATCCTCCAGAGTAGCAGGATTTCTACCTAAGACAGTATCTTGGATTTGTCTTGGTAGCCCACCAATATACTTCTCAATACAACGGGACAAAGGAGTGACTATGTGGGGCACTAGAAGACTCAACTCATGGAACCGAGTTGTATATGCTAATCTTTCCCCACTATCTTGGGCAAGATCCCAAAATTCAGCTTCTAACTTTTTCACTTCATTTCGAGGACAGAACTCCTCGGTCATAAGCCTTTTGGCCTCATCCCAAGGTAAGGCCATAGCTATGTCAACACCCCTATTCCTTTTCTCCCCATTCCACCATGTAAGTGCCCGTTTTTGTAGGACACTTGTAGCATGACGAACACAGAGGTTGTCGGGACAGTCACTATTGAGAAAGGTATTCTCAATGCTTTCGAACCATTGAAGAAGTCCAGTAGCTCCTTCGGTACCATAGAACTTTAGGGGATTGCACGAGTTGAAGTGCTTGAAGGTGCATTGAGATGGATTATTACCACCATTTCCACCATTTCCACCACTATTGCTTCCATTTCAACCATTGTTGCCATTGGTGGCACCATTAGCTTGGGTGAGTTGTGTCACCAATTGGGTGAGAATAGCAGCAATGTCGGTGTTGGCGTTGGTTGCGGGAGCACGACGAGGAGGCATTCTACAGATTTTCACAAGACAAGAAAAATTGTAAGAACTTATGAGATTTGATAGGATTTAATAGAATGAGATAGCAAAATAAAATAGATATCCTTAGTTTGGATTATACTCAAAAGTGACAAAATCACTTGAATACTATGGCACATTAAGGTTAATTTAAACTTATATAATTTTTCAAGGAGACATGCTTTAGCCTATAAGTAAACACTCATCTCGGGAATTCCCAGGAAAGCATACGGGTCCATCGGTTGATTGGGATTTATGCGAAATGCTTTCCTAGACAGAAAACCCAAAATACGGGTGTCACCCTTCCAGATTGCACGTGTCCTCAAATAATTTAACAAGTTTAAAAACCTTAACGAAGAAATAAAAATTTTAAAGATTTTCGTTTCAAGAATTTTCCACATGCTTAGAAAGGATAAGGATAGAAAAGAAGATAGAAATATTATGAGGTTTTAGAATATAGGAAAGGATATTACTTATTTAATTATTAAGAATATCCTAATAAGTCATGGATTTAAAACACATAAGTCATCATAATGCAATAAGTAATCATACTAAACGTGTAACATATAACATATAGCACATAGCATGTAACACATAGCACAAAAATCATGAAGTATAGTATAAGTGGGTGTCCTAAAGTTATAGTCTAGGTCAAGGTGTCTAATAACCTAATTCCCTATAACCAAGGCTCTGATACCAATCTGTCACACCCCGACCGATGGCGGAATCATCGGGGCGGGACATGTAAGACTGTTCATAGCACATGGTTGACTAAATTGAAATATATTAAAGTCAAATTTGCATTACAAATAATCCAAGTACAAAACCAAATTCAAACAAGAAACGTAAAATAACTCATAAAATTCTTGATTTATATTGCTAAGTCCAAATCCTATGTTGAACACGTCATGAATCAATTTCACATATTGGGGCCTGAAACATGAATAAAATAAAGTCAACTAAAAAGTTGGTGAGTATAACACAGTTGTATATAGATAGAATATAGATGAAAACAAATCCTTTACATATCATGATAAATAAGGCATTTATGGGGAGCAGCTATTGTCTAACCATGTACAATCAAACCTTGTAACTAGCATGCAAAAATTGTATTGTCGGTTTCAATCACCGCGTACCATGGGTGGGTTTGTCAGACTCAATAGATCCATCATTGAAAACCGTCGGCTTGTATAGTTAATGATTGCACATAATCGCATACAAAGGTTAGCACACCTAGCACTCGGGCATAAAGCTCAAATTTGCACACATGAAAGTAAATAGGATTTGTACTTTGTGTTGCTTGTGTAAATGTAATGTGTAATGTGTATAGAGTTCATGTTCCACCCCAAAAGTGTAAAAGAGTAAAAGGGGTTGTTAATACTCACTTGATATGGAAGTGTAGCTAACAAAGATTATAGATAGCAAATATGATCCTCGAAATGCACAATTTAACCTAAACAGTAATGTGTATAGAATCAAATAGATGCATAAAGTTTAAGTCTAAAATGGAAGTTGAATTTGTGTATAAAACTATTAAATGAAGTATATAAAGTTGTAGTAATCATTTTTGGAACATTTGATTAAAGTTTGGAATTTAAATAATAAAATAGAATTTTTATAAAATTGTTGATTATGAAAATAATGTATGTGTTAAATGTAAATTAATAAATAAATGATTATAGTTTATGAAATAATGTAAATATTGATTGTAATTAAGTATAAATAAATAAATGATTTTTGTTTAAATATTAAATAAATAATTATTATCTTATTTATTTATAAACTTGTAACTTAACCATTTAAAACATCATTTAAGTGTAAGATAAATTTAAATTTAATTTTTATAAATTTTTAAAATAAACTTTTAAATAAATAATATTTATCTCTTCAAATACAGAAAACATATTTTTATAAAATTTGAAACATTTATTGATTGAAAAATATAAAATTATAATTTTGTTAAAGTTTCTGAGTCACACACGACCGTGCCTCGGAAGGGCACGATCGTGCTCGACCCACGGGCGCGACCGGGTTGATCAACAGAGGGCACAAACTAGACCAGTCAACAGGCACGACCGTGCCTTGGCCTGGTACGGTCGTGTCTATGATTCTTAGACACAACAGAGATTAGCCCAAAGGGCATGACCAGGTCTGGATAGGAGGACACGACCGCGCTACTAGTCCGCACGACCGCGTTACATGAAGCACGGCCGCGTTAGATGATTAGCGCGACCGTGTCTATTCCAAATCAGACACGAATTGAATAAATCTTGTATTTATAGCGCTGGAATTGTTAGGGCTTTTGATTAATGGGTTATTACGAGTGTTTTGGGATATTTTAATTGTATTAACAACATTTTTAACAGTGGATTCGATTAAATTATTTTAAATAAAACATCGATTCTGATTCGGGGTAAATTCTATGATGGAAGCCTAAATTATTATGGGGCTTTCGATATAGAGACTAATTAACTGAAATAAATGATTTCAATTACCCGAAACAGTAAAGGATTGATAGAGATCGGCAAGAAGGAGTTCCGGCATCGACGGCTTGAGTTCCGGCGATCTTTACTGCAACTCCGGCCAATCCAAATAGCCTGGGAACTTCAGGGATGATTGCGTATCGAGTCTCTGCTGCTGGATTGAGAGGATTCGGATCGAACATCGGATTCTAGTTTCTTGGAAAGCTTGATAGAGTTTTTCGAAATTGGTAATATGAAACTGAGACGTTTGAGGAATTCAATAATTGTGATTCATTCGTTAAGGGGAAAATAAACGGATGACTGTGACGGATTTCCAATGATCGGGTGATTAAACTGCATTTACGTTTCAACTGTTACGCAGGCGCGACCGTGCTTAGGCACCGGGCGCGATCGTTCCAGGACCAGTCGCGCGATCGTGCCGAGGCACTTGGCGCGACCGTGCCAGGACGAAGCACGACCGTGCTAGACTAGGGTTTCTTGACATTTTTCAACTTTAGTCCTTGACTTTTCAGGTTTAATGTGTTTGAATTAAATAGTTTCTTGCATAGTGTTTAAATGTATATAATCGAGCAAAACTTGTAAGTTTGTATTGAATCATTGCATTTCGTTTAAGGTAAGCAAAATAATAAGGTAGTGCACGAACATTGAATTGAAATATGAATACTAAATTCCGAGATGTTACATTCCGAAGATGAAATTCTCTGTTCCTGATGATTGTATTCCTTGCAAGAAGGGAAACAACGCAAGAAATCCCACAAATCTAAATCAAAGAATTCTATTGTAACTCCTTTGGAGCTGCTGCATATGGATTTGTTCAGTCCGATTAGTATCAGGAGCATTGGTGGTAAATCTTACTGTTTGGTAGTAACAGATGATTTCTCTAGATTTTCATGGGTTAAGTTTCTTGCTTCTAAAGCTGAAACCACTGAGTTGGTATAATTCTTAATCCTGGGTTTGGAGAATTTGTTCAATCTGAAAGTCAGAAGAATTAGGAATGACAATGGCAGCGAGTTTAAGAATAGCAAGATGGGTTTGTTCTGTTTACAAAAGAGAATTCATCATGAATTCAGTGCGCCATATGTTCCTCAACAAAATGGAGTTGTTGAACGAAAGAACGGGACTTTGGTTGAGACGGCACACATGATGCTTGCAGATTCTAAGCTTCCAGTTACGTTTTGGGCTTGTAGGTCCTCATGGCGCTTCTACGGATCGATCTCGTGATAAGACGTGACGTTAACTCAGAGTGTGGAATCCAACGAATCAATGTTTATATGCATAAAAGACAATGTAGACCATCACGTAAATATCCTTCTCAATTGTATTCCAAATCACAATACACTCAATCAGACTTGACGATAATTCTCTGTTCTATTCGTTTCGATCTGTATCGAGTGACTCTGTAAACACACATATATATAGCCGTCTGACCTGCTATAAGCGAACTTATTAAGTTTGCCTTTAACAGACTAAGCGAACTTAATAAGTTCGCCTCAGATAGACTTAAGCGAACTTATTAAGTTCGCCTCTGATAGACCAAGCGAACTTAACAAATTCGCCTCTAGGTAAACTTGAATAAACACTTAGTGACTTTTTACATAACAAAAACATTAAGACATAAGATCTAACTATTACAAGCTTTTGTCATTACAAACTATGTCCTAACAGGGCTGAAGCTGTGAATACTGCGTGTCACGTTTTGAACAGAGTCTTGACCGTTAAGGGACACAACAAGACATGCTACGAGTTGCTGAATACTCGAAAGCCGAATCTGGAATATTTACTACCTTTTGGTAATCCATGCACCCTGTTGAAAGTTAGAGATGTCCCAACCAAGTTCAGTGCTAAGGCTATTGAAGGGATTTTTCTGGGGTATGTTGCAAATTCTACTACCAATAGGGTTTATAACAAAGAGACTCGTCAAGTTGAAGAATGGTTCCATTACGACTGTTCTAATAGGTCTTTACCTCAAATGGCGATTGGACCAGATTGGGCTTTTGATTATGAAAACTTATTCAAGTCTTTTCATTTACCTTATGATATTTCTCCTTAGGAAGCTGCTGTTTTATATGATTCATGTCAGGATGCACAGCATAGTGGTTTTCTACCAAATGCAGTTCCACATTCATGGGTTCCATCTACTTCTGCTCCCGATCCTAATGTTGCTTCTTGTTCAGGACCACAAGAGTCTGAGAGTGAGGAAGATAATGCTATTTTTCAAGATTCTTCTGCTGATCCTTTGTTAGGTGATGAACCATTTCCTTCGACTCAGGCTCAGGGGGAGATTTCTACAAATCTAGACTCGAAGATTCCAATTAATCAAGATTTTTCTTATCAATCTGATTCTACTCAAGTTGATGTGTTGCCGGTTCCTGAGGTTGCTTCAATCAAGGAACTCAAAGATCATCCAGTGACAAATATAATTGGGAATTTGCGAGATGGAGTGAAAACGCGTTCTATTATTGATAATACTTGTTTGTATACATCTATTAAAGATTCTGGTGTTCTTGATGTGTGCTCACATTCCTATTTTATTTCTCAGGTCGAACCAAAGAATGTCGAAATGGCATTAAATGATAACAATTGGATAGAGGCCATACAGGAAGAACTTGCTCAGTTTGACAAACTCAAGGTTTGTAATCTTGTTGATCTTCCGAAGTGTATGTATCCAATTGGTACAAAGTGGGTGTTTAAATGCAAGAAAGAAGATCGAGGTGTCATGGTAAGAAATAAGGCAAGATTAGTTGTCCAAGGCTTCAATCAACAAGAGGGAATTGATTACACCGAGGTTTCTGCTCCTGTTGCGAGGCTTGAAGCTATACGGATGTTTCTAGCTTTTGCTTCTTATAAAGGGTTTAAGGTGTTTCAATTGGATGTGAAAAGTGCTTTTTTATATGGTAAGGTCAAGGAGGAGGTTTATGTTTGTCAGCCGCCGGGGTTTGAAGATCTACTTAATCTGAATAAAGTTTTCAAGCTTGATAAGGCCCTCTATGGTTTTCATCAGGCTCCTTGTGCGTGGTATGAAACGTTCTCCACACATCTTATTGCCAATGCTTTTGTTCGTGGCAAGATTGACTCGACCTTATTCATAAAGAAATCAAGGGGAGATTACCTACTGGTGTAGATGATATTATTTTTGGATCTACAAATGAAGGGTTTTGCAAAGATTTTGAGAGTGTTATGAAGTCAAAGTTTGAGATGTCAGCTATGGGAGAGTTATCAATTTTCCTCGGTTTACAAGTAAATCAAAAGGAAGATGGTTTCTTTATTCATCAGTCCAAGTATGTCAAAGACATCTTGAGCCGGTTCAAGATGGAGGACTGTACACCATATGATACTCCGATTCCGGTCAATCATAGATGGAATTCTGACCCGGATGGAAAAGATGTTGATTGTCGACTTTACCGGGCAATGATTGGATCACTCATGTACTTAACAGCTTCAAGGCGAGATATAATGTTCGCTGTGTGTATTTGTTCTAGATTCCAGGCAAAACCAAATGAATCTCATTTGATTGCAGTAAAAAGAATCTTTCATTATTTGAAAGGAAAACAAAGATTGGGACTATGGTTTCCACATGGTTCTAACTTTGATTTCAATGAATATACTGATTCTGATTTTGGTGGTTGTTGTTTGGACAGGAAATCTACTACAGGTGGTTGCCAGTTCTTGGGTAATCGTCTAGTTTCCTGGCAATGCAAAAAGCAAACTACGGTCTCCATTTCAACATGCAAAGCAGAATACAATGCTGCTGCAAGTTGTTGTTCACAGATCTTATGGATCCAACAACAATTAAGAGATTACGGTTTGAATTTTACATGAACCCCCATGTTTATTGATAATAATGCTACAATGTCTATTACAAACAATCCTGTTAAGCACAGTAAAACAAAGCACATTGAAATTAGATATCATTTTATTCGTGATTGTGCAGATAAAAAGTTGATTGAGCTGGTAAAGGTTAATACAGATGATAATTTTGCAGATCTTTTTACCAAGGCATTTGATCGTATCAGGTTTGAATTTCTGATCAAAATGATAGGTATGATCATTCCCGAATAAAAGTTTTTCAAAATCAGATTTTCATGGAAAATTTTGTTTTTAATTTCTTTTATTGCTTTATTACATTTCTACATTTTAAATTTCAGTCAAAAAGTTTTTATTTATAAAAATTCAAAACAAAATGAAAAATATAAAATTTGACATCATTTGAAGTTACAGAAGAGATCATAGTACATCAGTGATTAGTTCATTACACACGACCTTAGTAGACCTTTGATATATGATTGTTTAAAGTAATTTGATTTGATCTAAATTTCAAAGTCTGCATAAATGAGAAATGATAGTGTTTTGAACGCCCTAATCTTGATAATCTGTTTTAAATTTGTGTATGAGTTTTGAAACTTGAATTGTCAATAGACTAGAAGCGTTTATAAACCAATAGTAGTGTGAAAATTAAATATGATATGATTACATCTGTGATTTGAATCCATTCTATGCCTGGGTGTGTGTGTAAAAGATCATTATCAGATAAATAATATATGGTTTTAAAGAATTTCATGAGACCAATATCGAATTATATCTTTAGCACAAACTTTTTCAGTTCACTTCATTACCCATGCCCCGAAAAACATGCAATGTGTTGCTAAACTAAGATATGTTTTCTAACAACATCTGTTGGAACATATATTCACCCTTGGATCAGTTAGATACATCATCTAGTCTGACTCCATTGAAATTTATCCAGATAATAGTTGGATCCTCATACCTGAATCTGTTTGATTCTTGTTATACAGCCAATTCATTAGAATTTTCTGATTCTGAATCATCATGATTCAGAATTTTGAAATTCAAAAGGTGTTGTTGGTTGTTCACTGTTAAATTCTTGATCGATTCTTGATTGCGATCGTTTTGAAGGTATTTTCACTGGAATTCATCTGTTAAATCGTGAGATTAGTATTTTTTTTATCTCGGTTTTCTTCGTAGGTATTAAACGAGAGGTTTTTGACCTAATTGATGCTGAATCTGTATTAAATCGAAAAATTGAGTATTGATTTTGTTTCGTGAGTACTAATCGATGTCATTCCATTGTTTAATTCATGTTTACAATATCGATTTGAAGGATTTGGATTTCTGTGTGGAATTTGTATCGGCAGACAAGTTCAGGCGAACTTGTTCAAGCGAACTTGTTTAGGCGAACTTATTATGTTCGCCTCTTGCAACACTAAGCGAACTTAGTAAGTTCGCCTAGGGGCTCAGAGGATTTTTGAACTTTTTTTGTTACAAAATTTTTTTGTGAATTTTGTAAGTGTGTTTGTTATATGTCTAATGTGTTTGTTGTCCAAATACTTTTCAGATGGCTCGTTGTGTTGAGTACAAACATAACCAAGTGGCACTATTAGATTCTAACATGTCGGAGGCTGTAAATTTTCAAGGGATTATTGGCTTCTTGAACCGTTCACGACTACGTGTGGCCTTATCAGCAGATCCGTATATAAGCTTAGTGTACATTCAACAATTTTGGGATATGGTACATCAAGATACGGATGTTGAACCTCATGTTTTTCGTGCTACAGTGAACAATACAGAGATTGCTCTCTCGGTAGAGACTATTCGTGCTGCTCTAGCTGTTGGAGGTGCTAATGACGATCCTATGTCATATCCTGGAACATTGATTATCGGATGTTTTCAAAGGATGGGTTATCGTGGAAGACCTAATGATACTCAAGCTTGTAAGGGTGGTTTAGTTGGAGAGTGGAGGTACTTCATGCACGTGATTATCCAATGCTTATCTCCTAGAAAAGCTGGTACTGATGGGTTAAAGAGTGCTCTACAGGCTGCAATGGTGGCTTTGACTTTGAACAAATGGTTCAACTTTGCTTTTTATATTTACCGGGAGTTGGTTATGCAGATTAATCCTCCAGAAGGTCAAGGATTTCTAATGTATCCTCAGTTCATCCAAATGATTCTGAATCATCTTATTCCTGGTCTCCCACAGCATCCAATCCGTTTAAATTTGACTCTGATGTCAAAACGTATCTTTACTGATTGCACATAGGTGAAACAACAGAATGCTGCTTTGATTCCTGTTCAAACTCCATTATTTGGTCACTTAATCAAACCTGATTATGTTAAACCCCCTAATGATAATTGGTTTCATCCTGAGGAGTTGGCTCAAGGGCAAGGTCAGAATCTACAACAACAACAACCTCAACCACAACAACCTGTACAAGTTCCTGTTCAACAACAAGTTCCTCAACAACAACAAATTCCTGTTCAACAAGTTCCTATTCCACAAGTGCCTGTGAATGAACCTGTTCAAGAAGTTGTTCAAGAGCATGAACAAGACTTAGGTATGAATATGGATGATTTTAATGATGAAGCTGTGAACTCGCTCATTCATGAACCTGAAGGGAATGTGGTGGATGAAAATTATTCTAGTTCTAGCTCAAGTGAAACAATACCTGTTTCTGAGAGTAATGACTCTGATTCATCCAGATATTTCTGCTCAGATCATTATGAAAGAATGGCTAATGTGCCATTAGAAAATGCTGGCAAGCGTATTATATCCAAAGCCAGAAGACCGAGACGTAAGTCTGTTCGGGATCCTCCTTTCGGATCAGTACTTGGTAAGAGAACATTAGTTTATGAGGGTTCTGATTCAGATAGTGATTTTAATCCAGATCCAAAAGCTCAGAAGCTTATGTCTGCTTCTATTGCTGCTGCTCATTCTTCACAAAGTGTTGAGGATGCTAACTTTGTTGCTTCCTTATTGATTACACCTCCGAGATCTAAGAATCCATCTCCTGTGTCCTGTGATTACTCCTATTCCTCCTGTGATTACTCCTATTCCGCCTGTTCCTCAATCTTCGGCTTGTCCTTCAAAGCCTTCTGATTCTGATAGGATTACTTTCCTTGAATCACAAGTGCTTGCTTTACAGAATCAGGTGGATACTCTTATGTCTACTGATGCTCAGAGACAGCTGGTTATTCAGACTCAAGCTACACAGATTGCCGACATGCAATTATTGGTGTCCAAACTTGTTAAGCGTCTTGACGCTCAGGGGGACGCTCAGGGGGACGCTCAGGGGGAGTAAAGGATACATGATACATGTCATACTGAGTCTGTTCAACGAAAGGATGATGAAGACAATGATCCTACTGGTAATGTTGAGGGAGATCGTCAATACGCTGCTGACGTTAATCCTATATCAAGAGTTCAGGGGGAGTCGACATCACAAACAATTGAAGGAAACAAGGATGATTCTGGAGTTAATGAAGAGATTTTATTATTGGAATTCTTTGCAGACTCTGAAGAGGAAGAAGTTGCGAAGATAGAATGTCTGGATGATATTGATGAATTATTCAATGACATTGAAGATGGCTTGTCTGATAATGAAGTTGAAGAAGGAGAGATAGTGGAGATTGAAATAGAGAAAAGTAAAGATAAAGTTACTTATGAAGGCTGTGATGGTCTGAATGTTCCTTATAACTTCATCCAAGATGATGTTATTCCTGAATTCTCTTATGATGGAGTAACAGATTATATGGACTATATTGAAGATATCACTATGTCTGAGGATACTGTTCAATCCAAGATTGATACTGATGATGAAAATGTTTAATCCAATATAGATGCTGATACTAATGCTACTCACACTGTGTCTCCTAAGATGAATGAAGAACCTGTGATGTATAGAAATACAGGAATGACTAGAGAACAGTGGAGAGAAGTTGTGAAAAGCTGGATAAAGGTGCTACCCAAGTCACAAGTACAACCTGCTCAGAAAGAAAGATATGTGAATAAAGAGAGGTGTATTGGAAGAATCATAAGTTGGTTTCATGATAATGACACAAAGTTGTTTGCTCTTAAAAGATCTGATTGTGTTCAGTACTTAAACCCTAGGATCAAGTATTTCAATACCTTGCCAAGGTGTGAAATGAATGGTCTAGCTACTAAACCATTGATTAATAGATCAAATTTTTGATTAGCTAATGTGATTGCCAATTTGATAAAGAAAGAAGGTGGTTCAGGGAAGTATGAAAGGCTAAAGCCTCAGAAAGGAAAAAGAGTGAAGATCATAGATCAAAAGACTGGGTTAGTGACGTGGAAGTACAAGTTCAAACCAGTACGTGCTGTACAGAAGACACCATTGAAGAAGATTCCACAAGATTTTCTTGGGAATATGAAATGGTGGTATGTAGATGTTAATACTGGTGAAGCAAGGATTGATGATAAAGATAATAAGGTCATTGTGAGTTTCTTTGATACAATGAATCTTATTAACTTTTCAAAGAAAGATCAGAGGACGTTGAGAAAAAATGAGATCATGTTCACTGATGAATGGAGAGAACAAGGATTGCAGTATAAAAGACTTTTGGAGATTTGTAGAAGATATGGAGTGCATATAGGCAGCAGATTACCGAATAACTGGAAGAGTTCATCATAAAGACTGAAGATCAAGCTATTGTCAAGGGGGAGTCTGTTAGGACATAGATTGTATGACAAAAGCTTTGTAATAGTTTAGATCTAAATGTCTTTATGTTTTGTATTAAATGTTTTCTAAGTGTTTATACAAGTTATGTTAGAGGCGAACTTGTCAAGTTCGCCTGGTCTATTAGAAGCGAACTTGTTAAGTTCGCTTAGTCTGTTAGAGGCGAACTTGTTAAGTTCGCCTAATGCAAATCATGTGTCTATAAATAGAGTTTACAGAGTCTGTCTTTTTAGAGAGATACAGAAGTGAACGAATCGAGTCTGTAAACTCTGTGATTGTTGGAATACTAAGTGAATGTTATTTACCTGATTGTTTCTATTGTCTATTTCGTACGCAATCGTTGATTCGGTAGGATTCCGCACTCTGCATTAACGATACGTCTTATCACGAGAACGATCCGTAGAAGAGCCATGTGGACCTACAACTAGACAAGTTTGCCTCTAGCAGAACTTGTTCTAACACTTAGACAAAATCTATACAATAACATAAAAACATAAAGACAATAAGACCTAAACTATTACAAAGCTTTTTTCATACATTCTATGTCCTAACAAACTCCCCCTTGACAATAGCTTGATATTATGTCTTCAGTCTTTATGACGAGCTCTTCCAGTTATCTGGTAATCTGCTTCACGCGTGCACTGTCTGACAGATCTCTAACACTCTTTTATACTGCAATCCTTGTTCTCTCCATTCATCAGTAAACATAATCTCATTCTTTCTTAACGTCCTCTGATATTTCTTTGAGAAGTTAATAAGATTCATTGCATCATAGAAACTAACAATGACCTTATTATCTTTATCATCAATTTTAGTTTCACCAGTATTCACATCTACGTACCACCTTTTCATATTCCCCAGAAAATCTTGTGGTATTTTCTTCAATGGTATCTTCTGTACAGCACGTAATGGCTTGAAATTATATTTCCAAGTCACAATCTCAGTCTTTTGATCTACAATCTTCACTATTTTTCCTTTCCATGGCTTTAATCTTTCATACTTTTCTATTTCAATCTCTACAATCTCTCCTTCTTCAAATTCATTATCCAACACATCCTCTTCAATATCATCAAATAATTCATCAATATCAAATAATAAAATATCTTCATTCACTCAAGAATCATTCTTGGTTCCTTCAATAGTTTGTGATGTCGACTCCCCCTGAGCTCCTGATATTGGATTTACGTCAGCAGCGTATTGATAATCACGCTCAACATTACCACTACGATCATTGTTATCATCATCCTTTCTTTGAATAGACTGAGTATGACAAGTATCATGTATCCTTAACTCCCCCTGAGCATCAAGACGCTCAACAAGTTTGGATACCAATAACTACATGTCAGGAATCTGTGTAGCAGTAGTCACAAGAGTATCTACATGAGTGTGCAATGCATGCACCTGTGATTCAAGGAAGGTAATCCTTTCAGAATCAGAAGGCTTTGAAGTACCAGCAGAAGATTTAGAAACCGTAAGAACATGAGTAATCACAGGAGACGGATGTGTAAATGAAGGAGGTGTAACCAGTAAGGAAGCAACAAAAGTAGCATCCTCAACATCCTGAGATGAATGTGCAACAGCAATAGAAGCAGGCATAAGCTTCTGAGCATTTAGAACCGGATGAGCATCACTATCAGAATCCGAGCTCTCATCGACTAATGTTCTCTTTCCAAGTACGGATCCAGAAGGAGGATTCCGAACAGGCTTACGCCTCGGCTTTTTGGCTTTAGATTTAATACGTTTCCCCGCATTTGCCAATGGCAAAGCAGCCAGTCCCTCATAATGATCTGAGTTAAAATCTCTAGACGAATCTGAATCAATAGCTTCAGAATCAGGTAAAATAGTATCACCGGAACTCGTATCCGCCACATTCCCTTCAACTTCATGAATGGGTGAGTTCACAGCTTCATTATCAAAATCTTCCATATTCATACCCAAATCTTGTTCATTTCCTTGAGCAACGTCTTCCTGAACTGGTTCATTAACAGGAATATGAACTTGTACTTGAGGAATAGGAACTTGTTGTACTTGTACCTGAGCTTGAACTTGTTGTGGTTGTTGTGCTTGATTCTGGACTTATCCTTGAACTAACTCCTCAGGATGAAACCAATTATCATTAGGAGGCTCAATATAATTAGGATTGATTAAATGACCAAACAAAGGAGTCGGAACAAGAATCAAAGCAACATTTTGTTGTTTAACCTTATTACAATCAGTAAAGATTCTTTTAGACATAGGAGTCAGGGTCAAACATATTAGATGCTGTGGTAAATCTGGAATTAAAAGGTTCAGAATCATTTGCAAGAACCTAGGGTCAAACATAAGAAACCCTTGATCTTCTGGAGGATTGATTTGCATGACCAACGCCCGGTATATATATAAAGCAAAGTTAAATCGTTTGCTTAGGGTCAATGCAACCATTGCAGCTTGTAACGCACTCTTCAAACCATCAGTACCAACCTTTCTTGGAGACAAACATTGGATGATTACGTGCATAAAATACCTCCATTCTCCAACTAAACCACCTTTTCGTGCTTGAGTATCATTTGGTCTGCCTTTGTAACCCATCCTCTGAATAACACCCCATAATCATTGTTCCAGGATAAGACATAGGATCTTCATTAGCACCTCCCAATGTCAAAGCAGCACGAATAGTTTCCACTGAAATAGCGACCTCTGTATTATTCACCATTGCATGAAGGACATGAGGTTCAACATCTGTGTCTTGATGTACTGTATCCCAGAATTGTTTTATATACAGTAAGCTTATGTACGGATCTGTGGATAAGGCCACATGTAAACGTGAACGATTCAAGAAATTGATAATTCCTTGGAAATTAACAGCCTCAGACATATTTGGATCTAACAACGCCACTTGATTATGTTTGTACTCAACACGATGAGCCATCTGTAAATGTATTGGACAGAGAACACACATTAGTCATATAACAAATAAAAGAAAAAAAATCATAAAAAAAATTTCACACAAAAAAAAAACTACAAGTCCAAACACTGCTTAGCCCTTAGGCGAACTTAATAAGTTCGCTTAGTGTTGCAAGAGGCGAACATAATAAGTTCGCCTAAACAAGTTCGCTTGAACAAGTTTGCCTGAACAAGTTTGCCTGAACCAGTTTGTCGATACAAATTCAACAGCAGAATCCAAAATGTTCAAATCATCAAAAAATTTCAAATCAAACACAGCATAAGGATTGATTCACAACAACTAAACAATATTAAGCTTCAATTTCAAGATTTAAACCCAGATAAACTTGATTTACTCAGAAAAGCGTAAGAGTTTCAAAAACGACGAACACAGAGTTAAAAAAAACAATTTCCTATCGATTTAACGGATAAAAATCCATGAAAGTACCTTATATAGACTCGTAATTCAAATCCGATCCAGAAACAAACACGAAAATTTCAAATCGAAAAACCCTAGTTCAAAATTTCACAAGTTCGCTAAAAACCCAGTAAGTTCGCTCAAAGAAGTTCGCTCCCGCAGTGAAACAAATAATAAGGATAAGTTCGCTTGAACAAAATTTTTATTCACACAATTAAGTTCGCTTCGTTAGGCGAACTTGTTAAGTTCGCTTAACAAGCCCCGGGCGAACATATTAAGTTCGCTTAATCAGAAACAGGCGAACATATTAAGTTCGCTTCAAACCTTTTCCTTGAACAATTTCTTCACTTTCAACACTTCACATTCTTGTGAACTTCCATCTGTAGCATTTGTCCGATCCAATCCCGAATCATTTTAATAAAAATAAAATTCTCGTGGAAGATAGAAACAAAATATTTTTGGATTTCATCTGTACAAACGGAATAACATATTTTTGGTTTTTTTATCTAAGCAAACTAAAACACATATTTTTGGATGAACATCATGAGCAAACTGAAACACATATTTTTGGATGAACATCATGAGCAAGAAGATCATATCAGTATATGAGCAATTCATCACACAGTCTATTATCAACTATGGGTAACCTATAATATGAAACAATCAAACTCATTCTTATGTAACTCATATCTTTTTCATTTTTTTATGTAATTTTTACAATGAATATTTATAAATCCATCATATTCACTTTTCAACTTTTCAATCAATTTGAATAATACTTGAAATGATACGCGATAAATTTCAAATTAAACAAGATCATGTCATGAAATGCTTAATTTTCCATTCCGAATTTGTAATACAAAGCATGAATTCTTAAGTTGTCAATATTATGTAATTTGAAACTATAAGCATTTTTCTTCCAAATTCATGTGAGTTAGTACCATTTAGATGAAAAACATTGGGTACCCAACATATATGCCAACAGAAATTTAAATTTGCACTATCATCAAGACATACACAGTTTATTGCAAGATTAGATCAATCTCCAAGATGAAATTATCTCTATTAGCACAAGTATAGAATAGTAGATCCCAAAGGATATAAGAACCAGAATGACTCAGAATCAAAAGATTCTAATGAATTGACTTTATAATGAGAATCAATAGATTCAGGTAGGAGGATCCAACTATTATCTGGATAAATTTCAATGAAATCAGAATAGATAATGTATCTAACTGATCCAAGGGTGAATATATGTTACAACAGATGTTGTTAGAAAGCATATCTTAGTTCAGCAACACATTGCATGTTTTTCGGGGCATGGGCAGTGAAGTGAACTGAAATAGATTCTGCTAAAGACATAATTTGATATTGGTCTCATGAAATTCTTAAAACCATATATTCTTTATCTGATAATGATCTTTTACACACACACCTAGACATATAATGGATTCAAATCACAGATGTAATCATATCATATTCAATTTTCACACTACTATTGGTTCAAAAACGCTTCTAGTCTATTAACAATTCAAGTTTCAAACTCATATTCAAATTAAAACATATTATCAAGATTAGAGCATTCAAAACACTATCATTTCTCATTTATGCAGACTTTGAAATTTAGATCAAATCAATTTACTTTAAACTATCATATATCAAAGGTCTACTATGGTCATGTGTAACGAACTATTCACTGATATACTATCATTTATTCTCTAACTTCAAATAATGTTAATTTTATATTTTTTATTTTGTTTTGAATTTTTATAAATAACAATTTTTGACTGAAATTTAAAATATAGAAATGTAATAAGGCAATAAAAGAAATTTAAAACAAAATCTCCCATGAAAAATAGTTTTTGAAAAACTTTTATTCGGGATTGATCATACCAATCATTTTGATCAAAAATTCAAACCTGGTACGCTCAAATACCTTGGTAAAAAGATCAGCAAAATTATCTTTTGTATGTACCTTCACCAGCTCAATCAACTTTTTATCTGCACAATCACGAATAAAATGATATCTAATTTCAATGTGCTTTGTTTTACTGTGCTTAACAGGATTATTTGTGATAGACATTGTAGCATTATTATCAATAAACATGGGGGTTCCTATAAAATTCAAACTGTAGTCTCTTAATTGTTGTTGGATCCACAAGATCCGTGAACAACAACTTGCAGCGGCAATGTATTCTGCTTCTCATGCTGAAATAGAGACCGTAGTTTACTTTTTGCATTGCTAGGAAACTAGATGATTACCCAAGAACTGGCAACCACCTGTAGTAGATTTCCTGTCCAAACAACAACCATCAAAATCAGAATCAGTGTACGCATTGAATTCAAAGTTAGAACCATGTGGAAACCATAGTCCCAATCTTTGTTTTCCTTTCAGATAACCAAAGATTCTCTTTACTGCAATCAAATGAGACTCTTTTTGTTTTGCTTGGAACCTGGAACAAATACACACAGCGAATATTATGTCTGGCCTTGAAGCGGTTAAGTACATGAGAGATCCAATCATTGCACGGTAGAATCGGCAATCAATTTCTTTTCCATCCAGGTCAGAATTCAATTTATGATTAACCAGAATCGGACTATCATATGGGGTACAGTCCTCCATCTTGAACCGGCTCAAGATGTCTTTTACATACTTGGACTAATGAATAAAGAAACCATCTTCCTTTTGATTAACTTGAAGACCTAGGAAAAATGATAACTCTCCCATAGCTGACATCTCAATCTTCGATTTCATAACACTCTCAAACTCTTTGCACAACCCTTCATTTGTAGAGCCAAAAATAATATCATCTACATATATCTGTACCAGTAGATATTCCCCCCTACTTTCTTAATGAATAAAGTCGAGTCAATTTGGCCACGAACAAAATCATTATCCATAAGATGTGTAGACAACGTTTCATACCATGCTCGGGGAGCTTGATGAAGACCATAGAGAGCTTTATCAAGCTTGAAAACTTTAGACGGATTAATTGGATCTTCAAACCCCGGCGGCTGACACACATAAATCTCCTCCTTGACTTTACCATATAAGAAAGCACTTTTTACATCTAATTGAAACACCTTAAACCCTTTGTATGAAGCAAAAGCAAGAAACAACCGTATAGCTTCAAGCCTAGCAACATGAGCATAAACCTCAGTGTAATCAAGTCCCTCTTGTTGATTTAAACCTTGTACAACTAATCTTGCCTTATTTCTCACCACAACACCTCGATCGTCTTTCTTGCATTTAAACACCAACTTTGTACCAATTGGATACACACCCTTTGGAAGATCTACAAGATTTCAAACTTTGAGTTTGTCAAACTGTGCAAGTTCTTCCTGCATGGCCTCTATCCAATTGTTATCACGTAACGCCATTTCGACATTCTTTAGTTCGACCAGAGAAATAAAACAGAAATGTGAGAATACACCAAAAACACCAGTATCCTTAATACCTATATACAAGCAAGTGTTTTCAATAATAGAACGCGTTTGCACTCCATCTCGCAAATTTCCAATGATATTTGTAATCGGATGAGCTTTGAGTTCCTTAATTGATGCAACCTCAGGAACAAACAACACATCAACTTGAGTTGTATCAGATTGATAAGACATATCTTGATTAAGCGGTATCTTCGAGTCCAGATTTGTAGGAATCTCTCCCTGAGCGTGTGTCGAATTAAAATGTTCATCAACTAACAAAGGATCAGCAGAAGAATCTTGGAAAATAACATTGTCATCGTCATTATCAGACTCTTGTGTTCCCGAACTAGAAGCAACATTAGGATCTGGAGCAGATGTAGAGGGAACAGATGATTGTGGAACTGTAGTTGGTAGAAAACCACTATTCTGTGCATCCTGACATGAATCATATAATACAGCAGCTTCCTCAGAAGAAATATCATAAGGTAATTGAAAAGACTTGAATAAATTGTCATAATCAAAAGCCCAGTCTGGTCCAATCGCCATTTGAGGTAAAGACCGATTAGAAAAGTCAATATGAAACCATTCTTCAACCTGACGAGTCTCTTTGTTATAAACCCTCTTGGTAGTAGAATTTGTAACATACCCCAGAAAGATCCCTTCAATAGCCTTAGCACTGAACGTGGTTGAGACATCTCTAACTTTCAACAGGGTGCATGGATTACCAAAAGATAGTAAATATTCCAGATTCCACTTCCGATTATTAAGCAACTCAGAGCATGTCTTGTTGTGTTGCTTAATGGTAAAAACACTGTTCAAAACGTGGCATGCAGTATTCACAGCCTAAGCCGAAAAAGTAACTGGAAGCTTAGAATCTGCAAGCATCTTACGTGCCGTTTCAACCAAAGTCCTGTTCTTTCGTTTAGCAACTCCATTTTATTGAGGTACATATGGCGCACTGAATTCATGATGATTCCCTTTTGAAGACAAAATAAACCCATCTTGCTATTTTTTAAACTCGCTGCCATTGTCACTCCTAATTCTTCTGACTTTCTGTTTGCACAAATTCTCTAAACCCAAGATTAAGAATTGCACCAACTCTGTGGTTTCGGGTTTAGAAGCAAGGAACTTAACCCATGAAAATCTAGAGAAATCATCTGTTACTACCAGACAGTAAGATTTACCGCCAATGCTCTTGTTACTAATCTGTCCGAACAAATCCATATGCAGTAGCTCCAGAGGAGTCACAATTGAATTCTTTGTCTTAGATTTGTGGGACTTCTTGTGTTGTTTCCCCTTCTTGCAAGGAATACAGTCATTAGGAACGGAAAATTTCATTTTCGGAACACCAATAACCAGATCATTCTTCCCGAGATAATTCATTTTCCGATAATTGATGTGAGCAAGTTTCATGTGCCACAAAATAGAATCCGACTCAGACTCCTTGGAGAGTAAACATGTAGTAATTGAATCCGTTGTAGTAACAACACTCATGTCTAGGACATATGTGTCATTTCTCTTCAGAGCCTTCATTAGAATCCATTCGTCAGGAATAACAAAGCCCGATTTCAAGATATAACACTCAGAATCATTGAAATGAAATGAAGACTTCTTGTCACACACTTGAGATACACTCAAAAGATTGTGTTCAAGTTGCTCTACATAGTTCACTTTCTCAAATTTGACTTTATCGTTCTTCAAAGTACCCTGACCAGTTATGTACCCACCTTTATTTCCAGCAAAAGCGACATGACCACCATCAATATGAATAACATCTTCCAGCAAACGAATATTCTCTGTCATATGTCGAGAACAACCACTATCTATATACGACGTATTGTTGATAATCCTCCTTGGTTGCCCCTACATAAACAAAGAAAATCAATTAGAAATAAGAACCCAAGCCATTGTGATCTTGGGTTGTCCAGATGGATCAAAATAAAAAACTTCAAGCAATTCACAATCAACATTGTCATCAACCTTTGGAACATAAGATTCACAATTATACCTTCTCAATGAAGACACAGTATGATTAATTGGAAAAACATTATTAGATTTATGATTATCAGATTCAGATATTTCAAAAAATTTCTTTAATTTTCTTTTACGTCTTCTTCGTTGTGGTCTAGAAAGTTTGACCTCAGGTTGAGAATCTTTTGGAATTCCAATATGTGGAATCTCAAACTTATTTTGAAAAACAACTGGTTTAGAAATATGCTTATCATGTTGCTTAAATCCCGAAGATTTAGCAAATGATTGACAAGGCACATTCTTTACAACACTAGACGTAGGCTTTCCCACATTTGGTCTTTTAAAAATCGTCACCACTCGTTGTTGTGAGGAAACACTCTTTTATTTGCCTTGATTCTTATAAGGTCAGTGAATCAGAATATGACCAGCCTCATTACAGTGAAAGCAAACTCTTCTATCTTGATGATTTCTGATATAAGGAGTTTTTCTTGAATTTGATGACCCTTCTGATGAACAATCTTAAGAAGATTTTACTGAACAGTTGGCTTCTTTTGAACAAAAACTTGTTTAGTCACTGTTGATTAATTCTTCTTCTGATGACCAGCAGCAACAAAACCACTTGATTGTAACATTTTGGAAAGTTTAGGTTGATCAACTTTCACTTCATCAGGTTCTGTTAAAATGCATCTATCACGAGTAACATTTTTCACTACCTTTGGTTCATCAAGTTGCACTTCCTTATGAATGCCTTCAACCTTTTTATGATCAAAAACTTCATCCTCATAATCAGAATCATAGATCATATCTTCACCAGTTACTGGATTTACTTTCCACACCGTCTTTGGATCAATTTCCTCTTCATAAATAATTTCTGGTTCAACCACATAATTTGCATTGAATGGTGGACGAACAAATCCAATTCCAGCAACCCTCTTGTAGGATCAGCATTAGCATTAAAGTAATCCAATACCACAGATAAATTTTCAAAATTTTCCAGCTTTCTATGTAATTTGATCACTTCAGATTCTTTATCCGAAATTTCTTTGTTCTTCTGAGCGACAATTTCATTTCGCTTCTCAATCTCAATATAAGCCATATCCAGATGATATGCTTGTTCCTTATATTTCAATCCTAAAGAGTTTAAATCTCTTTTCAAAGACTCAATTCTATGTATACACAATTTATCATTATCTTTCAATTTTTGATTAACTGAATGCATCAATTTCATATTACAAATTAAATTTGTATTATCATCCATTACTTTTTGCAGTTTATCTTTTATACTGATGCAATTAAAGCAATAAATGTGACAGACATAATTTTTTACCTTTGAAGGATCTGATATATCTGCCATGAAGACTTTTGCAATTGGAATATTTTCAAAATCAGCACCATCAGAAGAAATTTGAGTTAATACTATATCATCTTCAGATACACCAGATGCAATATCAGACTCAACGTTTTGTAGTTGATCATGCTCTTCATCAACACTTGGCAAACTCTCACCATTACTTGAGCTATCATCATCAGTTGACTCTTCAAATTTTGCATAATGAATCTCAGCTACAAAAGCTTGACTTACTGTACCAACCAAATCTTCAAGATGAATACCCCAGTCATATTTTTCATCATTTTGAGCAACCAAAGCAGATAATGCATATGCATGACTAGAATTTCCAGAGCTAGAGGAGCCATGTGACTGATTACGATTGTTCTGAAAGTTATTAGGCTTCTTATGAGAATCAAAATCAACTTTTGGTTTCACACATTCTTTGGCAAAATGACCATACTCCTGATAATTATAGCAACGAATTTTGGTTTTGTCAAATACCATACGTGAACGATTGTTAGAACCGATATACTTCCTTCCAGTCTTTTTCAAAAAATCATTTGCTTGTCGCATCAGCATAGCCATGTTCCATTGAATGTTCATCTCTTCCAGATCAACAGGATCAATTTGTCTGAAATCCTCTTCAATAACATCTGGATCATGAATCTTTCCTATAATAAAATTTTCATAAGAAGCCATAAAGGAAGAAAACATCGCTAAATAATCATCAGCAACTCTGTGATTCATATTATGTGTTCCAGATGATGAAGAACCTGTATTTGTAGAGAAACCAGAATGACTTGTAACCCCAGAACAATGATCATTAGAAACATCTTGAGTATCACCAGAAAAGAACGCAACCCCTGCACCAGTTTTCTCAGAAATCTTAGCAAAATACATTGAAGGGTCTTGAATATGTTCCATATTGGTTTCCTTCTTCTTCATATTCAAATCATGTGATCGAATCTTGCCAAGAACCTCTTCAAGAGATATAGTTTTATACTTGATATTCTCTTTTATCAAAACTGAATACACATCAAATTTAGATGGTAATGCCTCCAAAAACTTATCATTTAACTCTTCAGTCTCATAAACTACTGAAGCACTTGACAATTCACTCAGCATATGATAGAATCTCATTGCAAGATCTTCTAAAGATTGATTTTGAAAGTGCTTGAATACTAAGATCTACTTCTTCTGTAATTCTTTTATGCTTTTCTTAACATCCAAACTACCTTCACACCCCTTTTGTAACGCTTCCCACAATTGTTGAGAAGTCCTGAATTGTTTAAAACTATGATAAATTTCTTTTGGAAGAGACATTGAGATACTAGCCATAGCCTGCTTTTCCCTATCAAACAATCATTTTTCTTCTGTGGTTAACGCAAATACCAATTTAGGAACATCATCCTTTCCCATCCAAGTATATGTCGGATGTGTATAACCTTCTAAGATTGGAATCCATAAACTTGTATTAGTAAAAGACACGAACTGATCAAACCGATCTTTCCAGTTAGAATAATCTGCAAGACTTAACAATTTGGGTGGTTTCTAAACATCAATCTCGTTATCGTAATTTAACATGTTAGTCACTTGCACCATATTTGCCATTTTCAGAAAAATTTCCCTGTATTGAACAAGTACTCCCCTCAGGCGAAGATAATAAGTTCGCTTCAAATCCAAACAAGCGAATTTGATATCAAGCGAAACTTGATAAGTTCGCTTAAAACAAGAAAATCCTGTAAGTTCGCCTACTGAATAAGTTCGCTTAAACTAAGAGAAGCGAACTTTATAAGTTCGCTTGCTAAGTTCGCCTGCAACAAATCTTAGCAAGTTCGCCTTCTTCAGCTATAACAAACTCAGCAAGAACTTCAACCCAAACACGAACAAAAAATCATCATTTCTCACAAATTAGAAGGAATTTGAAGAAATTGGACCGTAGGATTTAGTATTTTATGAATTAGAACACTTCTATCGGATTAATTTCACCAAAATCCACTTCAAATCCACGAATTCAGCAGTAAAATCAGTTTCAAGAACTTGAAAACTCCATGGATACAAAAACTTGTAAAAATGATAAATTTCTTGTCCAATTGTACACAAAAACGTCTCTAATCACCAAGAATCAAACACAAATCACGAGCAAAAGCTCTGATACCACTTGTAGGTCCACATGACTCATCTACAAATCGATCTCGTGGCAGGACGTCTCGATTACACGGAGTGCGGAATCCTTCGTGTTAACGTATGTATACGAATTGACAATAGAAACAACATATAAATAAACTTTCTCTTTGTATTCCACCAAACATAGAGTTTACAAGATTCACTGAATACGATCGATTAAGTCCTTCTTAACAGAATCTGTAAACACCTATTTATAGACACAAGCTCTATAGTAGGCGAACTTAACAAGTTCGCCTCAAATAGACTAGGTGAACTTAACAAGTGTAGGTCCCGAGAGCCTCGTCGCGCAGCGGAAATAACACGGACCAGTTCTGTGATTTGTGTGGGAACAAAGAGAATGAAGCAGATAAACAAGAACAAAGACAAAAGATAATAAAATGAAACGTAATCCATAACAAAGAAGTCATCCCGTATTACAGACTACATACCGAAGGAACACACATCTCTCATCTAAGCTCACGGTCCAGGGGTCGGGAGAGCTCTTCCCGACCCGGACATCTCTCAACTTGTTCCGGAGTTCCACCTACAAATGAAGACAAGTCTTCTATTTATAGGGGCAGGAACACTTCCTGCGTACTTACAAAGTACGCATGGTCAAACTTGTGTGCGGGCTAAGTACTCAGGAACACCCTCCTACGTACTAGCCACGTACACCGATACATAGAATTTAATCTATAGTTACAAAACATGCTTCTACAAACTCCCTCTTAACTATAGCATCAAATTCTATCTATCTGTAACACTGATATACATCAGTTTACAAAGAATGTCCTAACAGACTCCATCTAAACTAATGACATCACATGTCTTCTGGCGAGACTTGATCTTCTGGCATTCCACTTGAGATCTTCAAATCTTCAAACTTCAGTCTTCAGTTGCTGAGTGATGACAAACCCGACTCCATCATAACTGTAGCTTTCATTGTAGACCAAACCAAGTGCTTCAATAAGAACCAACTAACCCAACACAGCTCATTGTAGTTCATCCTCTCAGCAGTAGCAACCTCCACCCTGACTTAGGACTCTGAGTCTGACAATGTCTTCCTAACCAGGTAACAATAGTAGACTAAGACAACTCCAAATCAGCTGGCATACGATAGAGAGTTTGAGTTTCCAATAACCTGCATCAAACTAATCAGCTCCCATAGGAATTCCAGTAAGATAAACTTAAGTCTTCAACCAGATGTGTCCAACTCTATCCTGTATCTTCACGAGTCAACCAAATTCCCGAAGACGTTCATTTCCAATATCCCCTTTCAGGTTAAGCTCCATCTGACTAGACCAGAAACAAGGGTATGTTTCCTATCCCATCGACCAATGATAAAAGGTTCCATCTTCAACTAATAATCCAATGAATATCCAGCTTCATCTTGAAGACACTTGATAGAATCAAACACGATAAATATAGTTTACACGAGAAATCACGGTTGAGATCCATGTTACGTCAAAGAGGTATATATATAGGAAGTACCAACGGCTTTTCCACCACCTCTTTAATGTCTCATGAATACTAGATTTTATCCCTCTCATTTCTCTGTAAACTATGACCAGCTTCATCACCACTTCACTCAAATCCTCAAAAAGCACAACTAGCCAACTCCAGGATTTTATTCTTTTATTCCTTTTCAAAGATCCAAAACAGCAAATCCTTGGGTTCAAGTTGTTCCAGTATTCATCCCCTATTAAATAAGTATCCCAGATACTTGTAGCCTACATATTCAGGTTTGAATACCTAAACAAGATGATTCTTTTTCCGAAAGACCCAAAGCAGCCACATCTTCACAAATAGACGAGACCTTTAGCCGATGACGACCCAATTGCTCCCATTAGTTCAGCATTCATACCCTATTAAATAAGAATCCCGGATACTTGTAGCCTACATTTTCAGGTATGGACCCTTAAACAATATATGACAAGTGGTATCATCCAACAAAAATATCATCCGTGTTTCGCGAAGCCACATCATATACAAATTCTGGTCCGGAAAAACCAAAATTACTATCTTCTCAAAAATGGGCCGAAACACGCGTACAAATGATCCCTAAAAAATTTGGACAAGGAAGGTTTTCCCGCCAAAAATTCGAATCCTAGAGGCTAGTCCATGCGTACTTGGTAAATACGCATATGTAGGGTGTTCCTGCGTATTTAGTAAGTTCGCAAAGCCAAGTACTCATGCGTACTTGCTAAGTGCGCAGATAAATGCTCTTGCGTACTTAGCTAAGTACGCAGGTCACTTCTCATGCGTACTTACTAAGTACGCAGGGCTAACCCATGCGTACTTAGCAAATACGCAGAAAAGGTGATTCTGCGTACTTGTTCAGTACAGCAGTGTTCTTGACGGATCTTGAGGAGAATGCTCGAAAAGTGATGGATCTGAGAAATTAATGCTTCCAAAAGCTTCGAAAACATCATCTAACAAACCCTTAGCCTTCCAAACACCAAATGAAGTGATAACAAACTCGGATTTGAGGATTTTTGAAGAAAAAGTAGCGAACTTTTATTTTTCAGATCTGCTCGAAAACCCTAAAACCCAAAACTGGAACACAAGTCAACGATCACCGAGGCTCTGATACCACTTGTAGGTCCCTTCGTGTGTGTCGGATCGTTACATGCAAGTGGTCTACTAGTCGGACCGGGTGCGGAATACCCGTGACAAGGAGGAGAGTCTAACTAAAACAAAGTAAACCAACACGAGAGTCACAATAAAAGCTCTTTCTATTATAAACACTCGATGGTTACAGAGATAATACAAATTGCGTACTTAACAAACTGAGTTCGTCTAAGATATGAGTTCTGCGTGCTTATCAACTGTGAACCAAACCTATTTATACAGACCTGATGCATGCGCACTTAGCAAGTGCGCAGGACCAAATGCTCTTGCGTACTTAGCAAGTAGGAATGGGTCTTCCTGCGTACTTGCTAAGTACGCAGGAGCTTTCTCCTGCGCACATGTAAGTGCGCAAAACACTTAGAAGAAATGCAACATACACTATGTAAAAGTAAATACAACTCGATCAACTATTACATAACGACTCTTACAAACGAAGACAAATTACAGACATTAGAAATACAAACTAAGACTCTATCCAGAGTGTTGTCACAGGAAAGTGCATCAACAAACTCCCCCTTGACAACAGCTCGGGATCTTCATCGTCTTTAGTCTTCAATCTTCCGTCTTCACAGCACTGGTTCCTTAGCTTCCATCTTCTTCTTGTAATCAAGGCAGAACTTAATCACCTTATCATATTTAGAAGCAAGGAGCTTCGTCCATTCGTCCGTGTGGACACAGTAGCGTTCCGCTAGTACCTCCAGATCTTTCACAGAAAAGTTGATGAAGCAGCCTTCATCAAAGATTCTGATCAGTTCTTTTGGTACTGTGTTCCCACTCTCGGAACGAACCTTTCCCATGATCACAGCCTCGCCCGTTTTTGGATCTACGTACTAGTACCACATGTCACCAAGAATATCCTGAGATAACTTGCTCAAGGGAATCTTAGTTTCACATTGTACTGGCTTGTATACCAATCTCTTTATGTGCTTCTTAGTCACAGGATGTACAGCGTGCTTATCCTTGAATCTTCTGGGCACTTGAGGCTTGAAATATTCAAATTTCCCTGATCTTGCTTCCCACTGTAGTGTTACCCACAAACCCATTGCTACTGCATGACTCGAGTGACCCAGCAGGTCGCGGTTTGCGAGGTTCACAAGGTCATACTTGGGCAAAGAGTTGAACGCCTCGCAGGTTGGTTTCAAGTATTGAACCCCCCCAGATCTTTTGATGGCGAACAACTGTTTGTCCTCCTCGAACCTAACAGCCAAGATCATACCTGTAGCTCCGTGCCTGTCTGTGGTGGACGTCTTTTGCCACACGGGAGCTGGACCCTTAGATGATGCAGAAGGCATGTCTTTATCTTTTGGTGCCTCGGGGTCCACAGGTGTAGGGTCGACTGGGGAGGCTTCAGTTGTGGCTTCAACATTACTTGCTATGTCAGCTGAGCCTGTGTCGAGTAGAGATTCTAGCGATGGTACTTCAAAGATCTCACCATCCTCTAACTCATACTCTCCTTCCCCGTCGCCCTTGGGAATCTCTATCACCTCATCCTCATCTTCATCATTCCAGTCATCACCAGACGCGATCTCTCCTTCTTCTAGATTGAAGAGAGCATCGATATGTGCTTCTTTAGAGTAGTCAGGCTCTAGATATAGGATCTCATCATCAGATAAGTCCTTAAGTACTTCAGCCACTGACTTCCCTTTATCACCACCACCACCAGATGTATTACCACCCTCTTGCTGAGTAGACTCCCCCTCAGCCATTGAAATAGCAGAGATGGGCACGATCGCCAAAGCTTGGTGCTCACCTCCACTAGGACCGGCTTCAAGATCCTTGTCTTTATCATCATCCTTAGTCAAGTCGACTGGATGACAAGGCTCAGCACCAGTGGATTTATTTTCTTTCTCTTTCTCCTTCTCTTTCTCTATTTCTGTCTCCCCCTGTGTGGAAGCAATGTTTAAAAGTTTACAATGCTTAACAAATGATTTAAAAGCGTTTGCCAAAACAGGATGCCATGCAAGAATAGTGTGTGACTCTTGTGGGTGCATCCTAGCCACATATCCTATGCATTCAACGACATGAGATAAACATGCTAAAATGGGTCGACATAATGTTGGTGAGTTCACAAGTTAAATATGATGGAAATCATATCACAAAATATATTGGAAAATCATATACTGAAAATGCATGGAAAAGCCTATGTTGAAAATGCATAAAAAAGCATATGTACTCTACACAATCATTGTTGATCAGACAAAACAAAAAATTATCATAAGTCCGTCAACCGAAGCTCAACTGTAGCCACTGAAAAAGGAAAAGGATGTGGTTCGCCTCTTTGTGCCATGCACATGGATGGATTAGGTTAATTATGTACCCGTTCGACCTCCCGTCGAAGTTAGCGCTACTAACCCGGGTAGGGGTTGTTAAACCCAACACTACCGTTCATGATCACCTCGCTATGGAAAAATGAACGGTTGACTCTGAGAGGACTTTGTACACACCAGTACAACTTATATAATTAATGTAACTGTGTAAGCATGCAAATATGATTTTTGAAAAATGTATTTGCGCATGTATCTCACCCCAAAAGGATAATGAGTAAAACGGGGCTGTGAGAACTCACCTGATAAAGTGGTAATGATATGCAAGTCTTAGCAAATCCGACTAAATGAGACGACCTACTCGTGCCCTAGGAAACATTTAGGACTTTAAGGTCTAAGTCTTGTAAATGCTTGACTATGAACTCTATGCATCCAAAGAGTTGTTTGAAAAGTGGCTTTGACGTTTTCAAAGATGTTTTGACTTGACGGCCCGTTGGTGACACGCTGGACTTAAACATTCAAATCCTAATATGGAATTCAAACCTCCTTTTAAATAGTCTATTATCGTCTAATAAACACATTAGCACATTCGATTGGAATTTAGAACTTGAAACACAACTTTTGATACATTAAAGTTTCCCTAATTTGAAGGTCAAGGTTTTGAGTCCTAAACATGGCAACTATGCAAAGTTAATGTTCATACATGAAATTAGGCATGTTATAACACATATAAAACATCCCAAGGTTTACTTGCTAAAAATAGACAAACATGCGAGTTTCGGATAATTAAAGTTTCCTATTATAGCAAGACCATGTCAAATTGTCAAGTTCATGGATACACAACACACATTATCATACAATACACTTAGTCAAGTGTTACTAAGTCATTTAAACCTTCTAGTCATGTTAACAACTTGCAAAAACATCTTTTGGAAAGATAAATTTTCCTTATTTAGAAACCGGGCTCTAAAACTCATACATATTTATTTTAATCCATCATTTTGGTCAATCATTCTTCCATACTGTTTACTATACTAGTTTCATGCTTTGAATACACATAAACATCAAGTTTTCATACATGTCAAGAAATAATTTTTTTAAAAATAGAAAACGAGCTTAAAAGCATCATGGACATGTGATTTTACCGAAAAAAAATCATACAATCTCTATATCTTGTGTTTATGCATCATTTCCACCAAACAAATCTCATCATAACTTCTTTTAACAAATACCCAAAAATTAAAGTTACTATAAATAGAACCGAGTATGAAATATCATATGACCAAAAGTTCTAGATAGCAAATCTACACATATTATCCATTCTTTATGCATATCTAACCATTTTCCATCATCAAATCACCCTAAACATGGCATCTATAATGAAACACAAAATTAAAGTTTCCTAAAATAGCAAAACCGAGCATGCATGTATCATCCAACACTTTTGACAACAAAGTTTGCACATATTATCCATCTACAACTAATATTACAACCTAATCCATCATCAAATCAACAAAATCTCCTCATCTAGCACATGCACATATAATAAAGTTTCCTTAAATAAAAACTGAGCCTATGAAAAAATTCGGGTCCAAAATCACCAACAATATGTACCATTTGAGTTATAAAACACATTTCCTTTAAAAATCCATGGTTAATCTTTCAAAAAAATGTGTTTTCTTTGGATGCAAGATGGAAAAAGATGGGTTTTGATCTTACTAAACTCGAAAATGTGGTGGAATGATGGATGATTTCTCTTGCAAACTTGATAATCTTCACTTGGATGCTTGATTCTTAGATGGATTGATGATCAAAGAACAAAAATGGTGAAAAATAGTGGTGTGGGAGTGGGTTTCGGCCAAGAGAGGAAGATAGAGAGAGAATGGATGGTGGAATGGTGGAAATGGGTGGATTGGTGGGGGTATTTATAGGGTATTTTGACTCCGGGTGGTGGAAAATGAATAGTCACCGATTTATTGACGGAAATCCCGAATAGGTATGAACAAAATTATTTAAAAATATGTTGACTCATGTTGGCAAGTTTAACATAAAAAATTTTCAGATTTTTGTTTGGAAATGTCGATACATACTACAGACTGGCCGGACAGCGTTAAAACAGAAAGTTTCTCAGAAAATTCCCAAAAACTTTACAGTCTTAAAATAACATATCACAATACTACATGTAATTTGTGCACACCAAATATGTGTCTAAGTGTCTGCTTAGAATTATGGACCTAACTTTTACCATCCCTAATATTATAAACTAGTAGTCCGGGTTGGTGGACGACCCGAACCAACATTAAATGAGAAAAAATTGAAAGGATTCTTATACTAGGTGCGTTTAACTATCAGGAATATCACAGTTGGTCGTTTAAATAAAGATTCAAGATCGATGCATGCGCGAAAGAAGTAAAGGGACACATAAAAAACTAGAGGGCATATATATACCACATTAGCGCAAACCCTAGGGCCAATTTGTGACCCTAGGTGTGTGACGGAAGTAGGCGAGCCGGAGAGGCAATACGGCGGCGATTGCGGTGATCGAACAAGGAGGAGGAGGGCGGTGAAGCGGGAGGCTTCGATCGGGAATCTTTCATACCACGCTACGGTACAACTCGTTCATCATTCTATTAGTTTTGTTTGTGTTTCGGTTTAAAAAGCCGACTAGGGTTTTTGATTTGTTCACGGGGTCGGAGAAGAAGGCTAGGGTGGATGTCGGCGGTGGCGAGAGACAGCTGTCGACGGCAGCGAGAGGGACGAGGGAAGCCATGCTACGGCAGCGTGATGGGCGGGAGGCTTCCCTACGGTGATGGTGGCTTGGCAGTGGTGGTGGCCGGTTGGCGGTACTCGGTGGAGGAGAAGGAAGCCGTTAGGGCTTGGCACAACTAAGAGGACGGTGGTGACGACTTGCACGGTGGTGCAAGGTGGAGACGGACGACGGAGAGGAGCCGGCTAGGGTTTCTCCTTTCGTGCACGGTTTGCATGCGAACGGGAAATCCGGCTCATGCACGTGCGTGTCCGTGGGATTAGGGTTTGCATGGAAACGTACATACATGCATGTGTACTAGTTCGGGTATTCAAGTCCTAAGCAGATCCAGGAAGATCAGGTTCATGTGAACCTGTGAACTAGGGTTTCCGAAATGACGAAGAGACGAACAGAGGAGATTTGACTTGGGATTTAATTATTGATATATATTGTCAATGTATCTTTAGAACTTGTCTGATCATGTGATCGTGCGTTTGACAGGTTTGGGGTTTGAGCAAGTAATCGGGGTGTAGAGCTAGGATTTTGACTCGGCTTAACCAATGAGTTTCTAATCCCTCTTTTTAAATGTTTTACCGTTTTGGGGCTATCGTACATACTCGCATGCTTTATTAAAGAACGTATTACGAGTTATGATTTTAACTTGAAGTGTTTTATGAGACCGTTATGTAATAATGAAGCTAAGGGTCGTTATGGGCTCCTTAGGGTGGGTGAACAAGAGTGTGATGATCTAGGTGTGTCATCTTATGAGTTAGGTGGGTCGCGTCGGGATATTAGCTAAACCTGTGATGGTTATATAAGGAGAGTTAGCATGGGAACCCGTACGTGGTTCATTAACGAGTCAAGTAGGTGCTAGTATGTTGTCATGCGTCGTGTGCTTGATGCTGTGTGTATTGTGTCATTGTCCTCGTGACACGACGGGTATCGTGTTTGCATGAGTCTATGTGGTGTCCATAGTATGTATGGGCTAGAAGTCAGTATGGTGTTTGTGTCTCGTATAACTTCCAATTCGGAAAGAGTTGGGTAATGTGTCTAGACATTATGAGGATACGTCTAAGTAAGCGTTGGATTACACACGTAAGTGATCTGTAAATGGTGGTGAGTCGTAGTATATGTCCAGGTAGTGTCATGTGTATATATGTGTTGCTTTGTGTGCTTGCATTGTTGTCCATGTATACGGCTAATAGTGACGTGGAGGACGGAGTCCTTCGGGATCATCATTGTACGTGTGATGTGTCAGTCACCATATGGTAGATGATATAGTCACCGTGTGGTGGCTGGGTAGTCATCATAGATGATGAGTGTGTCGCTATGTTTAGCGACAGGGCCCTGTAACTAGGGTTGAGCTGAGCTTATGACGAGTATCCCGACGGGGATAACCCTGACGAGGGTGCAATGATGAGGTATGTATTTGTCTGCTTACATATGTGTTAAATTGCATGCAAGTGATGAGTTATATTAAATGTGTATGACATGGTATTGATGTGATAAATAGATGGAATCAATGTGGTGTGTCGAGTTAGATTGACCGTTGTGTCGGGCTGAGTACATTGTGTACAACTGTTGAGTCAATTGGTTTATGAGAGTCCTAGTTAGGACTGGTAAGTCGGTGTCTAGAGGTTGGATGAGTTAACCAGTGTATGGTTAATATATATGGTAAATTATGAGTTATCAGAATAGTAAATTCGTTCTATGTCAGAGTGACTTACTGAGTTAAAATGGTGGGTAGAGTCCGGGCTGGTGAATTCTTTGGGATATTATAAAATAACGGGAGTTAATTATATGATGAAAATCTATACAACTATTTTCTATTGACCAGAGGGTCTTGAGTGGAGATAAACAATAAATGAGATAAGTTGGCTTTTGTTAATTTAAAGTATTAGAACTCACTCAGCGTAGCTGACTTTGTATACACATTAGATTGTTTTGTAGGTGAGTCTGCTAGATGAGGTATCTTGGTTTGGAACGGACTACTCGGGTTGGCGCACATGCATTCGTCGGATAACATTATGAAAATTAACGAATTTAAAGATAATACTATTTCGAGAAAGACTTCCGCTGTTTATGTAAATGAAAGTTAGATGTTTTTAAATAGTATAACCAGTTATGAGTACCAACTGTAGGGTGCCTGGTTTGGGGCCTTACAAGTTGGTATCAGAGCCAAGGTTTAAGAGAAAACTGGTGTTTTTAAACAAATAAAATGCCCTAACTTAAACTGAAAATGGGACAAGGGCGAAACGAATGCCACCACGAGTAACTGCGAGCCAGGAGGTACGTCTTTTGAGTTGAGCAGTAATTATTTACCATTTGTGTAATGTTACACTAGGTAAAGCGATTGGTGTGATTAAGTGATTTATGGTTCCGTGTGGGATCATGATGTGTGCTATGTGTTGTAGTAGTATGTAGAACTACGTGAAGTTGTGTGGTGTGATTAAATGGACCATGATGTGAGTTTAATAATGTGGAGTAGCATTAATTGTAACTCTGTGAGATAGTTTGGTGTGTTGATATGATTTAGTAATTTTGTGTGTAGCCTTTGATGGTGTGAAATTGTGATAAAGATGATGACTTTCTAGATTGTTATGTGGTGCTATGTGAGATGTGTGGGATGCATGTGCATCTGGGGTTTGTGAAAGATAGAAAGATAGTGTGAACATGATGGGGGAAGGTTTAGAATCCGAGCAGTAATGTGGACCACCAAATTGCATTTGATCATCGTGATTTGGAAGTCTATGATTACTCTCATATTCTGAATTTGACGCCCATAGTAATCACTCCAACGTTCTATCTTGTGTCGCTACAGATGGCCATGACGATTCGGACTAGATGGATTAGGCAGCGAGCTCTCATCAGGAGGTTGACAGAACGGCAGGCTAGACGTGCGACTGCTGTTCGTACGGTAATCTTTAGGAAAAGATGGATCTTAGCACCTGTTCCATTGACGGTGCTTCCACCGGCGGCTGAGGATGAGTAGGAGCTACCGGCAGAGGAGGTGATTCTGGCGCTTCCGGCGCGTAATGCCCCCAATACTACTAGGGCAACTATGAGAGTGGACTCAGTAGCTCCTTTTACAGGAGGAGTGGTTGGCGAGGAAGGAATGCATTTGCGGTTAGGCATCAGCCTCCGAGGCAGGATTCTGGATCGGGAAACGGATGGCTGGAGGAATCTGATGAAGTGGAACAAGTGGGTGATAACTTTGACTTTTTCAGTGATTTGAGCAGTGGTGGTTACCACGAGAGGACTAAAGCATCTTGAATAGTGGCCGTCAGGCACTTTTGTGACGAAATACTTGTTCTTGGTTTTCAATTGCTTGATTTAACCTTGACAATGAATCTTACCATGGGATGGTTTGAAACGTAGTTAATGATAGTTGAATGTGTGATAGCTTGCTATTGGTGGTGCGATGTAAATTATGTGTGATTATGCAAAGAATGACGGAAAAGGTGCCCGTGAGTATAATAGGAAAATGTATAAACGAGCAGGTAGTTGACGTTGTTGTGCCGTCTGAGTAATAATTGGAAGGACGAGTAATGAAGGAATGCGTAGGTGAAACCTACAAGCCACAAAGTTGAAAGAAGGCAACGAAGAAGGCTTCTTTGGACACCAATGGGGATGGTCGTATTACATGCAAAGTAATGAAAGCAGGTAGTGTCAAGGTGAATGTTTGACACCGAATGAATTTTGTGCACAATTGAATACATAAGGATATGTCGGGGTGGTTTGTGCCGACACAGGATTCGAGGACGAATCCTATTTTAAAGGGGAAGGACTTGTAACATCCTGAAAATTCTAAACTAGTAGTTCGGGTTGGTGGACGACCCAAACCTATATTAAATGAGAAGAAATCGAAAGGATTCTTATACTAGGTGCGTTTAACTACTGGGAATATCACAGTTGGTCGTTTAAATAAACATTCAAGATCGATGCATGCATAAAGAAGTAAAAGGGACCCGAAACGAAACTAGGGGGCGTTTTTATACCACATTAGCGCAAACCCTAGGGCCACTTTGTGACCCTAGGTGTGTGGCGGCGGCAGGTGAGCTGGAGAGGCAAGACACCGGCGACAGCGGTGGTCGGACAAGGAGGAGGAAGGTAGTGACGCGGGAGGCTTTGACAGGGAATCTTTCATACCACGCTATGGTAACCCTCGTTCATCATTCTTTGTGTTTTGTTTGTGTTTCGGTTTAAAAACCCGACTAGGGTTTCTATTTTGTTTACGGGGTAGGAGAAGAAGGCTAGGGTGGATGTCGGCGGTGGCGAGAGATGGCCGTGGACGGCAGCAAGAGGGACGAGGGAAGCCATGCTACGGCAGCGTGATGGCCGGGAGGCTTGGCTACGATGATGGTGGCTCGACAGTGGTGGTGGCTGGTTGGAGGTACTCGGTGGAGGAGAAGGAAACCGTTAGGGCTTGGCACAACGAAGAGGACGGTGGTGACGACTTGCACGGTGGTGCAAGGTGGAGACGGACATTGGAGAGGAGCCGGCTAGGGTTTCTCCTTTCGTGCATGGTTTGCATGCAAGTGAGAAATCCGGCTTGTGCACGTACGTGTCCATGGGATTACGGTTTGCATGGAAACGTGCATACATGCAAGTGTTCTAGTTCGGGTATTTGAGTCCTAAGCGGATCTAGGGCGATCCGGTTCATGTGAACCTGTGAACTAGGGTTTTGGCAATGGCAACTGAAGAATGTAATGGCACAGAACGAGCTGCTGATGAAAACCAATGAAATGATTCTAGGCCACAGAACTTCACTTGAGCTAAGGATGGATTTGCAGAGAAAAAAGCACGAAGCGATGGTCAAATTAGTTGATGAACTGACCAAGAAGCTTGGTGCTCAGGGGGAGAAAGAGAAGGAAAAGAGAAAGAGAAGGAAAAAGAGAAAGAGAAGGAGAAAGAGAAAGAAAATAAATCCACTGGTGCTGAGCCTTGTCATCCAGTTGACTTGACTAAGGATGATGATACAGACAAGGATCCTGAAGCCGGTCCTAGTGGAGGTGAGCACCAAGCTTTGGCGATTGTGCCCATCTCTTCTGTTCCAATGGTTGAGGGGGAGTCTACTCAGCAAGAGGGTGGAGATACATCTGGTGGTGGTGGTGATAAAGGGAAGTCAGTGGCTGAAGTACTTAAGGACTTATCTGATGATGAGATCCTATATCTAGAGCCTGACTATTCTAAAGAAGCACAGATCGATGCTCTCTTCAATCTAGAAGAAGGAGAGATCGACTCTGGTGATGACTGGAATGATGAAGATGAGGATGTGGTGATAGAGATTCCCAAGGGCGACGGGGAAGGAGAGTACGAGTTAGAGGATGGTGAAATCTTTGAAGTACCATCGCTCGAATCTCTGCTCGACACAGGCTCAGTTGACATGGCAAGTAATGTTGAAGCTACAACTGAAGCCTCCCCAGTCGACCCTACACCTGTGGACCCCGAGGCACCAAAAGATAAAGACATGCCTTCTGCATCATCTAAGGGTCCAGCTCCCGTGTGGCAAAAGACTTCCATCACAGACAAGCACGGAGCTACAGGTTTGATCTTGGCTGTTAGGTTCGAGGAGGACAAGTAGCTGTTCGCCATCAAAAGATCTGGAGGGGTTCAATACTTGAAACCAACCAGTGAGGCGTTCAACTCTTTGCCCAAGTATGACCTTGTGAACCTCGCAAACCGCGACCTGCTGAGTCACTCGAGTCATGCAGTAGCAATGGGTTTGTGGGTAACACTACAACGGGAAGCAAGATCAGGGAAATTTGAATACTTCACGCCTCAAGTGCCCAGAAGAGTCAAGGATAAGCACGCTGTACATCCTGTGACTAAGAAGCACATAAAGAGATTGGTATACAAGCCAGTACAATGTGAAACTAAGATTCCCTTGAGCAAGTTATCTCAGGATATTCTTGGTGACATGTGGTACTGGTACGTAGATCCAAAAACGGGCGAGGCTGTGATCATGGGAAAGGTTCGTTCCGAGAGTGGGAACACAGTACCAAAAGAACTGATCAGAATCTTTGATGAAGTCTGCTTCATCAACTTTTCTGTGAAAGATCTGGAGGTACTAGTGGAATGCTACTGTGTCCACACGGATGAATGGACGAAGCTCCTTGCTTCTAAATATGACAAGGTGATTAAGTTCTGCCTTGATTACAAGAAGAAGATAGAAGCTAAGGAACCAGTGCTGTGAAGACTGAAGATTGAAGACTGAAGACGATGAAGATCCCGAGCTGTTGTCAAGGGGGAGTTTGTTGATGCACTTTCCTGTGACAACACTCTGGATAGAGTCTTAGTTTGTATTTCTAATGTCTGTAATTTGTCTTTGTATGTAAGAGTCATTATGTAATAGTTTATCGAGTTGTATTTACTTTTACATAGTGTATGTTGCATTTCTTCCAAGTGTTTTGCGCACTTACATGTGCGTAGGAGAAAGCTCTTGCGTACGTAGCAAGTACGCAGGAAGACCCATGCGTACTTGTTAAGTACGCAAGAGCAATTGGTCCTGCACACTTGCTAAGTGCGCAGGCATCAGGTCTGTATAAATAGGTTTGGTTCACAGAGGATAAGTACGCAGAACTCATATCTTAGACGAACTGAGTTTTGTTAAGTACGCAATTTGTAATCTCTCTGTAACCGTCGAGTGTTTATATTAGAAAGAGATTTTATTGTGATTCTCGTGTTGGTTTACATTGTTTTAGTTAGACTCTCCGCCTAGTCACGGGTATTCCGCACCCGGTCCGACTAGTAGACCGCTTGCATGCAACGATCCGACACACACGAAGGGACCTACAAGTGGTATCAGAGCCTTGCTCTTGAATTCGAGTGTTGTAAGTGAGTTTGGAGACGTTTTTACTGAGTTTTACAAGCAAAAAGAGGTATTTTTGTTGATTTTTGTGATAAAAAAGGGGTAGCTCTTGAGCACTTTTTTAGAAGCAAAAATCTCTCAAAAACCAATTTTTGTGGTGTATTTGAGTTATTTGAGCATCAAAGGTTGGTTAGAAACAAGTTTCTGACCCTTTGGCTCATTTGCATTAATCATCAGACCAATTTTTACCATCTCCGACGATTTTTAGGTCACCGGAAAAGGTTGGTGAGAGTTGCTGAAAAGGTATCCTGCGTACTTAACATTTTTGGCAAAAAGTACAGTCTTCTGCGTACTTACTAAATACGCAAGAGTTATCTTCTGCGTACTTACAAGTGCGCAAGACTGAACTTATGCGAACTTAAGTTATATCATGCGTACTTAATCATTTCCTCCTGCGTACTTACAAGTACGCAAGAGCAAGTCTTAAATACGCATGACTATTTCTCAAATGCGCAAGGCCAATCCCAAGTGCGCAACTGTGTCTGACTTTTCTGAATTTTGACTAAGTGTTCACTATGTCGAACCTTCAGAATCTTGGAAACATGTTAAACTATGATAATGAGATCGGTACACCTCAGAAACCACCTAAGTTGCTAAACGTAAACGATTATTCCAATTGGAAGGCACGTTTCGAGCACTACATTTCGTATACCGACTCATCACTATGGATACCAATCCTTGAGGGATATAAGCATCCCACACACATCTATCTTGATGATGAATTGCCCAAGCCTATTTCTAAACTCGATGAGGAAGAAAAGAAAGCATATGATCGAGAGAAGAAGGCACTTGGTTCGATCACTATGGCATTAACTCGGGAATTTTTCCACAGTTTCCGAGGGTATGACAATTCTAAGGATCTCTGGAAAGCCTTACAGAAGAGATTCGAAGGAAATAGTGACATCAAAAAGAGTAAGCGGGATCTTCTCAGGAAGCAGTATGAGTGCTTCAGATTCTTTGAGAATGAATCTTTAGATGACCTCATCTCTAGATTCTATCATTTACAGACTGAGTTGAATGCTTTTGACCTCAAGTATCCAGCTGAAGAGATGGTGGAAAAGTTTTTGGATGCTTTACCACCCAAATTTGAGATGTACACAACCCTGATGAGGGAAAATCCTAAATTCTATGAGTTGACAGTAGAGGAAGCAATAGGAAAAATTCAAGCTCATGAAATGAACTTGAAAAGAAAGGAGAGCTCTGGAAGACCCCAGATACAAGACCCTTCTATGTATCATGGGACGACTTCCACATCCAAGTCATCTGGCTCTGGAATCGCCCTCTTCACTGGAAATCCTACTGAAGAAGACCACTCAATTGGGTGTGGTGGTCATGCTTGCTATGCTTCAGGATCAGGGTTGGGGTCTCATCATCAAAATACCTCAAGAAATCCTCCTGCTACGTCTTCAGCTAACAACTCAGCTATAGACAGAATAGCTGAAGATCATGTAGCTTTATTCTCATCTTGTATGCTTGCATATGAAAATTTCATAGGTGGGAAGCTTACTGATCCAGAGACGATTGAAGAAGATTTTAATCAAGTGGATCCTGATGACATGGAGGACATGGATATTCAATGGAATATGGCCATGTTATTGAGGAGAGCCAAGCGTTTCCTGAACAGAACAGGAAGAAAGTTTATTGGCGGGCATCCTATTGCCAAGGTCGGGTTTGACAAATCCAAGGCCAAATGCTACAAGTGTCTGAACTATAGACACTTTGCTCGTGAGTGTCAGAAAGACAGAGCACCTGCCTCTGGTTTTACCCGACCCAGCCAAGGAAACAGCCATGGCCAAAACAATCCAAACCACCACAATCAAAACCAAGGTGGAACGTCCAATGCACTGGTAGCCCAACAGGACGAAAGCTTTGACTGGGGTGTTCATCTTGAGGATGCCATCATCGCACAAACACAGGTTGGTCTCATGGCTGAGATCATGGAGATGATGGAAGCAGAGAGAAGGGAAACTGCTGCTACAGAAAAGGTAAAGGAAGTTGAAGAAAAGGAAGATTCTGTAGCTGATGAAGAAGAATCAACCACAGCTGTTGCTCTCATGGCCATTGGAGAAGCAACAAGTTCATTGTCTGAGGTAGATTCTAATCCCTTTTCTGTTGTTTCATGTTCTAAGTGTCTAGGGCTAAAACTTGAAAACTCTAAGCTCCAAGACAAAATCGAACCCCTAAGTATGGCAGCTCTAAACTATAAAGAAAATGAAAAACGTTTTAAAGAGTCTATTGAAACATTGAAAAAGGAAAAACGTGAGTATTCTTTAAAAATGAGCGATCAACAGCTTCACTTGGATATTGCTTATAAGGGGTTGGAAAAACGGAACAATGAAATCAACAAACTGCAAAATGAGATCTTGCAGTTAAAATTCACAAATGAGAAGTTGAAAAACTCTCGCTTTGTGGTGGAACACTACGAATCTGTAGTGAGGAAAATGAATGGTCTAGGTCTTGGTACCAATGCCATTCCTCCACCAGTGAGCGGGAAGTTTGTCAATAGCTTAATAGACATTGATCTCACTTGTCTAGATGAGTCCTCTGATAAGGATGATTCCCCTAAGAAGGATGAATCCTCAAGTAAGGCTAACTCCACATCTAGTGAGGAGTTTGTTACTGCTTCTAAAGATGGGTTGATTAACTCTTGCCCTGAAGGAGTAGTATCTGAGGAGTTGTTGACTGAACAGAAAGTCAAGAAAAACATTATCACTAATGGTGATAATTGCACTTTAACTGAACCTGATGTCATTGAATCAAATGATAAACTTAAGGTAATGCTTTATGGGGGGTATAAAAACCTTAACCAAGTAAAGAAAGAGGCTTTTTCAGCTCACTTTGGCTTGGTTACAAAGAAAATTTGGAAAACTACTATACTCCCAAAAATCAAACTATTAAGGTTCAGACTGCGGTTCAGAAACCAACTCCTCCTGCTCATAATGCTGAGTTATCCTAGGCCAGATCTAATGAGCTTTACAAGAGAACTTATGTAGACAAGAGGAACTGTTTTCACTGTGGCTTGGTTGGTCACATTTTTGTGAACTGTCCTTCTAAGAACCAAGGGAAACGGCATGTTGTTTCACAACCAGCTGTTATCCCCAGGTCGTCACCAGTGAAACCATCTCCCAAACATCCAAAGCAAAATGTGGTGAAACCACCAGTCCAACCGATGGCAAAGCCAAAGATTAAATCTGAGGCCAAACCATCTGTTGCAAGAAAGGTAAAGCAACCTGCTGTACCTCGTGTGTCTACATCTGGTAGTACACGTACTGGTGAGAAATCTGTGGCTAGACTCTCTAAGCCACAGAGAAGAACAAGGAAAAAGAGGTTGAGAAAGATGGAACAGCTGACTAAAGCTCAATCAGGTGAAGCTTCCACAAGTTCACCAGCTGTGGTTGAGCCAAAGTCTCCTGTTCTGGCTAAGAATCAAAAGAGATCCTGGAACAAGAAAGTAAAAAGTGCTCAATCTCCTGTTCCCAAATCCTCCAAAGATTCACCAATTTTGAACAGTCATCATGACTGTGAGTTGAAAGAAGTAGTTTATTTTGAGAAAGACGGACGACCCAAGACCACAATGGCTTGGGTCTCCAAATCTAACTAATTCTTTTGTGACTCGTGCAGGGACGTCCGAAGGGTACTATCTCTAACCGCTGGTATGTAGATAGTGGATATTCCAGGCACATGACAGGAAACATGGCCCTGCTTCAAGACGTTAAACCGTTCAGAGGCGGCTATGTGGCCTTTGCCGGAGAAAAAGGCGGCAGCATCACGTGTCAAGGCGTGGTTTCAAACGGTTGTGTCAGCTTTGACAATGTCAACTTCTGCGAGCAGCTGAAGCATAACCTGTTGAGTGTCTCCCAAATGTGTGATAAGGAGTACTCGGTGATGTTTGACAAGTCAGAATGTCTGATTCTCAAACCTGGTCTTGAGGTTCCCGAAGACTGGATTCTGATAAGAGCACCAAGAACGAATGACACATATCAGATCGATATGAGCGTTGCAACAACCACCTCATCAGTTGCTACTTGTTTGCTTACAAAAGCAACAGAACTTGACTCTATCTTGTGGCATAGGAAACTAGGACATATTTCGTATTGTAAAATGAATCATCTTGTCCGAAACGGTTTGGTAACCGGGGTTCCTAAGCTAAGGTTTACCGTTGCAGATGATTGTATGCCTTGTAAAAAGGGCAAACAGCAACGGAAGTCTCACAAGCCCAAGCTCCAAAACTCTATTGATACCCCTTTGGAGCTATTACACATGGATCTGTTTGGCCCCATAAGTATCAGGAGTATTGGAGGTAAGTCGTTCTGTCTAGTTGTAACTGATGATTTCTCACGTTTTTCTTGGGTGCATTTTTTAGGTACTAAAGACGAGACTGCTGATATTCTTCAATACTTGATCCTGAGCTTGGAATCTATTTGCAAGCTGAAAGTTAGAAGGATAAGGAGCGACAACGGAACTGAGTTCAAGAATAATTTGATGGAGCTTTTCTGTCTCAAGAAAGGGATCCATCACGAATTCAGCGCGTCGTACACGCCTCAGCAAAATGGAGTTGCTGAATGGAAGAACAGAACACTGATTGAGACTGCAAGGACAATGCTGTCGGATGCAAAGCTTCCTGTCACTTTCTGGGCAGAAGCAGTTAATACAGCGTGTCACGTCTTAAACAGAGTTCTGGTAGTAAAGAGGCACAACAAGACTTGTTACAAGTTGATCAACAATCGACTTCCCAATCTTGATTACCTAGTTCCCTTTGGTAGTCCTTCTTCCTTGCTGCTACAGTACAAAGACCGCCAGTCTAAGTTTCATGCAAAAGCAGTGGAAGGCATCTTCTTAGGATACGTTGCCAACTCGCCTTGCAAGAGAGTGTACAACATAGGAACTCGTACTGTCGAGGAATGGTTTGAAGTGGATTGTAGTAAACACAGCATTCCACCCGAACCAACAGGTCCAGCTTGGGGTTTTGATTATGATGCGCTATTCAAGTCATTCAATCTTCCTGATATATCTGCAGATGACGCTAACAATGTCTATGATTTATTGGGTGGCAGCGATGACTCCAGCTTCTCTACTCGTGCTACTGTACCGATTGTAACTCCTGATTCCAATGCTGCATCTGCATCTGGAACTCATGACAGTGATAACAGTGAAGATGTTCTTGTCGTTGGAGATGACGCTCCAGCTAATCCTAACACAACTGTAGGAAATGAAGCTCCAGCTGATCCAATTAACATTGAATCTTCTTCCTCTGGAACACAAGAAATGGGGGAGTTAAGCACGAATCTTGATCCAGAAATTCAGGAACCAATTGTACCGGAGACGAGAGTGCATAGGAATCATCCAATTGACAACATTATTGGTGATCCTAATGCCGGCGTTCAGACTCGTCATCGAACCATCACTGAGAACACCAGTCTTTACACAGAGATACTTGACACTGGTGTTATGGAAACATGTCTGCATGCTGCATTCGTGTCCCAGTTAGAGCTGAAGAATGTGAAGGAGGCTCTTACTGACAACTGCTGGATTGAGGCAATGCAAGATGAACTGTCTCAATTCCAAAAGTTGCACGTGTGAGATTTGGTTGACTTGCCAAAAGGCTTTCAGCCAATTGGAACCAGATGGGTGTTCAAATGCAAGACGGATGATCGTCATGTTGTTGTGAAGAACAAAGAAAGATTGGTTGTTCAGGGTTTTTATCAGCAAGAGGGCTTGGATTACACGGAAGTATATGCCCCAGTTGCTAGAATTATAGCTATTCGACTGTTCTTGGCTTATGCCACATATGTCGGCTTCAAGGTCTATCAACTTGATGTGAAGAGTACTTTCCTTTATGGTAAAGTTCATGAAGAAGTCTATGTCACTCAGCCTCCCGGTTTTGAAGATCCGCATAATATCAATAAAGTGTATAAGCTCGACAAAGCACTTTATGGTCTTCATCAAGCACCGCGGGCATGGTATGAGGCATTATCTAAGAATTTACTGTCTAATGGTTTTGACCGTGGACAGATTGACTCGACTCTCTTCATTAGGAAAGCAGGAGGTGACATTCTTCTTGTACAAGTATATGTCGACGACATCATTTTTGGGTCTACCAATGAAGGGATGTGTAGGGAATTCGAGCAGGTGATGAAGTCCAAATTTGAAATGAGTAATATGGGTGAATTGTCGTTCTTCCTGGGTCTGCAAGTCAGTCAAAGAGAGGATGGCATTTATCTACATCAAACTAAGTATGTGCAGGACATCTTATCAAAATACAAGATGAATGATAGCAGTACTTATGAAACACCTATCCCAGTCAATCATGGTTTGCATCCTGACAAAGATGGAAAGGATGTAGACAGCAGATTGTACCGTGGGATGATCAGATCACTTATGTATCTCACAGCTTCAAGACCCGATATAATGTTTGCTGTATGCTTGTGCTCAAGGTTTCAGTCTCAACCAAAGGAGTCACATATGATAGCCGTGAAGAGAATTTTCAGATACCTGAAAGGGAAACCCCGATTAGGTCTTTGGTACTCTAAGCAGCAGTCATTCGACTTCAAAGCCCACACTGATTCAGATTATGGCGGTTGTAACCTTGACAGAAAGTCAACTTATGGTGGATGTCAATTCTTAGGAGACAGACTGGTCTCCTGGCAGTGTAAGAAGCAGTCAACGATTTCTGTCTCAACTTGTGAAGCAGAATACATTGCTGCAGCGAGCAGTTGTTCTCAGAGACTGTGGATTCAGCAACAGTTGAGAGACTACGGCTTAAACTTCATTGGAACTCCTCTATTCATTGACAACAATGCCACCATGTCCATCACAAATAACCCGGTTAAACATTCCAAAACTAAACACATAGAGATTCGCCATCATTTCATCCGTGATTATGCTGAAAAGCGTTTAATCGAACTTGTAAAAGTTCACACGGATGATAATACTGCTGACCTTTTCACAAAGGCATTTGTTCGATCCTGTTGTGAGCATCTTGTCAACTTGATAGGAATGTTCAATCCTGAGTGAAAACTAAGTTTTCTTAACTCAATTCAATTCATGAAAGTTAAATTTTTAATTCTTTTAAATTTTTTGTATAGTTCTTTTAGTTTTTAAAATATTTTAAAAAAATCAAAAACAAAATAGAAAATGGAGAAAAATTTCAAAGTTAACTTGAGAAAAGAGGAAATGATAGTACATCAGAAATGATCTAAACACCATAGACTGCTCATATGGGAAATGATTGCGTCATGCTTACTTAATTGTCTAAATTATTATGTTTTTAATCTGTTTATTTACAAGTAATTTTAATTGTCAGTAGGCTGTATGCATCTTTGAATCACTAGTAGTGTGGAAACTAAATCTAAATTACAACCGTGATTTGAACCCATGTTTACAAGCGTGTGTGCGTAAAAGAATAGAAAAGATCATTATCAGATAAAGGATGTTAGATTTTGGCAATAATTTTCTTTTGAGATCAGTTTCGGGTTATGTCGTTAGCACAATTAATGCGGTTCATCTCACTGCCCATACTCACAAGTATGCAAGGAGAGATTGAATCAAGACATGTCTCTACATTAACCGTTGAGCATGTGTTCACCCTTGAATCACTCCTGATTCATTGAAATCAAATCTAGATAAAAGTTGGATCCCCTTACCTGATAATCAAACACCATATCTATTATCCTGAATCATCATCCCGATATTCAAAGAAGAAAATCACATGGAAACAAGACAAATGAATCACTCGATTCTGAATCTTATGATTCCCGATAATCCTTTTGGATTCTGCTTGATTTTTTTTCTGTGCTAATAGATGTAGCTTCATTCTGAAAATCTAGAAAATCATTGGGAAAATCTTAGATGCCTTGAGATAGTGCAAGTTAAAATAGCATTTCAGTGGGGTACACGTTGTATATCTTATAAATAATACATTAATACACAAGAATGTGATACAAAGATGCTTATAGTTTCAAATCTTATAATATTGTCAACTTGAATTACTTGTCTATATGCTTATTACGTATGAATAAATAGTAATCCATGACATGATCCCATATTCTTTGATGTTTATTTTGTATCGTTTTTGCTAAAAGATAGCCTGATATGATCCTCTGCTCGTGTCTTTGATCAAAAATAGTTTGTGTGAATACTTGTATATTTCTATGAGAAAAGATCAAAAATATTTTAAGTTTATGCATAGTTCAACTTTATTCAGAAAAGCCAAAAATATTTGTATTTAACCTTCCTGAATTGATTTTGAATCCTCTTGATTGAACGCTTTTATCTTGTTCGTTATTTGACTTAAAATCTTCATAATTTGAGTTGAAAGTGTGTGCACATAAGGGTCTCTGCGTACTTGATAAGTGCGCATGAGGTAAACCCTGCGTACTTAACAAGTACGCAAGACTTAAGTCATGCGTACTTAGTAAGTACGCAGGAGTTAAGTCCTGCGCACTTAGTAAGTACGCACGACCAATATGTGTTGGGTATAAATACAGGACTTAGAAAATTTTTTAGGGTTTATCACTTTCAAATCGTTTTCTCCTGTGATATTCCCTTCGACCATTTTCCTCAAAAATTTTGAGTGTTCCAACCGGATTTTTCGTCCCACTCATTGTTTAATCATCATCAAACATTTACTTGACTATGGCTCGGGCATTCACTGATGAGTTCAACTTGTTAGCAAACACTCAACCTGAGTGGAAAGGGGCAGCTTTGCAGTATCGGCAGATCATTGACTTTTTGAACCGATCAAAAATAAGTTATGCAATCTCAGCTGACCCAACAGTCTCAAGACCTTACTTGGAGCAGTTCTGGGAGACGGCCGAGCACGACTGCACGGTATCCCCTAATGTCATAAGGGCTACCGTGGATGGTCGGGCTATTGCTTTCTCTGAGGATACAATAAGAAGGGTCCTGCAGTTCGGAGACCTCGCTACCAACCCGACATCCTATCCAGATTACTATGTGGATGGATGTTGGAGGCATAGAATGGGATATGTCGGAGCGAGGGACTATGCTTCTTACAAGAAGATGTGGGTTTTGGATCAATGGCGGTATTTTTCCCACATCATGATCGTGTGCATCTCGTCCAGAAAAGCGGGGAAAGATGCCATGGGTCATGACCTTGCAGCAGCCATGGTGGGCTTGTCTCTTAATAGGGGCTACAACTTCTCTCGCTACATCTTCAAAGCAATCAATGATCAGATCAATACAGCAGAGAAGTTTAGGTTCCTATTGTACCCGAGGTTTGTGCAACTCTTGATTGATGATGCATTGCCAAACCTACGTGCTATCGAGGAGAAACTGCAAGTAAAACGGGTGGACAAGAGAGTATTTGCTCAATTTCTAAAGCCAGGCAGTGTAGATCCTACCCCTGTGCATACTGAACTCTTTGGCCACCTGCTTAATGAAACATATGTCGCGCCAGAAGATTGGAATTGGTATAGTCCCAATTCGGCACCAGAGATGAGTGATGATTCTGATGAACAACAAGAAGAAGAGAATGAAAGTGATGAAGGTGATGACGAAGGTGGTGATGGTGGTGCTGAGGAATCCGATTCAGAAGCAACAGAATCAGACTCTTCTGATTCCGATGACGCACCATCCCAGGCACACCCGAGGAGATTGGCACAGGTAACCCTTCCTGCGTCGTCTTCTAAAAGAAAGCGACAAAGCTCGAGTGGCGAATATGAGCCAACATCTGACTCTGACGCTACTCTACAAAGACCGCGAGAGAAAGCCAATAAGAAGAGGGGCGATAGGCAAGAGGTTGCTATCCCTAGGGTTGTAGAGATCCCGACTGTGCAGCCAGTACAAGTTGCGGCTGCCAGTCCAGAATCAGAATCTACCCCACCAGCACAACAATGTACAGAAGGAGGGGAAGGCCACTAGTACAAGATAATGTGGCAGTCACAGCCTTCACAGAGGAGATTCTTGTGACGGTGACCCTCCCTACTCCAACCGTCCAAGTGACAGTGACTACTCCACTTCTCACGGAGTCAGTCACCATCACCCCAACCATAACACCCACTCCCATCATTATATCCCCACACCCACCTCACACCACTGAGCCGTCAGGTCAACCCTTCAACTATGGTGATTTCTCACAAGGGTTTGACTTTGACACAATTTTCTCCTCCCCCATCCATAATGCTGAAGCCTCATCATCTAGGCATTATGATCCGTATGATGCAAGGATCAAGTCTTAGAGACCCAAGTTGCTGAACTGTTGAAGCCCATTCAAAAGTCAAAGGAGGAGTCTGATGCTCAACAAGCACAGATTAATTCCCTGGCCGATGAAGTTAGGATTCTCCACAGCCAAAGAACAGGGACAAATGAGCAACTGAAGAATGTAATGGCACAGAACGAGCTGCGGATGAAAACCAATGAAATGATTCTAGGCCACAGAACTTCACTTGAGCTAAGGATGGATTTGCAGAGAAAAGAGCACGAAGCGATGGTCAAATTAGTTGAAGAACTGACCAAGAAGCTTGGTGCTCAGGGGGAGAAAGAGAAGGAAAAAGAGAAGGAAAAAGAGAAAGAGAAGGAGAAAGAGAAAGAAAATAAATCCACTGGTGCTGAGCCTTGTCATCCAGTTGACTTGACTAAGGATGATGATAAAGACAAGGATCCTGAAGCCGGTCCTAGTGGAGGTGAGCACCAAGCTTTGGCGATTGTGCCCATCTCTTCTGTTCCAATGGTTGAGGGGAGTCTACTCAGCAAGAGGGTGGTGATACATCTGGTGGTGGTGGTGGTGATAAAGGGAAGTCAGTGGCTGAAGTACTTAAGGACTTATCTGATGATGAGATCCTATATCTAGAGCCTGACTATTCTAAAGAAGCACAGATCGATGCTCTCTTCAATCTAGAAGAAGGAGAGATCGACTCTGGTGATGACTGGAATGATGAAGATGAGGATGTGGTGATAGAGATTCCCAAGGGCGACGGGGAAGGAGAGTACGAGTTAGAGGATGGTGAAATCTTTGAAGTACCATCGCTCGAATCTCTGCTCGACACAGGCTCAGTTGACATGGCAAGTAATGTTGAAGCTACAACTGAAGCCTCCCCAGTCGACCCTACACCTGTGGACCCCGAGGCACCAAAAGATAAAGACATGCCTTCTGCATCATCTAAGGGTCCAGCTCCCGTGTGGCAAAAGACGTCCATCATAGACAAGCACGGAGCTACAAGTATGATCTTGGCTGTTAGGTTCGAGGAGGACAAGCAGCTGTTCGCCATCAAAAGATCTGGAGGGGTTCAATACTTGAAACCAACCAGTGAGGCATTTAACTCTTTGCCCAAGTATGACCTTGTGAACCTCGCAACCCGTGACCTGCTGAGTCACTCGAGTCATGCAGTAGCAATGGGTTTGTGGGTAACACTATAGCGGGAAGCAAGATCAGGGAAATTTGAATACTTCACGCCTCAAGTGCCCAGAAGAGTCAAGGATAAGCACGCTGTACATCCTGTGACTAAGAAGCACATAAAGAGATTGGTATACAAGCCAGTACAATGTGAAACTAAGATTCCCTTGAGCAAGTTATCTCATGATATTCTTGGTGACATGTGGTACTGGTACGTAGATCCAAAAACGGGCGAGGCTGTGATCATGGGAAAGGTTTGTTCCGAGAGTGGGAACATAGTACCAAAAGAACTGATCAGAATCTTTGATGAAGTCTGCTTCATCAACTTTTCTGTGAAAGATCTGGAGGTACTAGCGGAATGCTACTGTGTCCACACGGACGAATGGACGTAGCTCCTTGCTTCTAAATATGACAAGGTGATTAAGTTCTGCCTTGATTACAAGAAGAAGATGGAAGCTAAGGAACCAGTGCTGTGAATACTGAAGATTGAAGACTGAAGACGATGAAGATCCCGAGCTGTTGTCTAGGGGGAGTTTGTTGATGCACTTTCCTATGACAACACTCTGGATAGAGTCTTAGTTTATATTTCTAATGTCTGTAATTTGTCTTTGTATGTAAGAGTCGTTATGTAATAGTTTATCGAGTTGTATTTACTTTTACATAGTGTATGTTGCATTTCTTTCAAGTGTTTTGCGCACTTACATGTGCGCAGGAGAAAGCTCCTGCGTACTTAGCAAGTATGCAGGAAGACCCATGCGTACTTGTTAAGTACGCAAGAGCAATTGGTCCTGCGCACTTGCAAAGTGCGCAGGCATCAGGTCTGTATAAATAGGTTTGGTTCACAGAGGATAAGTACGCAGAACTCACATCTTAGACGAACTGAGTTTTGTTAAGTACGCAATTTGTAATCTCTCTGTAACCGTCGAGTGTTTATAATAGAAAGAGCTTTTATTGTGACTCTCGTGTTGGTTTACTTTGTTTTAGTTAGACTCTCCACCTAGTCACGGGTATTCCGCACCCGGTCTGACTAGTAGCCCACTTGCATGCAACGATCCGACACACACGAAGGGACCTACACAATTCTTTGAACATCCAGAACTAGAAGCAACATAGCATGATGATTCACCACATAAACTTTGTTTTGAACCTTGACCTTCAGAAATTTCCCCTGAAAACAAAGCAACCCTAGAATTTGGTGTCGATATTCCTTTTCCAAAATAAATGCTAGGATCTTGATAAACTATTTCTTTCTTCTGCTCGTTCAAATCATAGGATTGAAACTTTCCCATAAGATCTTCAAGACTCATCTCATCAAATCCAGATTGTTCTTTAATAACTATGGAATATATCTCAAAGTGGGCGGGCAATGCATCCAAAAATTTCTCAAGTACCTTCCTATTTTTGTAAGATATGTCATTGTTCACCATTTCACTCAACAAGTGATAATACCTAGACATCAACTCATTAACTATTTCACATTCAAAGTATTTGAAAACACTTAATTGTTTCTTTAGTAACTCTCTTCTGCTCTTTTTAATATCAGTAGTTCCTTCACATCTCATAGCCAAACCTTCCCAAAGATAACGTGAGGTATTATACTTCTTGAAAGTATGGTAGATGTCCAAAGGTAAACACATAGACAAAGCAGTAAGTGCCTTTTTTCTCTCGATCATACAAAGTCGTTTCTTGCACTGTAAGAGTTGATACTGGTTTCTCTGCATCTGATCTACCCATATGAGAATGAGTAGGATGTTTGTATCCTTCTGCATTTGGAATCCACATACTAGTATCATTGATGTTGACATAATTCTCAAAGCGACTTTTCCAGTTCGAGTAATCTTTCAAATTCATTAGCCTCGGTGGTTTGGTTGGAGTACCAATCTCATAATCAGAGTTCAAAATATTAGTCATATTGTTCACAATAGCATTAGAAGTGGACATGTTTGCAACCTTGAAAATTTTCAACACTTAGAAAAATTTTGAACAAAAACTTCAACCTGCGAACTTAGCTAGCGAACTTAACAAGTTTGCCTAATCAGGAAGAAGCGAACTTAACAAGTTCGCATGAACAAGTTCGCCAATAACTGCTTTGACAAATTCGCCTGTTTCAGCTAAACAACAAGGAGGAGTTGTTCTTCACCAAAACAAACGAATCAACACTGAAATTCTTCATAATTTGCAATTTTGAATGAATTGATGAAATTCCAGTCGTAGGTTCCTTCCAAAAGTTAAATAGAATAATTCTATCGGATCAATTTCATCACTCCACAAATGATGAAATCAATCCCAAAATTCATGAAAAACAGTAAGAAACCCACGAGAACAAGAAACTTCAAAAATCTCAATCTTTGGATGCAAATTAGAATGAAACATTGTCACATGTCGATCTCTAATCAAGAGCAACAACTCTGATACCAATTGTAGGTCTCAGCGGGTCTACGGATCGATCTCAGATGTATAACACGCAACGTCGTAGTGCGGAATCATAACGAATACACGCATCACGAACTGATAAGAACACAAAATAGACCAGACAAGACAAAGTTCTCCAAAAGTTCCTTGTATTGCTCTGATAAATGTGCTTACAAGTAAAAACACAGAAGTTACAAATGAAACAAACTAAGCAAAATTTATAGGCAAACATTTGATACATGTGAACTTAATAAGTTCGCCATAACCAGGCTAGGCGAACTTATTAAGTTCGCCATTCTCAAAAGTTATCTAAACACATGTAAAAACATTACAAACTTAAACATAAAGACCTAATATATTACAAGGCTGGTTGTCACACATCATGTTCCAACAGCATTGTAAATAATTGTTTTGAAAGATACATGATGGAAGAAATTCCTCTGTATACTCCTATAAATACTCCTTGCAGCTCGGATATTCAGGAAGATTCAGATGCGTCTACATCAGATGACTCAGACTCAACTGAAGAAACCATATCTCAAGTTTCAGAATAATCTGAATCACAAAGTGATTCAGAGAGCTCCACTTCAAATTATGAAAGTTGTGAGGAAGAGATCATTGACATGTCTGACATGTTTCCATACAAAGCCATAAAACAACAAATGATGATGATCATCTCAACATCACCATTGAAAAGGATGTTCAAAGACCAGAGGCGTTCAATCATCAGAGATTAAAGAAGACATGTTGTTCTATAGAACAATCTCATAGACAACTGCATGTTCACTCAAAACCATCATCATCAAGACACTCTTTTGTCAAGCAGAAACATACCCATGTTACTAAATGATTTAAATGTGAACAATATGGTCATACTGCCAAAAATTGCAAGAAATTCTATAAGAAACCTAATTTGGTTAGGTTCGGCAGACCAAAACCCAATGACACATTCCATGGTTCGGGTAACAAAAATAAAACGGTTGATATTTCAAATAATTTTTTAAATAAACTTGGAGCTTTTAAGAAAAAATTGAGAAGTTTTTGGACAAAGAAAGTTAATTTGAGTGGAACTGATTTTGATCAGCCTGTGATGAAACTAACTTGGGTTGTTGTATCTCATTAATTTTCAATTTCTACGATAGAACAATTCCAGGAAGCCTATTGACAACTTTTGGCATGTCGATAGTGGATGTTCTCGTCACATGACCAGGCTAAAGGATCTTCTAACCGACTTCAGAATCATTGATGGAGGTTACGTGGCGTTTGCTGGGGATGAAAAGGGAGGAAAGATAATAGGGCAGGGAAATGTATCTAATGGAGCTCTTATTCTTGAAAAATCCAATCTTTTGCCCGAACTTTGTTACAATCTTCTAAGTGTATCTCAGATTTGTGATAAACAAATGTCAGTGCATTTCACCGCATCTGAGTGCCTGTTCATCAAGGATGGATTTGAAGTTCCTGAAGACATGATTCTAATGCGAACTCCTTGGAAAAACAACACTTATGTTGTCAACATGAGTGATGCTGTCCCTTTTGTTCCCTTTGCTTGTCTTATTTCAAAAGCTTCCTATTTTGAATCTTTAATTTGGTATAGGCGTCTGGGGCATGTTAATTTCAAAAACATGAACACTCTTGTAAAACAAAACCTTGTTCGTGGCTTGCCCACCAAGGAATTTGTATTTTTTGGAAAACTGCATTGCATGCGCCCATGGTAAACAGCACCGTAAGACGCATAAGCGAAAGTTTGAAAATTCTATTGATGCTCCATTGCAGTTGTTGCACATGGATCTTTTAGGTCCCATTAGTATTAAAAGCATTGCTAAGAAATCTTATTGTCTTGTCGTTAGAGATGACTTTTCAAGATACTCTTGGGTTATGTTCCTAGGAAAGAAGGACGAAACTGTTAGACACTTGAAAAGCCTTATCTTGAAAGTAGAAGCGACAACGGGACTGATTTCAAAAATTCTGATTTAGAGTCCTTCTGTACCACCAACGAAATCTCTCATCAATTCAGCGCTGCAAGAACACTACATCAGAAGGGTAGTTGAGCGCAAGAATTGTACTCTTATTGAAGCTGTAGGCACCATGCTGGTCGATTCCAAGTTTCCTATTATATTCTGGGTAGAAGCTGTCATCACAACCTTCTATGTCTTGAATTGGGTGCTCGTAGTTAAGGCTAAGCAAAAAACAAATACGGACTATTCCACAAGCACAAGCCACTAATTGACTTCTTCAGACCATTTGGCTGTTCCCGCACGTTGCTTAACACCCAGGATCGGTTACACAAATTCGCTGCCAAATCTGATGAATGCTTCTTCGTCGGTTACTCTTCTTCGCAGAAGGCATACCGTGTTTATATCAAACGCACGAAGATCATCCAAGAATCATTCTATGTAGTAAGAGGGGAATGAAAGCAATACAACAACATGCCCAGATTGGTTCTATGATGTGGATATAGTTTTCAACTCCTTCAACATTCATGAGTTCCTGTAACATCCTGAAATTTACGATAAAGAATAAACGACGTTACGGAATAATGGAATAAAGAAAGAATGAAATAATAGGTGGGGTCGAGCGGATCGGGCCTTGGGCCGAGAGTAGGTGGCGCAAAGAGGGGGAGGGGGTAAAACCCTAGCCACCCTCTCCACTCCCCACACTTCATCTTCACCATCTTGAACCTAGAGAGAAAGCTCCAAGAATCCACACCGAGGCCTTCGTGTTGTTGTGGATCATTGCTATAACATCTTTGGAGGTTGGAGAAGGAGAAATCAAGCGGAAACAGGTAACAAAATATTCTCAAATTCGAATTGAGAGTTGAAAGTGGGTTTTAGGGTTTCAAGTGGGTTTTCAATCAAAGATGGGATTTTTACGTATGGTTTGACTTAAAAAGTATACATCTAGCTTCATGGAAGCTAGATATAAGTTTTGGACGTAAAAAGATTGGAACTTGGATCAAAAATGTTGGATTTGATCAAGAACAGATGAAATTTCTGAAATCTCCATGAATGGTCTGAAATCTCGAATACGTCCGAAAAGTATTTCGGAACACCATATATCTCGGACAGAACTTTTCGATCGAAAAGTATCTCGGATAGGACATTTCGGTCGAAAAGTATTTTGGACAGAAAGATATTTCGGACAAATATTTTCGAACAAAACAGTTTTTGGAGAAAAGTTTTCTAACGAAAAGCCATTGATAGAAAATAGTTCTAAACACCAAAGTTTTCGATCGAAATATATTTCGACCGAAAAAGATGCCATATTATATGCTTATGTGTTATTATGTGTTATTTGTGTATGTGTTATGTGTTTGAATGACATTATATTATGTGACGTAGTATAAGTGCATAGTAGTTGCATAGTAGTTGCATTGTAGTAGCAAAGTAAAAAGTCCTGCATGCAAGCAAAGTAGAAGTCTCACACTTCGGTGTGAGCAGGCAAAGGAGTCTTCACTTCGGTGTAAGCGAGAAAGTCTCACCCTGAGGTGTGGGCACATCAAAGTAAAAGTCTTACCCTGAAGTGCAAGCGAGCAAAGGGATCTTGCCTTCGGGCGAAGATCCACATGTGATAGTTAAAATGTTATGGTCACTTTTCATGTACGAGTGAAACATAAAGATGCAAAGAGTAAAGAAGGACACCTTAACCGGTTGTCTCAAAGCGAAATTTTTTAATGTAACAGTTTTATAATTGTAACGTAGAAAAGTTTTAAAGTAAAGTTAAAGTGTTTTAAAGATAGATAAAAAAAAAGCTTATTTATTTTTATAAAGCTAAGCTACCTGAAAGAAAGTTTTCAGATTAACGTAAAGATAGAACTCACCAGCGTTAGCTGACTTTTAGTATGCATGAAAGGTAGTAAAGGTAAAGCAAAAGTAAAGTAAAGGAGTCGTGAGGGCTGGATAGCATGGACATCAGGTCGCCGCTCTGAAGACTGGCATTTCCTATTGCGATAGTTTATGAATAAGACAATGAATTACATTATTGCTTGATGAATGTTTTAATATAAAGAAGAAAGATGGTGCCATGAGAATGTGCATCGACTATAGAGAAAGTCAGCTTTTTATAAGAAGATCATTTTTTATAAAAAGAAAGGTAAAGTGTTAAAGAGAATAGTACTATCTTTGAAATACAATTTCAAGAAAGTAAAGAATGGTAAAGAAGCTGCATCTCGGTGCAGCTTGACAGTGACAGTAACAGTAACAGATGTCATATTATATGCTTATGTGTTATTATGTGTTATTTTCCTATGTGTTATGTGTTTGAATGACATTATATTATGTGACGTAGTATAAGTGCATAGTAGTTTCATTGTAGTTGCAAAGTAAAAAGTCCTGCAGGCAAGCAAAGTAGAAGTCTCACACTTCGGTGTGAGCAGGCAAAGGAGTCTTCACTTCGGTGTAAGAGAGAAAGTCTCACCCTGAGGTGTGAGCACGCAAAGGAGTCTTCACTTCGGTGTAAGCGAGAAAGTCCCACCATGAGGTGTGGGCACAACAAAGTAAAAGTCTTACCCTGAAGTGCAAGCGAGCAAAGGGATCTTGCCTTCGGGCGAAGATCCCCATGTGATAGTTGTCACTTGTCATGTATGAGTGAAACGTAAAGATGCAAAGAGTAAAGGAGGACACCTTAACCGGTTGCCTCCAAGCTAAAGTTTTTAACGTAACAATTTTATAATTGTAATGTAGAAAAGTTTTAAAGTAAAGTTAAAGTGTTTTAAAGATAGAGAAAGAAAAGCTTATTTATTTTTATAAAGCTAAGCTACCTAAAAGAAAGTATTCAGATTAACGTAAAGATAGAACTCACCAACATTAGCTGACTTTTAGTATGAATGACTGGTAGTAAAGGTAAAGCAAAAGTAAAGTAAAGGAGTCGTGAGGGCTGGATAGCATAGACATCGGGTCGCCGCTCTGAAGACTGATATTTCCTATCCCGATAGTTTATGTATTAGACAATGAATTACATTATTGTTTGACGAATGTTTTAATTTAAAGACTTCCGCTGTAATAGATTCTGATTTCTGGTTTAAGAACTATGTTTGAATTTTTTGGTGCCAACTATGAGATGTACCCGGGATGGGGCGTTTCAAGTTGGTATTAGAGCCATAGTTTGAGAGATTCAGACATTTGCGATAATGTCTGAACTTAAACTGAGAATGGGACAAAGGAAGGAAAGGAAAGGAATGTCAGTCAGAGCAGCCCATCCATGGAACGATAGTAGACAGAAGGTAGTCAATGTCCTTACATAGAACATAGACAATAATGCCTTAGTACAGATAGTAGAAGGTAAATGCTTTAGCATAAATAGTGCATAGTACATGCCTTAGCACAGACATTAGACAGTATATAGTATGTGCCTTACAGTAGAAACTCTGAACTTGAATGCAAAATGTTACTCTGAAAGGAGATGTTCAGAACCCGAGTAGTAAAGTAAATTAGTAATTTCGTACCGGTCTCTGTAATTAGTAATTTACATTACTCGAGGTGTTCTAAATTATTTCCTATCATGATAACACGAGCTATCTTTGTTCGCAGTAGACACTAACGGCTAGAGCAAAGAGAGGTGGTCGCACTGGGGGTCGTACGGGTCGTCAAGGCCGACGGCCAGGTAACCGAAACCGTCATGAGGAAAGTGAACACTCCCGTAACGAGACTGCACCGGTGCACGTGGAGCATAATGACAGTGGGAAACATGACTTGGTTCATGACGATGCCCATAATGAGGCGCTTGAGTTGGAACCGATTGTGAAGGAAGCTATCACGACATAGGTTACTTCAATCTTGAAGAAAGTTCTACCGGAAGCACTGGACGAGGCCCTTAAAGGATTTGATATAGGGAAGAAAGAGAAGAAAGAGGAAAGCAGCAAGAGAACTGAAGTCACTGATGGTGACGATTCTGATTATGAAATGGCAACTCGGGGTTGCAACTATAAGTCTTTTCAGGGGTGTGACCCATCGAAATATGATGGATGGAAAGATGTTGTTGCCACTTTCGAGTGGATAGAAAGGATGAATGGGGTGATCAACATTAGTGAGTGTCGTGTTGACCAAGCGGTCAAGTTTGCCACTCACTCATTCAATAATGAGGCATGTAGGTCCCTAATTCGGTGCGTGACGGATCTCTAGACTCGCGGTACGACACGGTGATAACGTGCGGAATCCATGATCAACGTGCTCGTGTAACTCAATCAACAACAATGGTGTAAATAAACTCTTCGTATTTCCACCACAATATCAGTTTATAATAATTCTGTCTCTAATCAGTTCCTCCTGATATCGTGTCTCTCTCAAGTCTACTACAATTCTGTCTACTGATATCTCCTATTTATAGCCACAGGCCTGCTATAGGCGAACTTAACAAGTTTGCCTCTATAGATGCTTAGGCGAACTTGTTAAGTTCGCCTCTCTATGAACTTGCACTTAGGATTCCTTAGGTGAACTTAACAAGTTCGCTTCTAAAGATGCTTAGGCGAACTTGTTAAGTTCGCCTCACTACGAACTTACATAGAATTTTATCAACAGTTACAAAACATGTCCTAACAGACTCCCCTTTAACTGTTGCTAACAATTCTTTCAAATACAAGTCAAAGACTCTAAGACTAAGACATATAATCTTCAAGCTCGTTGTCACCAGAATATGCTCCAACAGACTCCCCCTTGACAACAGCTTCAGAAGATTGTCATCAGTCTTCATATATCATCAAACACACTGTAGTCTTCGTCTTGTTCATCTGCACACTCTCTATTTATTTCTAGAAGAAAACTTGGGAGAAGGACCCCTTGTCAACTTCTATCTGCAATATTCAGTTTTTGCAAAGGAGAATAACCAAGAATAACCAACAATTAAGATTTCCATGGAAGTTGGAAAAATAAAATCTTTTTGGTTTTTCAAAAATAAGAAACACAAAATCTTTTTGGTTTTTCTTTATATAAACTGAAATGTAAAATACAAAATCACATCTTTTTGGTCGAACATCACGAGTAAGAAGATCATATCAGTATATATGAGATATCAATCACACATCTTGGATATAAAATCCATATAATATCAAATGGTATCCTATGTCATTCTTTCAAGCCTTGACCAATCAAACCAATATCTTTCAAGATTATCACACTCTATCTTTTCAAGACTTTCATATTGCATGTTATGATACGCGATAAACATTCAAAGAAAATAGGATCAGGCTAGGACACACAAATTCAAATTGTCAATATTATAAGATTTGAAACTAAAGCATCTCATTCCCACTTTCTTGTGAGTTAAGGTACCATTTAAGTATGAAATACAACGTGTACCCCACTAGTATGCCAACAGAAAGTAAATGCACTATCTTCAAGACATATGAGATTTTACTAAAGATTATCCGAATTTCCAGAATGAGGAGACGTCACTTAGCACATGAATAGCAGAATCCAAATTGGATTGTATAGGAATCAATGAGATTCAGAATCGAATGATTCAATGTTTTGGCTTATATATGTGGAATCATAAGATTCAGGTACGTGGATCCACATGTTATCTAGAAAATGAATTCAATGCAATCAGTAAAGATGATTTATCAATATGATCCAAGGGCTAGTATATGTTTGAAAGATGATGTCAAGCACATATCTTGATTATACTTCAAATTTCATGCTTTTCTGGACATGGGCACTGAAGCAAATCGAATGAATAGTGCTAAGGACATAACCCGAAACTGATGTCATAGGAAAATATTTATTAAAAGTTAATATTCTTTATCTGATAGTGATATTTTAACACACACACCCAAGCATAAAATGGGTTCAAATCACAGTTGTAACATATGCAATTATGTTTTCACACTACTAATGGTTCAGTGACGCTTTTAGTCTACTTACAATTCAAATTATATGCATACAAAACACTATCATTTCCTATTTGTGTAGTCTCTGAAGTTTACATCAAAACATATAATTCAGATATATTAACATAAAGCACCAACCAGTCAATCTAAGGTCATGTGTGAAAGAACATCTTCTGATGTACTATCATCTCTTCTTTAACTTCAAGTAATGTTGATTTTATCTTTTTCAATTTGTTTGGATTTTTCAAAATCCTTTTGAAAGAAAGTAAAACAAACGAAAATAAACCTTCCATGAAAACATTTTAAGAAAAACATTTTACTTGGTTACTCAGGATTAAGCAATTAAATCAATTAAAAACTCAAACCGATGTAATCCTGTAATTGAATGTCTTTGCCTTTGTCACCAACACAGTTCTGTACTCCCCTTGTCCTGTAAACTCCCCCTCAACTAGTCAAACGGTTGCATCAACAACTTTATGCTCACCATCGTCATCCTAAGTTTCAGGTTGTCCTTTGGACTTTGTAAAACTCTTTCCAAAACATTGTGTGTGACATATTTTCCCCTTGAGAATCAAGTCGTTGAATCAAATAGATTCTCAGTTATCAATAACTCTTTACTCTTGCAGATGTCATTCACTGTCATGTGCTAAGAACCTCCACTATCAACAACCAAAATGGTATTAATAGTCCCTCTTGGTAAATCTTGCACAACTAACAAGAAACATTAATTTGAAATTGGGACCCAAGCCATGGTAGTCATGGGTCGTCCATCTGTATCAAAATAATAAACCTCACTCCATTCACAATCGAATCTTTCATCTATTTTCGGTGATTGCTCCGACGAGTCAGAAACAGAAACTTTAGATTTCCAAACATACTTCTGTTCATTAAGTTCTATTTGCTTAAAATGTGAAGTGTTTGAACATTTTCATTCATTTGAAAAATGTTTAAATTGTGAAAACTCTTGTTTTTCTAAAAGTTTTCTCAATCTTCTGTTTCTCCTCCGTCTTTTAGGTCTAGAAAGCCTAACCTCAGATTTTGATTTACTCTTTGGTGTATCACGAGGTTTAACCACATTTGGGTTAACATAAGGCTTACGAAGACTTCTTACCTTTTCTGGAGTAACATGTCGGTTACCTTTGGCGTTGTGAGGACAAGCAATCCTAAGGTGACCCACAAGACCACAGTAAAAGCAAGATCTCGTCTCACGATATTCTCTCATATAAGGAATCTTCACACGATAAGCTACACTTGAAGAAGATTCGCCTACATAAACTTCTTTTGGTTTTATGTTCTCTGGAACTCCAGATTTTGCAACAGGTTTTGATTCAGGCTTCATCTTCTCAGGAACGACATGCTTCTTTCCTTTATTTTTGTAAGGACATGTCACCATAATGTGTCCCATCTCATTAAAATGAAAACATGTACGCTTGTCTTTATAATCTCTGACATATGGAACTCTCCTTGAATATGAAGAACTTCCAAATGTATAATTTCCAGATGAATTAGAATCAACCTTTGAGTCTTCTTTCTTAATCTCTTTCGGTATCCCCTCTACCTTAGCTTCATCAAAATATTCATCATCACTCTCATCAGAATACACCATATCTTCACCTATGACTGGATTCACCTTCAACACGGTCTTAGGATCTAAATCCTCATCTTTTATAATCTCAGGTGTAACAGAATAATTTCCGTTGAATGGTGGAGGAACATAACCAATACCATTAGTTCGCTTCCCCTCTTTAGTATTATTATGATAATGTTCTAATAAGAATGATGAATTTCCAAAGCTTTCTAACTTTCTGTGTAATTTGATCACTTCTGCTTTATATTCAGCTAGTTCCTTATCTTTCTCTACAAGATCATTATTTCTCTTCTCAATTTCTGCAAAGGACATATCCAAGTGATATGCCTGCTTTTTGATCTTCAAAGTTAGAGAACTTATATCCCTCTTCAGTGATTCTATTCTCTCAATACACATATTCTCATTATCTTTTAATTTCTGATTTACCGTGTGCATCGATTTCATATCAGAAATGAGGTTTACGTTGTCATCCATAACCCTCATCATTTTATCCTTCACTGAAATATAGTTAGAACAAAACGTTTCAGAGTTAGAAACAACCTAAGGTTTTAGTTCTGAAGAAGATGCACCAGTTGCCATGAATACGTCATCATCAGCTTCACTCTTTTGAGCAACAATGACAGGCTCTGCATCAGTTTCTGATACACTCAAATCATCTTCAACTGTCTGAAAGCTTTCTTCACTCATCACATCAGTCTCAGTAGATTGAGTACTTTCACCAGAACGAATACTCTCACTATCAGTTAAATCTACAGAAGAATCACTTTGAGAATCACCTTGCTTCTCCAATACTTCGTTGATCAAGACCACGAACGCTTGAGAAGTTGCTTCACCCTTTTTCTTCAATGCTTCCCATAGATCTCTTGAATTTGGATACTTCCCGAGACTATGAATGATTTCTTTAGGTAAAGACATCGTTAAAGTTTCACGCGTCTTCATCTCTCGATCAAACTTCTGCTTTTCTACTTTAGTAAGAGCTGTCACTGGTTTAGGAACATCATAATATCCCATATAGTCATAAGTAGGATGCACATATCCTTCAAATATGGATGTCCAAAAGTTTTTATCAGTTTCTGATACGAACTGTTCGAACCGGACTTTCCAGCTATGAAAATCTGATATGCACAAAAGCCTCAGTGGCATAGTTTTAATCTCATTATCATCACATGAAATTGACATTTTGAAATTTTTGCGAAAATATCTGAAAAAAAAGTTCCCACAAAAATACTCTTTTTTTAAAATTTCTTCAAAATTTCAAAAATGATACAAAACGACCATATAAGCTTTCTCTAAAAAATTTGAACAAGAAGAAATTTCCCGCCAAAAAATTGAAATTTTTTTTTTTAATATCAAGCGAACTTAATAAGTTCGCCTGACAAAATTCACCTGAAACTGACCCGAGCGAACTTGTTAAGTTCGCCTAATCTGCACCAAGCGAAATTATTAAGTTCGCCTCTCTAAGTTCGCCTGCAACAGAATTGCTAAGTTCGTCTGCATCAGCTGTTCAACCAAACACGAAAAAAAAATTCTGAAAATCATCATATCTTGCTGAATTGATGGAATTTGATTAAATTGAATCGTAGGAATGTGTAGGAACTGATTAGGAACACTTCTATCGGATCAATTTCATCAAAAGAATCCAAAATCAATTCAAAATGATCAAAAATCTTCCATTTTTATCAAGAACACAAAAAAAGATGAAAAATCTTCAAAATCTCTGAAATTTGATGTTGATTGGACACGAAAACACCATGAATCTTCTGCTAATCAAGAGCAAAAGCTTTGATACCACTTGTAGGTCCCTAACTCGGTGCGTGACGGATCTCTAGACTCGCGGTATGACACGGTGATAACGTGCGAAATCCATGATCAACGTGTAACTCAATCAAAAACAACGGTGTAAATAAACTCTTCGTATTTCCACCACAATATTAGTTTACAATAATTCTGTCTCTAATCAGTTCCTCCTGATATCGTGTCTCTCTCAAGTCTACTACGATTCTGTCTACTGATATCTCCTATTTATAGCCACAGACCTGCAATAGGCGAACTTAACAAATTCGCCTCTATAGATGCTTAGGCGAACTTGTTAAGTTCGCCTCTCTATGAACTTGCACTTAGGATTCCTTAGGCGAACTTAACAAGTTCGCTCCTAAAGATGCTTCACTACGAACTTACACAGAATTTTATCAAAAGTTACAAAACATGTCCTAACAAGGCATTGAGTTGGTGGAGATCGATTGAAAGAATCAAGTCTTCTGCTGAAATGAAAAAGATGAATTGGGATGACATGAAAAAGCTACCGATCAATAAGTTCTGCCCGTAGAACGAGATTGACAGAATTGAGAGGGAATTTCTGGGGGCTCTGTGCTGGCAGTATGACTTATCTCCAGTACACCTCCAAATACCAAGAGTTGGCTCAGTTGGTTCCACATCTTGTGGACACTGAGGAAAAGAGGATCAAGTATTGCATCAAGGGACTACCACAAAGGGTCCGTGCGCACATTAAAGCAAATGCTCCTACAAGCTTTGAATCTGTGGTGTCACTTGGTGGGATAGTTTATAATGACTTCGAATCCATAGACCCACTGCCTACTGAGAAGAAAGGGACAAATGTGGTTAAGCAGCCAACAAAAGAGTGGGCAGTCCCGGGGTGAAGAAGCTGAGGATAGAGGATGGGAGTGATTGTGCAAAGTGTGGACGAAAGCACTCTGGGGAGTGCCGTGTGGGTCTGAGCATTTGCTATCGATGCGGGAAGAAGGGGCATTATTCTAGAGAGTTTCCTGGTGCACCGTCATGCTATAACTGTGGAATCCCTAGCCATCTGGCCAAGGACTATCGTAAACCTAAAGCTGCTGGCACAGAGAAAGGAAAAGAGCCCGAGAAGTGAAAGGCAAGGACTCGAGCGTATGCATTAACACAAGAAGAATCTAGGGGCGATCCAGATGTGGTGTCAGGTACGTTCATCCTTGATCATACCTTTGTATGTGTCACACCCCCAAATTTCAAATAACGGAGTTTTACCGTTTTGGGAAGTGACTAACCAGGATCTCAGACATTAGTTACTTTGAACGACTCTACATGGGACTCAAATGAAAATACCATTAAAAATCAAAGTTCAATGCGGAAGCGTAACGAAAAGTAAATGCGCAAAATACACCCAAAACCAAAGTCCAAAGAGTCCAAAATGTCCAACCAACCAAAATACAATACAAGGAAGTCATAAAATATATCATAAGTAAAATAGTTGAATCCCATGCATGTACTAACGTGCACCTTATGTCTTAGCTTAGCGATCTGAGAAAACATGTAAGAAAAAGTGTCAACACAAGGTTGGTGAGTTCACAGGTTTCAAATAAATACGTAAGCGTTTACCAGATTTATGATCATTCAATATGTATCTAAAGGTAGCTAACCTATGTTCATGTTTAGCTCAAGTGCTCGCAACCGAAACTGACTGTTTGTTTATTGCCTCCTGCCAGGTCTATCAAAACTGGCCATGTGAGTAGGCTAACATTTCACCCGTTCGATATCCAATCGAGTTAGCGCGACTAACGCGGGTGGGATTTGTCAAACCCAGTAGTACTACTAAACATTACCTCGCTAAGATCCATATTAACGGTTCGAGATAAGATGAGGACTTTCTATGATAGCGTGTTACACTTAGCTTTAACATTGATAGCATATGAAATACAAAATCTCAAAATCAGTTTAAGCATGTTTTCTCCCCCAAGTTAAAACAGTAAAAAGGGGCCGTGAAAACTCACCTGCTTGGCGTTGAAGGTAGTTTCACACAAGAAGTAAGTTGGAACCATGAGTGTAAGTCTCAAAAGACCTACGAATGTCCTAAAATTATAAACATATAAATTAGGAACGATAATGAGAATTGTGACTGTGACACGGGAACGAGGAACGTCTTAAAGACTGCTCCAATAAACGAGAGTGGACGAACGTGTCCACGGGTTTAGGAATTACTTTACGTGACGAATGACAGAAATAATAAATAAAATCGGGTGTTTTGTCATTCATGAAAATTGAGAAGATAAATATATATATATATATATATATACGAGTAAATAATATAACTACTTATATTATTATTTAGTCTCAATCGATACACAATGTTATAAAATGATTCGAAATAATATAAATATATATATTATTTAATAATACGGGTCACAATTTGAAAATAATATAAACGTATTATTTTATACGAATTTACGGCTTAAAAATAATATAAACATATTATTTTTACTTGATAATAATAACAATATATTATTTATAAAAGTGGGTATAATTTAAAAAAAAATATGTTAATAATTCAAACCCGAGCCTACGGGCTATTTCCCGGGTTAAAACACATTTACATAGTAATATAATATTATAAAGTTTAATCTTTATTAATTTAATAATCCAGAAAAAATGTTTTAAAAATGATTGTGGGAGCCCGGTCTCGAACCCGGGTCTCTCCCACACGCGCACACAGCTCTAACCAGTCCCGACCGCTAGGTTATCGCAACAGAACCCGGAACACATTGGTTTTAACGTTCGCGTCCCTGTGGTTTCCCTCCCACGCGAACAACGATCGAATCCAGTCCCAAACCCACAAATCCGGTCGTGTTTTGAACAAGGTAACAAGGGGTTTTAATCAGACGAGTACCGGCGAGTATGAGGTCGAGTTTAATTGCAAAACTATTTAGTTTATGATCGATTAATGCTCGACCGAAATTATGAAACCCTAGTTAAAAATATAAGATTGACTTGTTAAAATCCGATGTTAACAGATGTTATAATCATAGGGCTTTTAACAAGCAATGATTTGCGAGTCTAATGACTTGATTCAATTTCATTATGATTGAGTTCCAGATCGAAAACCCCAATTCGAACCAAGAACAAGCCCTAATTTACGGGCCAAACACAATTCGAAGTTATAAATTGAAATTTATAGAGGGTTTTTATTGTACATAGGTTTGCGAAACTGTTGATGTAAGTTAATTTGATTGAGATTAGGTTTAGGGTCGAAACCCCCAAATTGATTTAAGAACAAACCCTAATTACTGGGTGTTACACAATTCGATGTTACTTGATTGAATTATCATAGGGCTTTCGATCAGAGAGTGTTTGCGAATCTATCTATCAAAATTATTTGGATTGAGATCACGATTAGAGTAGTGTTTGATTAAACCGAATTGGTTATGAACCCTAGAATCGGTTCGAGTTAAATTCGGTGTTATAAGCCTTGGGTATGATAGGGCTTTCGATCTAGGTATGAAAACGAAACTACATAAGGGTTTAATTACCACAATGGTGCTCGAATTGATGGTGTTCGATCAAAACCGACGCCGACTGCGACTGTAGTGATCTCCGGCGTTGTCTGCTGCTTCTCCGACTAATTTGATTTGTGTGAAGCTTCAGGGGGGTTCGAATGAAGTTTGCAGGTGATTATTTTGTGAGTATGATAATTGGAATGATCGAATTGGTGAATTATGTTAATGATTCGACGGTTTCGGAATAACTCGTCATTAATTTGATTAATTTGTTAATGATGGATGATTTAATTGATGATTAAGGTCGTTAAAGATAAAAATCGAGTGCTAACGTTTCCAATTTTCATAGAATCGATTTGCAATTTCGGTTTTGATTGGATTTCCACGAGTTTGACTTCAAAAAGTCAAATAGGATTGAATTGATTTTATTTTGACTTTGGGAAGTCAACAATTCAGTTTGGTATAATTACACAATTAGTCCTTGCAGTTTTGAGTTGATATTGTGACCGAATTAGTCCTTGGGGTTAGATTTGATTAACGGGGTTAAGTTTTTAATAAGAAACTTAATGGAATAGTTAACGGGGTTAACCTAAAAAGTCGGATTGTCACATCATTCTCTAGTTGAAAGAATTTTCGTCCCGAAAATTAGAATAACTAAAAAAAATTTCTGTTGTGTCACATCATCCCCTAGTTGAAAGAATTTTCGTCCCGAAAATTAAATAGTACCTTAAGAATTTGACGCGGAGTGCTTGAACAGATTAGGATATTTGCGCATCATCTGATCCTCGCGCTCCCACTTGAATTCCGGTCCGCGTTTCGAGTTCCAACGAACTCTGACAATAGGGATCTTACTGTGCTTTAACGTTTTAACTTCTCTATCCATAATTTCCACAGGTTCTTCGATGAAACGTAACTGTTCATCAACGTGTAGTTCCTCAAGAGGAACTGCGAGAGATTCGTCAACTAGACATTTCTTCAAATTTGAGATGTGAAAGACGTTGTGTACACCACTCAGTCCTTCAGGTAAGTCCAGTTGATACGCTACTGGTCCGATTCTCTTTAATATTTTGAAAGGTCCATCATAACAAGGATTCAGTTTGCCTCGTTTTCCGAAATGAATGACACCTTTCCAAGGTGAGTCTTTGAGTAAGACCATGTCTCCTACTTGAAACTCCAAAGGTTTACGACGCTTGTCGGCATAGCTCTTTTGACGATCACGAGCTGCCGCCATACGGTTTCTAATTTGAACGATCTTTTCATAAGTTTCAAATACAAGTTCAGGACCTGTGAGTTGGCTATCTCCAACCTCGGTCCAACAAATGGGAGAACGGTATTTCCGTCCATAAAGTGCTTCAAATGGAGCTGCCTTGATGCTAGTGTGATAGCTGTTGTTGTAGGAGAACTCCACCAACGGTAGGTGAGACTCCCAAGTGTTACCGAAATCGATCACACAAGCTCGTAGCATGTCCTCCAGAGTTTGGATAGTACGTTCTGTTTCGCCATCAGTTTGAGGATGGTATGCTATGCTCATATCTAAACGCGTGCCTAAGGCCTTATGTAACGACTGCCAGAAACGAGAAGTGAATCGTGCATCACGATCCGAAATAATGGAGATTGGCACCCCGTTCCGAGAGACTATTTCTTTCAAGTATGTACGAGTAAGCTTATCCATTTTGTCGGTTTCCTTGATTACTAGAAATGAGCAGATTTTGTTAATCGATCAACAATTACCCATATAGTATCACATCCAGTAGGGGTTCGTGGTAATTTGGTGATGAAATCCATGGATATTTGTTCCCATTTCCACATGGGAATTTCTGGTTGTTGTAGAAGACCGGATGGTTTTTGATATTCAACTTTGACCTTCGCGCAGGTCAGACACTTACTAATATAGGTGGCTATATCGGCCTTCATCTTCGGCCACCAATATAGTACGTTTAGATCATGGTACATTTTATCGGAACCCGGATGGATGGAGTAACGAGATTTATGAGCTTCATCCAAGATTAGTTCCCTTAAGTTTCCGAACACTGGAATCCATATTCGTTCGACGAAGTAACGAATTCCATTAGATTTTACCTCAAGTTGTGCTTCCATACCACGTGTACCTTCTAACGGTAGGTTATCTTCTTTCAAGGCTTCAAGTTGAGCACTACGGATTCTGTCAGGCAATCCAGGGTGAATAGTGAGTTGTAACGCTCGAACTCGTTTGGGTTTCGTTTCCTTTCGGCTTAGTGCATCAGCCACAACGTTAGCTTTACCCAGATGATACCGGATCGCACAGTCGTAATCATTTAAAAGTTCAACCCAACGACGTGGTCGCATGTTCAACTCTTTCTACTCGAAGATATGCTGGAGGCTTTTGTGATCGGTGTAGATGGTGCATTTGGTACCGTACAAGTAATGTCTCCATATCTTAAGTGCAAAAACTACTGCTCCCAACTCTAGATCATGAGTGGTGTAGTTTTTCTCGTGAATCTTTAACTGACGTGAAGCGTATGCGATTACCTTCTCGCGTTGCATTAAGACACAACCCAGACCTTGAATAGATGCATCACAATACACTACAAATCATCGGTTCCTTCCGGAAAAAATAGGTGCACGGCAAAGTTTCTGTTTGAGGTGCTGGAAAGCTGACTCTTGGTTATCGCCCCAATTATAGGATTTTCCTTTTTGAGTTAGGGCGGTGAGAGGTTGTGCAATCTTTGAAAATCCTTCGATAAAACGACGGTAATATCCTGCCAATCCCATAAATTGTCGCACCTCAGTCGGAGTCGTCGGTGCTGCCCAATTCTTGATGGCTTCTATTTTGGATGGGTCGACATGTATCCCTTTCTCATTAACCACATGCCCTAGAAACTGAACTTCCCGGATCCAAAATTCACACTTGGAAAACTTAGCATACAGTTGTTCTCGCTTTAGTAGTTCCAAAATTAGGCATAGATGTTCCTCATGTTCCTCCTTGTTCTTGGAATAGATGAGGATGTCGTCGATGAAAACGATAACGAACTGGTCAAGGTAAGGCTTACACACACGGTTCATGAGGTCCATGAATACTGCGGGTGTGTTGGTTAAACTGAAAGGCATGACCATAAATTCGTAATGGTCGTACCTCGTTCTGAATGCAGTCTTAGAGATATCTTCTTCTCGGACTCTTAACTGATGATAGTCGGACCTAAGGTTTATTTTGGAATAGAAACTTGATCCTTGGAGTTGATCAAAAAGGTCATCTATACGAGGTAAAGGGTAGCGGTTCTTAATTGTGACTTTATTCAGCTCCCGGTAATCAATACACATACGGAAAGTACCGTCCTTCTTCTTGACAAATAATACCGGAGCTCCCCACGGTGATGAACTAGGTCGGATGAAACCTTTATCCAATAAATCTTGCAATTGAGTGGACAGTTCCTGCAATTCACTGGGTGCCAGTCTGTAAGGTGCCCGAGCAATCGGTGCTGCTCCGGGTGCTAAATCAATTTGGAATTCAACTTGACGGTGCGGTGGCAGACCGGGCAGATCCTCGGGAAACACTTCCAAAAATTCACGCACAACGGGAATATTTTCGATCTTCTTCTCTTCTGAGGGCTGCTCAGCAACAAGGGCCAAAATGGTCGTATGCCCCTTTCGAAGACATTTTTGTGCTTTCATGAAGGATATAATGCCCATGACTGCACCAACTCTTTCGCCTTGGATGGAAAGGGTTTCTCCATTCGAGAGAGGTATACGTACAATCTTCTCACGACATATAATTTCGGCTTGGTTTTTAGATAACCAATTCATGCCGACAATTATATCAAAACTACCAAGTATGACCGGCATAAGGTCGATATCAAATGTATGTGTAGCTAGCTCCAGTTTACATCCTTTAAGTATGTGAGTTGCCTCAATTATTTGGCCGTCAGCTATCTCTATTGTATACTTATCTTCTAATAGAGATGAAGTTCCTTTTATCATATTACTAAATTTCTTAGATATAAAACTTCTATCAGCACCGGTGTCAAAAAGGACAGAAGCAAAGAAATTATTTACGAGGAACTTACCGGTGACCACATTATGGTCATAACGGGCTTCTCCAGATCCTAGTACGAAGGCTCGTCCCTTCGCACCATTTCCTCCCCCATTGCCATTGTTACCACCATTACCATTGTTATTCTGGTTAGGGTTGTGATTTCCATTACCCCTTTCTTCAACTGAGGACAGTTCTTCCGTATATGCCCTTCCTTTCCACAATCAAAGCAAGCCCTAGTAGATCCCGGTTGTTGAAAGGGTTGTTTAGTTTGTAATTCACCCCTGCAGTCCTTAGCAGCATGGCCTATTTTACCGCACCTCTGGCAACGATTGCAGAACCCAAAGTGGTGAAAGTTACACTTGTTACACTCCGGGGACTTCCCCGCATAACCACCCTGGTTTTGGCCAGAAGAGGTCGACTGATTGAAGTCTTGGTAGGCTCAAACCTACGCTGTTGCTGTTGTTGCGGTTGGTTAAACTGGGGTTGGTTGGGTTGAGGTCCTTTGTAGTGGGAGTTGGAGTGGTTGTGGGTGTTGGAATGGTGATCGAACTTGCGTTTGTGGCTGTCGGTGGGTTTAGCAACTAAACCCCTCGGAGGTAGGGTTCCTTGCGTCACCGCTTGGTCGGTTAACTTATGCGCAAGTCGAATGGTTTGTTGGATAGTGGCAGGATTGGATGAAGTAACCATGCTTTGTATTTGAGGCACTAGACCTCCAATGTAAAAGTTCTATTCTTTTGTAGTCAGGAGTTACCATATGCGAACACATAGTAGCCAGTTCGTGTGAACGAGTGGTGTAGAGTTCAATTTCCGAACCCTCCATCTTAAGGTTCCAGAACTCTCCCTCTAACTTTTGGATCTCATCTCGTGGGCAGTATTCTTCCTTCATCATTGCTTTAAATTCCTCCCACGGGAGTCCATTTGCCATTGCCAGTCCCAACATTTGAACTTGGGCATTCCACCATGTCAGGGCCGGGCCTTCTAAAGTTCCAGCAGCAAACTTCACTTGGTTAGCCACCGGGCAGTTGCACATGGCTATTACTGATTCAACCTTCTCAAACCAGCGAAGTAATCCAACGGCTCCTTTAGCTCCACTAAAGGTGTGGGGCTTGCAATCCATGAATGCTTTGAAAGTGCAGGTTGGTTGTTGGTTTTGCTGATTTTGCTGGCCTGGATTTAGAAATACAAATTGAATTGGAATTATAGAGTTTAGAAAGATGTTTTTAGGAGAAGGATTGACACTATTAGTCAATAGTTAGAGCATTTACCTGCAGCATTCTGCGCTGCTAGGGCCTCCGCCACACTATCATTTATCAATGCTGCTAGCTCTGCTGTCGTCATGTTAATGGTACCACGACCACCGGCACGGCCTCCGCGTCCTCTCCCAGACATGATTCTTCACAATCACAAATGAAAAAAAAACAATGAGAAATATATCGCATATTAAACATTATTCAGGTACGAGTAAGGAGATACAACATCTAATATTTTGAAAATTAGATAAATTGTAAGGCTACAAAATAAATAACTCAAATATTAAACTTCTCATGCTTTTATTGGATGGGAACAACCTTACCCATCTAGGTTTGGAAAGAGAAATAACATAGGCAAACGCAAACATGAAAAGGAAGATAGAATAGGAAGATCATCAGGCATCTTCGTCATCGGAAGAAACATACGATTGTGCATCGTCTATCTCAACCGGTTCTTCTTCCACAGGCTCCTCCTCGAAAGGCTCTTCTTCAAAAGGTTCCTCCTCAAAAGGTTCCTCCTCATTGTCAGATACTGGAATGTCTTCCGGAAATAGGGCCGCTTGTAGTTGGGCTTCCAAGTGAGTCACCCTCTCTTGAAGACCTTCAGCAGTGTGGTTTGCCACATGTAGCTGAGCTTCCATAGCAGCTAATCTCTCTAACACTCCTTCCATATCATCATCCATAGTGTCGGCCCTAGTCTCTAGATATGCCACACGATCCACTAAAAGGTTATGAACATGGTCCGTTGCAGCTAGTTCGGTAGTCAACTGTTCTATTCCTATCTTGTTGTCTTCTATTTGGGGTCCATTCTTCAGAAGTTTAGGTATCTCCTCGGTGGCATCTTGTACAATACTAAATTCCTTCGACATATGAGATACGAATGCTGCGAAAGCTTGTTCCATGGTGCATGGTAAGCTAGGTAGTGTAGATGATGAAGATGCGGATCCAAAGTAAGGTGATGGAACATCTCCCATTTCGATCCATCTTTGGATCATATGTGGGTATACGTCCCAATTGAGAGCATAATCCAATGCTCGTGCGTTACTCGGTTCGCCTTGGTCAACTGAATGGTTACCCGAAGTAGGCCGGCGCCTTTTGGGTTCCGGGGATGAGAGTACAGGTGCCTTATGCCCTTATGCGTTAGGTGATGGAGGTGGGGTTGACGACATGATCCTGCAACATTATGTATAAGTGCCAAACATCCAAATGACATGTAACTAATGTGTAAGGCTATAGTCTAGTATGCAATCCTAGTTCTTTATAACCAATGGCTCTGATACCAATCTGTCACACCCCCAAATTTCAACTAACGGAGTTTTACCGTTTTGGGAAGTGACTAACAAGGATCTCAGACATTAGTTACTTTGAACGACTCTACATGGGACTCAAATAAAAATACCATTAAAAATCAAAGTTCAATGCGGAAGCGTAACGAAAAGTAAATGCGCAAAATACACGCGCCCAAAACCAAAGTCCAAAGAGTCCAAAATGTCCAACCAACCAAAATACAATACAAGGAAGTCATAAAATATATCATAAGTAAAATAGTTGAATCCCATGCATGTCCTAACGTGCACCTTGTGTCTTAGCTTAGCGACCTGAGAAAACATGTAAGAAAAAGTGTCAACACAAGGTTGGTGAGTTCACAGGTTTCAAATAAATACGTAAGCGTTTACCAGATTTATGATCATTCAATATGTATCTATAGGAAGCTAACCTATGTTCATGTTTAGATCAAATGCTCGCAACCGAAACTGACAGTTTGTTTATTGCCTCCTGCCAGCTCTATCAATACTGGCCATGTGAGTAGGCTAACATTTCACCCGTTCGATATCCAATTGAGTTAGCGTGACTAACGCGGGTGAGATTTGCCAAACCCAGTAGTACTACTAAACATTACCTCCCTAAGATCCATATTAACGGTTCGAGATAAGATGAGGACTTTCTGTGATAGCGTGTTACACTTAGCTTTAACGTTGATAGCATATGAAATACAAAATCTCAAAATCAGTTTAAGCATGTTTTCTCCCCCAAGTTAAAACAGTAAAAAGGGGCCGTGAAAACTCATCTGCTTGGCGTTGAAGGTAGTTTCACACTAGAAGTAAGTTGGAACCACGAGTGTAAGTCTCAAAAGACCAACGAATGTCCTAAAATTATAAACATATAAATTAGGAACGATAATAGGAATTGTGACTGTGACACGGGAACGAGGAACGTCTTAAAGACTGCTCCAATAAACGAGTGTGGACGAACGTGTCCACGGGTTTAGGATTTATTTACGCGACGAATGACAGAAATAATAAATAAAATCGGGTGTTTTGTCATTCATGAAAATTGAGAAGATAAATATATATATATATATACGAGTAAATAATATAACTACTTATATTATTATTTAGTCTCAATCGATACACGATGTTATAAAATGATTCGAAATAATATAAATATATATATTATTTAATAATACGGGTCACAATTTGAAAATAATATAAACGTATTATTTTATACGAATTTACGGCTTAAAAATAATATAAACATATTATTTTTACTTGATAATAATAACAATATATTATTTATAAAAGTGGGTATAATTTATAAAAATATGTTAATAATTCAAACCCGAGCCTACGGGCTGTTTCCCGGGTTAAAACACATTTACATAGTAATATACTATTATAAAGTTTGATTTTTATTAATTTAATAATCCAGAAAAAATGTTTTAAAAATGATTGTGGGAGCCCGGTCTCGAACCCGGGTCTCTCCCACACACGCACACAGCTCTAACCAGTCCCGGCCGTTAGGCTATCGCAACAGAACCCGGAACACATTGGTTTTAACGTTAGCGTCCCTGTGGTTTCCCTCCCACGCGAACAACGATCGAATCCAGTCCCAAACCCACAAATCCGGTCGTGTTTTGAACCAGGTAACAAGGGGTTTTAATCAGTCGAGTACCGGCGAGTATGAGGTCGAGTTTAATTGCAAAACTATTTAGTTTATGATCGATTAATGCTCGACCGAAATTATGAAACCCTAGTTAAAAATATAAGATTGACTTGTTAAAATCCGTTGTTAACAAATGTTATAATCATAGGGCTTTTAACAAGCAATGATTTGCGAGTCTAATGACTTGATTCAATTTCATTATGATTGAGTTCCAGATCAAAAACCCCAATTCGAACCAAGAACAAGCCCTAATTTACGGGCCAAACACAATTCGAAGTTATAAATTGAAATTTATAGAGGGTTTTTATTGTACATAGGATTGCGAAACTGTTGATTGCTGTTAATTTGATTGAGATTAGGTTTAGGGTCGAAACCCCCAAATTGATTTAAGAACAAACCCTAATTTATGGGTGTTACACAATTCGATGTTACTTGATTGAATTATCATAGGGCTTTCAATCAGAGAGTGTTTGCGAATCTATCTATCAAAATTATTTGGATTGAGATCGCGATTAGAGTAGTGTTTGATTAAACCGAATTGGTTAAGAACCCTAGAATCGGTTCGAGTTAAATTCGGTGTTATAAGCCCTGGGTTTGATAGGGATTTCGATCTAGCTATGAAAACGAAACTACAGAAGTGTTTAATTACCACAATGGTGCTCGAATTGATGGTGTTCGATCAAAACCGACGTCGACTGCGACTATAGTGATCTTCGGCGTTGTCTGCTGCTTCTCCGACTAATTTGATTTGTGTGAAGCTTCAGGGGGGTTCGAACGAAGTTTGCAGGTGATTATTTTGTGAGTATGATAATTGGAATGATGGAATTGGTGAATTATGTTAATGATTCGACGGTTTCGGAATAACTCATCATTAATTTGATTAATTTGTTAATGATGGATGATTTAATTGATGATTAAGGTCGTTAAAGATAAAAATCGAGTGCTAACGTTTCCAATTTTCATAGAATCGATTTGCAATTTTGGTTTTGATTGGATTTCCATGAGTTTGACTTCAAAAAGTCAAACATGATTGAATTGATTTGATTTTGACTTTGGGAAGTCATCAATTCAGTTTGGTATAATTACACAATTAGTCCTTGCAGTTTTGAGTTGATATTGTGACCGAATTAGTCCTTGGGGTTAGATTTGATTAACGGGGTTAAGTTTTTAATAAGAAACTTAACGGAATAGTTAACGGGGTTAACCTAAAAAGTCGGATTGTCACAGTATATGTACTATTTGATTCGGGTTCCAGCAGGAGTTTTATATCATCCTCTATGTGTAGAAGAATGAAATGCAAAGTTACTAAAGTAGAACAGGCCTTTAATGTGGAAACTGCAGTGGGCAAGACCAGGGTAGTAAATGAATTGGTAGATAATTGCACGATAAAAATACATGGCCATAGATTCCAAGTTAGGTTATATGTTATGACCATGGGAGGGTTTGATATAGTTTTGGGTATGGATTGGTTGGCTGCCAACGAAGCCCGGATTGTATGTAGACGAAAGATAGTTCAGCTCAAAGCTCCAGACGGTAGCGAAGTTTTGGTTTACGGGGATCGTGACAGTTCGTTAACGAACGTCATATCGATGATAAAGGCAGAGAAGTATATAGGGCGCGGATGCGAGGCGTACCAGGCCTATGTGATAGACAATGATTTAAAAGTGAAAGCGTTGAAAGACGTACCAGTGGTATGTAATTTTTCGAAGGTGTTTCCTAAGGAGTTACCTGGGTTACCACCTGACCGGGAGACAGAGTTCCAGATAGACTTAGTGCCAGGTGCCCAGCCCATGGCTAAAGCACCGTACCGAGTTGCTCCTCTGGAGATGAAAGAGGTAATGATACAATTGGAAGAACTTTTGGATAGGGGTTTTATCAAGTCGAGCATTTCTCCATGGGGTGCTCCGGTTCTGTTTGTAAAGAAGAAAGATGGTGCCATGAGAATGTGCATCGACTATAGAGAGTTGAACAAACGTACAGTAAAGAACAAATATCCGCTACCATGGATCGATGATCTGTTCGACCAACTACAAGGCGCAAGATGGTTCTCCAAGATCGATCTGCGGCTGAGATATCATCAGTTAAAGGTAAGGGAAGAGGACATACCTAAGACAGCGTTTCACAAGCGGTATGGGCATTACGAATTCCGTGTGATGTCATTCGGTTTGACCAATGCTCCAGCAACATTCATGAGTATGATGAACCAAGTGTGTAGACCAATGATGGACAAGTCAGTGATAGTATTCATAGATGACATACTTGTTTATTCGAAGAGTGAAGGTGACCATGATTTTCATCTTCGAGAAGTACTAGAGACGCTACAGAAAGAAACGTTGTATGCCAAGTTCTCCAATTTCATGTTCTGGCTTAAGGAAGTCCAATTCTTAGGTCACGTTATTAACGCATGCGGCATTATGGTTGACCCAGCTAAGATAGAGGCGGTACAAGAATGGGAAATCCCGTGTGTGCGTAATCGATCATAAACCATCCCCAGGCCCAATTAAAGTTTCAACTTGATCAAATTGCACGGCCTAAATCAAATTCAAACAAATTTGACTATTCTGAGTCAAACCAAGTTAAATCAGGAAGGAATCCATCAAATTGAAACGCGTTTTTTACAGCAACCACGCGTAGGCTAGTTAAGTATGAATCCCGGCCATAAACACGATCCAATTCATCAAGGATCGAATGAATTGATGCGTAAATCACATCGACAGCTGTCATCTTCAAATCCGGATCGATTTAGTCGATTTAGACAAAATTAAACGCTACAAACCATTCCCACACACCTTCACATCTAAGTCTTTATTCCATTAAGTGTTATTCTAAGTTTTACCACACACCTTCACATCTAAGTCTTTATACACCCTCATCCTTACACACTACATTACCACTACCTTTTTGTGAACAAAACTCAAACCATTGGGCCTAATGCCCATTAATAAGAAACTAAGGAGCCCACTTACCCTCCAAGAAGAGGAAGCCTGCTAGAGTAAATAATCCTCACCTTTGGGCCTCAAATCCCAGTCCATAATGATTCTTATCATGACCATGAGCCTAAACGATAGTGTTGTTAGTACATGATGGCTGGAAGAGTGTGTGTAGACCCATGATATATTTTGGTTAAGAAAAGACCGGGTACTTAATTGTGTCCCTTGGGACCCACCCCTCTTTCTTGGGAATTCTCGTCATGGGTACACTAATTATAGGTCAAGTGTTACTCCTAAAATACTATTGTGAAGACTCAGTGTCATGACTAGTCAAACTCTGAATTCATGAAAACTCCTATATTTAACACTTAGTATTTTTTTTATATACCGCTTACAATCTTTTCCCTCTTTCTGCTAGAAATAGACTCCTACTCTCCTCCCTCCCTGGTATACTATCCCGGAGCAGAGTCTTAACAGGAAAAAAACATTGGATCACTAGACTATCGGTCACCAACCCCCCAGCTACTAGATCAATGTTTGACATAATGGCAGATTGGATCAGGAACACAGGACCGAGACTTGGAGCATCTGGATCACCTCCATCAAGAAATCTGTATCAGGCACCCCATCTACACAACCAGTTACCATCCCCTATGAGAGACCCCTACCTTGCACCCGACCCATATCACCCAGACCCAAGGGCAAGGCAAACCATGGCACCCACTAGTGCTATGGGAGTCCCATTTTATGTCATCCACCAATACGTGAGAACCTCAGAGTTTGTGAGACAAGGGATGGAGCACGGGATAAGACACGACCTGCTAGGTCAGAGAATAGACAGCCTAGTGGATCAAGTGTGGTGCCAGGAGGAGAAAATTGCAAGCCTGGAAGAAGAAAAGGAAATACTTGAGGAACGCACGGAAGCAGCTAGAGCTGAGGCCAGATTTTCTGTCTGAGTAACAATAGGGATGTTCGTCTTAGTGCTTATCTGCTTTCTAGTGGAAAGCTACATAAGACATTAGCAAGAGTTTCTACTTCTTGTCTTTAAATTTCAGTTTGAGAACCACTTCCTTACGTTTGGAATAAATGTTCAACATTTCAGCATTTAATAATAAGTTTTATATTACTCATTGATTTGATACAACAAGTGTGAAATGCATCTGTCACATTTTTATCAGAATCCTCCAAATATCACCTTCATTCATTGCAATCTAGTACCCTACCTAAAACCTTCTTCGTAAACAAATCATCATAGTTTAAACAACACCGTCATTTTATTTATCAAACCCTAAGTTTGTAGATACGAATGGGATGTAAATTTTCATTAAGCATTTCTACCTTGAAAGGGAATTTAATACAAACTAATTTATGAAACAGTATCTAAATTAATTACAACTTTACCTTGCTTGTTTAGCCATTATAAATCATTGCTTAAGCTATTTAGCCACTATTTGTTTTTCTCTTGAAATATTCTCTTTATAATAATTAAAATTAAATAAAAAGGCCTTCATATAATTATCCATTTATTTATTCAACTCATTATTTTCACCATTTTATTTATTTACAAACAAGAATAAAATACAATTTCTTATTTACAAACAAAATCAGTTATTCGTAACTACATTACTCAGAATATCTTCATAACCTTCTCGATATCTTGCACCTGCGGTAACGTATGAGTGTAAATTGCCACTTTAAAGAGATAAATCACTTCTCACGGACGCTAACCATCCATATAAACCTCAAAGAGATTTAAAATGTTAACACCCGACTACCCACATTATACAAGAACATCAAACAACACGATTGTCCGCAACACTCGGCCACCTACAAAACTCGATAGTTTACGTTACTCATAAGATTCAATAGCTTACACATGAACGTTCACAATATACATGATAGAAGATTGATTACATGAAAATTAGTTGCTCACAATATACATGATAGAATATTGATTACATGATACATGAAACTTAGTTTCTCACAATACGTATGATAGAAGATTGATTACATGATACCCGAAACTTAGTTGTTTGAAGTGTACATGATGCTAGATTGGTCACATAGTACATGAAACTTAATTGTTCACGATACACATGAGAATAAATTATTTACATTACGCATGAAAACTTAGTTGTTCACAATACGCATGATAGAAGATTGATTACATGATACACGAAACTTAGTTGTTTGAAGTATACATGATGCTAGATTGGTCACATAGTACATGAAACTTAATTGTTCACGATACACATGAGAATAAATTATTTACATTACGCATGAAAACTTAGTTGCTTACAAAATACATGGTACTGTATTGATCACACTTTACATGAAACTCAGTTGTTTACTACATACATGATACTAAATTGTTCACATAATACATGAAACCTATTTTTTTACAATGTACATTACACTGGATCGTATATTAAACTTGAGTGTTTACATTATACACGGAACTAAACTGCTTACAATTGTTACAATTGATTAATCACATTATACATAAGGCATGATCATACACTTTATTCACAAAAGTTGAAAACTAAAACACATTGAAGGTACTCGGGGTTTGACGTATTCTTGTTCAAACACGAGGAAGCTGTAACACTTTGAAACTACTTGGGGGTTGACGTATTCTTGTTTAAACACGAGGAAACTATGAAACTATAAGTTATGCCACCTACTTACTCCTTAGAGGCTAATTGACCTTACTATCTAGGAACACAGTTTTATTAGCAGCTCATATGTGAAAAGAATACACACGAACCAAGTAATGTAGTGCCCTCTCTTGACCCGCACACAATGGGATGAACTATACGGACCATGCGACGATTTGAGTAATTAATGGTGCACACATAATTATAAAAGTCGGCGCATGGAAAACATAGTGAGTTCTGCAGTCTGTTATGATAAAAACCTATCCTGATATATAGTGACGAAACTAATGTGATATGATAAGAGCATGGTGGATACGCCGATGGTACTTCCTATATATAAGTGCTCCTGTCATATTGTCAAAAGTAATGTTGTTCGTGTCACGAGAAGTTTTATGTTATTTTGACCTTGACCAATGTTTGAGAAATCTCGTGTCCAGTGACCTTTCCTGAACAAAATATACTACATCCTAAACAAATTTTAACCATCAAATCCTCATCGTTTCCATCCCACCACTAGAGTCCAAATTTTGTTTCAATAGTTTTCCTCCTTAAATCCTCTTCAAACAAAATCCACTACCACCATTAATGCCTGATATGACGACCTGATCTGACCTTGAGTATCAGACCTAAACCATGTAATCAGTTATACTCCTCAAACTAACAATCAAAATTCGTTGAGAATCCAAACTCACCCTATTCCTGATTCAGTAGCCTCCAACAATTTAATTTCGGGACGAAATTCACTCAACTTGGGGATACTGTAACATCCATGACTTTCCCGCTCTATTTTATTTTATTTATTTCAATAATAACACTACATTTAAATCCTATATTTATTCAAGCACTTCTTGTCACATAAATCATTATTTTAATTAATATTTCTATTCAAAATTTAAAGCCTTGCGTTTACATACAAATTTCTATAACACCTGTTTGTATATTTATATATATGCATCTATATATATATATATATATATGTGTGTAAATATTTATTTATAGTATTTTTATATATTTAGATTTATTAATTAAACCACATAAAGAGATTTGGTTAGAATATATATATATATATATATATATATATATATATATTTGACATTTTAAATTTATGTGTCACTATTTGGCATGGTAATCAAAACATAAGCATAATTTTAAACGTTAAGAGTACATCACCAAAAGAATGTACAAGAGCCCTAGGGTTGAATGTTTATTACATATTATTTATGTTCAAGAATCCTAGAGCTCAATTCTTCTCTCTTCACACCCCACCCTAAGTACCATGTGGACCTGTAGTGAACAAAGATTTACGGAATGGGCCGAATGCCCATTACGGATAAAGGCTCAAACAACAACAATAGCAACATAACAAAGTCAAGAGATAGCGTAATATATAATGATACGATACAATGTAGCAAATCAATAAAGTAAATCGTATCACGACGAATGATACCCACGAGCCGAAAACATATAACATACCAGTGGGGCTATTGGGCTGCAGACTATGTACCCAATAGTGCGAAGAGTGTTGGCATACACAAACATAACATACATATAACCTAGGATCGATCCATACGCCTCTTATACGACCAAGTACCTCACTAGTACAATAGGAGACGCCGCGAACTGATCTCACCGTCGCGGATAGTGCACACAACATCGATGCCGTAATGTTGTGCATGTGGGACACTCCACAGGAAGCGTAGAACTCATGGTATCGGAGTACAAGTAAATCCAGGTCGTACGTCACATATTAACAACAACGATGTCATAACGGCATAATAAATCTCAGAACATGCGACAATGAGTACAACTTAACACCAATTTTATCGCATGTAATATATATATATATATATATATATATATATATATATATTTCATATTTTGAGTCCAAACGATTATAACCGGATCAAGAAACAAAGAACAGTCAAATGGATCCGACTATTATTCCAAAGACGTTTAGGAGTTCCAAAGGATGTGAAACATCAAAGCGTTTTAACAATCGAACACGATAATAACAAGTGGAGGGGTAAAAATCTGTACCTTAAGTGATGACTTCGAATGATGTTAAACTCGTTTTCAAAGGGGGTCGTGGTAACCTACATGTAATTCATATTCGATGAGATTTATGTTTCTAACTTTCAACGTATGTTCATTCACGCGGTAATCCAACGATGTAAGTTCTTAAACCACAATATTGAAAACCATTTATTGATGCATAATTTGGGTTATTATGTGTGACTATTTATAAGGATTACATATCAAACGAATGAATCTTGTTAAACTGTCGTGTTTTCATAGTTTATTGTTATGGTCTTATTCAAGTTAAGTAATTATGATTATTAGTATCAAATATTATTTTATATTTAAAATTTTAAGATTTCATGTGAGGCATACACTTATTTTCTATAAGTTAATTTCAGTTCATAACTTACAACTGTAAGCAACCTAAGCATCCTTTAAACTTTTATAACGTTCCAAACAATATAGATTTTTATAAGTGGTGTAAAAATAAAAATTTAAGTTATATGTATAATTATTCCGTTTTTTATAGACCAATTTTATTTCATATTGCCACTTGTAATTTTACTTTTACATAAATTATAAAATAATCATTTAACTAGATCTTATTCTTATAATTTCCTAAATGCTATAATAGAGATCCAACATTTCATAATCTTTTATGTAAATAACCTATTTATTTTATATTTATAAAATGTGTATAAGGATAATAATTATTTAAATGTCCTATTATGGGATTCATTACGAGTTAAAAGTTAAAAAAAAAAAAACCTCCATTCTTAATCATCTTCTTCATTCATAAACCAATAGTCGCCAAAAAAAAAATACGAGCACAGAAATGTTTTGTTTTGAAGATAAAAATAACTTAATTACATAAAGGCACATACAAATATGCACAAGTTGGTTCCTGGGTTCGCTTTGGTACCTCAGTCGCGAGATGGCGGACTGATTCGGAAGTGTTGTCACAGGAGGTCGGAAATGACAGCAAGGAGATTCTGAGGTGCTTCTGGTGGTCGACGGAGGTCGCACGCGGTGGAGATGGCAGAGACTACAACGGCGGTGGTTGCGTGTTGTTTGGGTCACTGGCTCACTACGGACCTCGTTTGTGACGGCGTTGTTCGGAATTAGAGGATGGGGGATGGAGATCGGAGTAAGAGAGAGAGAGACATAAAATAAACCGATCGAAAAGATGAAGGCCAAAGCATCGGTGTTAAAGGCACATACAAATATGCACAAGTTGGTTCCTGGGTTCGCTTTGGTACCTCAATCGCGAGATGGCGGACTGATTCGGAAGTGTTGTCACCGGAGGTCGAAAATGACAGCAAGGAGGTTCTGAGGTGCTTCTGGTGGTCGACGGAGGTCGCACGCGGTGGAGATGGCAGAGACTACAACGGCGGTGGTTGCGTGTTGTTTGGGTCACTGGCTCACTACGGACCTCGTTTGTGACGGCGTTGTTCCGAATTAGAGGATGGGGGATGGAGATCGGAGTAAGAGAGAGAGACATAAAATAAACCGATCGAAAAGATGAAGGCCAAAGCATCGGTTTTAAAGTCTCAGTCGCGTAAACTTGAGTTAGACCAGCGTGATTTCCGGTGATTTACCGATGGCGTGCAAGGAAAGAATGTTGGTAGGGAGTGTGTGCTGGTTTGCAAACGTTGACTTCATTGTTTTTTCTTGTCTATCACTTTTATTTTATTTATTTATTCTAATTTCTACTAATTTAATTCTTGTAAACTTGATTCTCTAAATTGAATTAATTTCTTTTTATAGCTTTATTTTGTATTATATTTATATCACTTTTATTATATATAACACTTATTCCTCCGACTTAGTAATTAAATTCCTAATTTTATTAATTTTAATTTAATCCTATAAGAAAGAAATCATAGTTTATGAATTTTTTTATTGTTTTAAATAAATTTTAATTCTTTGTAAATTACATTTTTAATATTTTAATCCTTTTTATCTCTTTTTTTATTCAAAATCCTAGGATAAATTATGATCATTAAAGTTTATAAACCTATAACTTTAGTTATGTTATCATAACTTTGAATTGAAATTTTCGGATATCATAACTCTACTCCCCTTAAGAAAATTTCGTCCTCGAAATTTGTAGGTTAAAGAATAAATTAACCAACATGAAGAAAGTAACGGAATCAGAAGCTCTTGTAACATATGAAGATGAAAATACAAAGTTCACAATTACTCTGTACAAAAATCTATTTTTCGAATGGATTAGGGTACAGCGAACGAATCGATTCCTTGGTTTCCCAAGTAGCTTCTCGGTCAGAGTGGTTTTTCCATAAGACATTAACAAACGGAATCACCTTTCTTCTCATAATTCTTTCTTGTCGATCTATAATAGTGCCCGGTTCTTCTTCATAGGATAAATCTTCTTGAATTGCATGTAGCGGGTAACTAATAACATGTAGCGGATGGTAACTATATCCTCGTAACAAGGACATGTGAAAGACGTTATGTATGTGCGAAAGCTGAGGCGGTAATGCTAGGCAGTAAAAAAATTCTCCAACTCTCTCGAGAATCTCAAATGGCCCGATGAAACGAGGACTATGCTTTCCTTTGATCCCGAACCTGCGAACGCCATGACAAGGTGAGACTTTAAGGAAAACATGATCTCCAACCTTGAACTCTAGTGCCCGACAATGTTGATCCGTATAACTCTTTTGCCTACTTTGTGCCTCTTTCAACTTCTCCCGAGCGACAACAACTTTCTCGTTTGTAATTTGGACTAATTTGGGTCCCTCAATGATCTTTTCACCAACTTCTTCCCAGCATATAGGTGCTCAACATTTTCGACCATACAAGCGCAAACCTTGTTTAAAACTCTCTCAACCCCCATCCAATCCAAATTACACCTATGGACTTCGATCAAGCCTCAAGAACATCGCTCCTGACCGGTTAGTCGTCGGCCCTCGATACACCACCATAACAGGTAATATTTGGGTCTTTCAATTCGTTTTTGAATACTCATCGATAGCCCCCTATCAATCCGAACCCATATTGTGCATCAAACTTAATTTCTTTTGGATTAAAGGTTTGTTCATACGGTTCTCAGAATGGGGATTCTGATTCGAGTCGCTTAACGTATTAAGTTTATTTGAATCCCTACTTAACCAGCGAAACCACCCGGTCCGACTGGTTAAATCCTTGCACCATCGGACCCGGTGGCGTGGGTTCGAAAACCACAATCTCGACCCTTTTTGGCGCATTCTTAGAATCATACCCGGGCCCCCTTTTCGTTTCAGGTTAATACACATACGAACCGGTTTAGTAGCGTGGGCTAGTCCTCTAGTCGGGTGGTAGTGCGCGCTGCCTTCATAGAACCCACCCGGGTTCGAGCCGGGTGGTGTTCTTTATTTTTTTTTAAGCAATTAAACAAGTCCAATTTATTCTACAAAAATTATTTTATAAAACCTAATACCATTTAGAACTGATTTGTATATTAATAAACAAATTTTTATTAAGAGCTAATATTTTTACCATTTAAATGATTTTGAAACCACATTTACAATATAAATAAATTATATTAATTAAAATTATTAGTTTTAATTAAAGCTTTTATATTACCTATTTTTTTTAGGTTTTATAAAAATACACTATCTTTTCATAATCAATTTTTTATAAATCATTTTCTATTAATTAGGTTTAAACTCTATTCGAACAAATATAATTTTCCTAAATATATATTTATATATATTTACACTTCTCATTTTTTAAAGACATACTTTATTAAAAATAAATAATTAAATATAAAGGATTTATTTATTTATTTTAATCGTCTTTGTACATTAATAATCCACCTAAGGTTTAAATTATATAATTTCTTAAAATACTAATATATACATTTTGCACTCCCCTTTTAAATGACACGTTTTTATATAATTAAATAAATAAATAAAAAGAATTTTATTTATTATTTTGCTATTTTAATTTAAACCCTAAGTCAATGGGTATTTTTATCAAATTCATATATACTTTGAATTTATATTTTATATCAAACATTATTCAAACAAATACCAATTCATACATTCATTACTTGAGATGACATAAACACTTATGTACAAATCCCTACACTCAACCCCGTTAAACCCTAGACTTTTCCTTAGACCTTGTGCATGTTATTAACTCAAATTCATATACATTACACTCTAGGTTTACTTTGTGATTTGCAAAAGAATCACTTTTGCTACCTTTTGCTTGTGCTATCTACACCATTAATACAAGTGAGTTTACATAGCCCCTTTTTCATTTTTGTACATTTTGGGGTGAAACATGATTTACATTTAAAACTATTTGCAATTACATTATACAATTCTACATTATGACTATTTGTGTAATTTGTGCTTTTGAGCTTAAATGCTATGAGTTGAACTATATATACATGACACACTCGTACAATCATTATCTCTGTACAAGCCAACGGTAACATTGATAGATCTATTGTATCTGACAAACCCACCCAGGTGGGTGATTATTTTCGACATTACATCAGGATAACATATGTTGTTATGCCCTACATTAGGATAACCTGCGGGTTATGCCCTTCAGTTACAAGGTTTGATTATATACCTAATTTGACTATAGATTCTCCATAAATGCCTTATTTACCATGTGTCATATAAATTTTATAAAACATTTGAAGTTGATACCAAAAACACACAGCGGAAGACTTAAAAGTCGTAACTATTTCATTTCATACGTAATATTGTTTTACAATAAGTACTGACTGGAAAATACAACATATTGTTCGTAACAGGAACACATATAACTCTGGACTAATAGTTCACGGAGAACGTGCCACCCACTCAGGCCTTACAGTTATACTAGAACCCGTCCTCAGTCATCCCTATCTCAAAACACCTGTACATCTCCTGGAATGCCAACTATAAGCTAGTGGTCACCTATGCTCTAAAAATATTTGGAAACATTAGGATCAGCACAAGGCCATAAATAAAGTCCATAAACAAAATCATATTTTCACAACATGTATCTATGATACAGATCACCCCAGGACCTCAGCTTTACTCGGGTCTGGGTCTAGTAATCATCCATTCCAATCCATCATCCAGTAAGCTCAGCTTTACTTGGGTTCTGAGTCTACAACATATATATAAATATATAGGCGACTCCCTTGCTTCCGGATACAAGTCCGGTCAAATACAAGAGGACCAGTCTCGACCGTCAGTCCCACACAATCATGGCCATAACAAGTACTTATTATAGGACATATATATACGGATGATAATGGGATCTCAGACAAAATCATTTACAAAAACAACATTTTATAGAGCACAGTTCAGGGGAACTCATCTCAAGCAGAACCTCCTTCTGATTCAATATAACAATCAACACCTTCACAGAATCCTAAATCAAATCCGATATTATCATAATCAACATCCCTATCTTAGGTTTACACAAAGGAACCTTAGGGTGTTCGGAAATCTTACCTCAGCACTACCTACGACAGTTTGCGGATGAATTTCGAGAAACCGGGCTTTCGAGAGTGGACCGGGACCTTGGGACTTGAGCCACCAGAGCTTAGTGTGTGTTTATGAGAGTGTTTTGTGTGTGCAAATGGTTGTGCTCGAGCCATTTATTTATAGGGTGCAAACAACGGACCGTTATACACGGGGATAGCGTTCCGCTATTACCCTGCTTGCGTCAGCCCTACACGCGTCGTGTTTCTATGTAACACCCGGATAATTCCCAAGTATTATAAGGGCTAAAAGTCTTTAATGGAAAATCCCAAGGGGTAAGAGTGCAAAGTTTCAAAAGTTCAAGTTCTAAAAATGACAAATGTGGAAATTCAGCCTGTGACGGATAACGGTCCGTCACGTCCATAACGGGCCGTCACCATTTCATAACGGTCAGTTCCGCCAAAACCAGAGGCGGTTTACGGTTTCTGACGCGTGTTAGGTGACTCAGCATGGTGATGGACCGTCATCACCTAGTAACGGTCTGTTACGTGGTCCAAAAGTGCGTAGCCGCCAAGCAAGGCGTGACGGACCATCAGACCTGGTAACGGTCCGTCAAGGAGCAGAAATTTGCTCTATAAATAGAACTTCGACTTCAGCCCATTTCACACCATTATTACACCATAAAACACACACTTAAGCTCTAGAGTTGTGTTCCCGAGCCGTGGTTCGCGTACGAGGGTTCGGTTTCTAGAAAAACGTTCGCAAACTGCCGTAGATAGTGCCGGGGTAAGGTTTCTAAACATCCTGAGGTTCCTTTGTGTAAACCTAAGATAAGGATGTTATTTATGATAATGTTGGATATGATTTAGGATTCTGTCAAGGTATTGATTGTAATATTTGATTCAAAAGAAGGTTCTGCTTGAGGTGAGTTCCTCTAAACTATGATCAATGTAAAATGTTTTGAAATGATTTTTATCGAAACGAGTCAGATCCCTATGTGAATTCCATGTATATATACCTGTGATTAGCGCTTATTATAGTCGGGAATGGGATGAGACTGAAGGACAAGACTGATCCTCTTGTTTTTAGACTGGTCCTTGTGTGGCCAGTAGCCGGAAGATCTCAGTATATATATAATAAAATCTCAGGGTCCTTGTGTGGCCACTGGGTGGGGATTGGGATGGATGGTCGTTTTGTATGATGAATATGATTGTGAAAACGTGATTTGTTTATGAACTCACCAGCCTTGTGCTGATCCAAATGCTTTCAAATGTTTTTGAGCACAGGTGACCACTAGCTTGTTGTTGGCATTCCAGGAGATGTAAAGATGTTTTGAGATAGGAATGACTGAGGGTAGGTCCTTGTGTAACCGTAAGGCATGAGTGGATGGCACGTTCTCTGTGAACTATAAGTCCAGAGTTATATGTTGTATTTACAGTCAGTCCTTATTGTAAAACATTATTACATATGAAATGAAATAATTATGACTTTTAAGTCTTCCGCTGTGTATTTTTGGTATCAACGTCATAGTAACTAGAAGTCGACCTTCTGCCCGACATGCAGTTATCTAACAAACGGAATGTTCTATTTAAGGAAAGAGCGGTGTATAAATCTCTCCTAGACCCGTCGTTCTTTCCTGGGAACATATCTGTTGGAGGTACTACTCTGGTTAGATAAATGTCCTGTGTTACGGGTGTGACAAGTTGGTATCAGAGTCGTAGTTTAAGAGATTTAGATACTAATAAGAAAGATTAGTATCTAGACTTAAACTATGAGCTCTGAGATAGCTGGAATGCCATAGGATATAGGTTAAGGTGTTGATTATCATTATGAATATAACGGGGGATATCAAGAAAGTAGATAATTAATTACATTCTTGGCCAAATATCTAAATATCTTTAATTTCTGATTTTCTGGATCATAGCCGGTTATACAAATTCTGATGTCATATATCTGTGTGTATAGGTAACAATGTCGGAAGAGGAGGAGGTAGAGGAGCAGGTCGTACTCTGGTTACTAGGTCTCGTAGGCAGACTGAGAATAACACCAACACTAATGATCATCATGAAACGAATGAAAACGACAATAACACGAATCCTTATTGATGTGCTAATAATTATATATATATTTCATGCAATTTTGACATCCGTTTTATGCGTTTTACTTACAAATTTATGTGAATTGATACTTATTTAGTTTATATTCGAATTTTCTAGGTTTCGAGAGAGAGCGAACTAAAGTGACGAACTTATATAAATTGGAAGCTCGAGTTAGTAATCACCGGTTAAAGTAAATATCAAAGACATTGGAAGGCAATTTACGCAACGAAAAATTAGTTGGGTTACATTATTAATTTTGGACTCATGATAATTAAACGGGTTCAAACAAAGGAAAAAGATTTTAATGGGCTTATATGGATCAAACTTGAAATTTTATTGGGTCATGAGAGAATTAAAAAGAAAAATAAAATAAATATAATTCGGTCAAAAAAAAGGAGAATTACGGTGAAGGGGGCATACGGCAGAATTTTAGAAAGGTCAAGAGGAGGTTACGGCAATTGAGAAGCTTGAGGTGGTTTTTATCGAACAGAAAGGAAGTGTGGAACAAAAACTAAAGGAGAATCAGGAGCTTGGGAGTTTACGAGTATCAACGAAGGAATATAGAAGCAAGTAGGCACACACCTCTATTCTTTTGCGGCTGTTTTGCGTGAAATCAAGAATCAAGCAACCAAGCACACACCTGAGAATTTATTGAAGCAAGTAAGCGGATGATTTAATTAAGCTAGCAGGCAGGTGAATTAATTTAAGCTATCAGACATCTTAATTATTTTATGTTTTACAATGGACGGTATTATTAACTTTTTGGGTTCTGTTTTTCTCACGATTGGCTAAACTTGTTAAACTACCTAGGTGACGATGAATAATTGTGTTTGATTGAATTTATTTCGGTTTTATGGATTATTATTGATGGATTAATGCTTTAGTAAAGAATCTTTTTTATAATTGATTGATATTTGTGCATGCTTGGATCATATTTGTATTTGCTTTTGAATTCAATACGTTACCTGTTGAATGTCTTTCAGTTATGGTTTCATATTAGATCATTGACTTCGTGTTATGATTAGTTTATGGTTTGTTGAATTCGCAATCCATAGGAATAGTAATCTTTTATCTGTTTGATCCGAGTGTTCTGCCTATCTAGATACCTGAAAGGTGATAGATAGTCGGCTAGTCTCAGGTATTAAGTATCAAGGTGTAAGGGCTCTGAAAGGAGGTTTCCCTTGGTTTCATGGTATTTCGTGCTAGTCCGTGTCGATTTGGTTGTTCTTAGATTACTCCTTGCACCTTAGAGTGTATTGAGATAATGAGGCTGAGAGGCGAGCTATTTTTCGAGTACTTTAGTGTTGTTGGAGAGACTTAGAGGTAATCCAACCAACCAGTGAGCGTCACACACTGTCACACCCCGCCTCAGGCACCCCCTGGACGTGTGCGAGCTCGATTGGTACCTGCTTTGATTTCAGAGTTTTTATAAATACAGTGGAAGTTTTTTAAAAGGACCGGTTCAACATTCTTTCAACCTTAAGGGTTGTAATTGTAAATATCAAAACCCAGTTGGAAAACAGATGTCTTGTATTTACTTTATAAACATAGGGATTTAAATACCCTTTTCATTTTGATTATAAAACAGAGATCGAAATCAAATACATCTCTTGTCTCTCATGGACAAGTTTAAGCCACCGGAAATAGTACTATCCAGTATTGATCAATCCCCTGGTCCTATCACCTTTTTCTTTGTTTAGGATTTTCTATACACGAGGCCTGAGAATCCAACGTGCAAGTCATCCTTTTTATAGGTCAGATCTGATGTCTGCCTCTTCACATTTTCTTTTCTTGGGTCAGATCTGATATCTACCCATATCCCATTCTCATTTCAATTTATTCATTGCCTGAAAACATTTTGAAAATAAAATGTCAGCGCGAACGCCGGTGAATACAATTATCTTGACATTAAAATCATTTTGGCACAAACAAGCATTAGTTCATAGTCACAACTTTATGTTCAACCCACACATTCAGCAGGCCCGTCCTGTTCAATCGCATCACAGTATACACTTGCGTCATGTCTTATAACAAGGGACAGATTTACCTCCGAAATTGTTATAAGAGAAGCACCGGCTGTAATCCGGGAATTTCACCCATGTCGCGTGTATCCCTTGCAAGTTTTATGCAAACCTATGGTCTGAATGCTTCGTTCGTCGAAGAACATTGAGCATTATTCCCTTAAACTTATTTGGCCATTTTCCTAACGTAAATATTTGACACAAGTTTTGAAAGAGACAAAGTATTCACCCTGTAGTAGGAATGAGCCTCTAGACTTGGAAACTTATAGGCTACCTTCTTAACTTGATTTCTCTGGCGTCTCGACCTTTCTATGAGCGTTTCTTGTTTAAACCGGGCACTACGAGGAGCAGGAATCGAACCTGGATCGTCGGGATTCGTCTACGTAGCTCCTGGAACAAGATTTGTAAGTTGGAATTGTGTTTGATGTGAGAAAAACGAATGAAATCATGAGGCTATTTATAGACTAAAAACCGGGTCCGTAGCGGACCGCTACACAGGCGGGTGGCGGTCGCCACCGCCCATGCTGGCGTCAGCCCTATACGTCGCCCTCTGATTGGACCGAACCTGGGATTGTGGCTAGCGGACCGTTACCAGGGAGCGTGGCGGTCCACCACCCTTAAGCGTGGCAGATTCTCAGAGTTTTGCGGCTGGCGGACCATTATCATATAGCGTTGCGGTCCGCGACGAGTACACGTGTCAAAATTATTGCCCATTAGTCATTAGACACGTGTCACTCACGAATTGTTTGCTTAACCTACAAGTAGCGGACCATTACCGGTTATATGGCGGTCCACCACCCAACTAGTCAGGGTGGGGGTTCCTTAGTGGACCTCTACCTGCTTTCCTACACTCGTAGCGGACCGTTAGGGTTTCCCTTAGCGGTCGGCTAAGGTCTTAAAATTTTCAAAATTTTCATTTTTGACCCTAGACTTTAATATAATTACATTCATAGTCCTTAGGGTTTATACCTTTGCCAAATCTTGGACAATTTTGTGGAAGGTGTTATATCCTCCTCTCCTTGTTTTAAACTCGTCCTCGAGTTTATTCGAACAAGTGCGGATATTTCTTTCTCATTTCAGACTCTAGTTCCCATGTATATTCGGGACCACGTCTGGAGTTCCATTTCACTTTTACAATCATCAACTTTTTTCTTTTCAATTTCTTTTCCTGCCTATCCTAGATTTGAATGGTTGTTCCATAAATTTCAACTTTTCATCTACCTCTAAATATTATAAGGGTATTACCAGTGATACATCTGCTAGACACTTGCGCAGATTTGACATGTGGAAAACATCGTGTACTCCTTTCATTTCTTCTGGTATCTCAAGTTGATAGGCTACAGGCCCAACTCTTTTCAAGATTTTGAATGGTCCTACGAATCTAGGACTTAATTTCCCTTTCTTTCCAAATCTTACAACTCCTTTCCATGGTGAAACTTTCAATAGAACGTTGTCACCGACGTTGAATTCTAACGACTTTCGCCTTTTATCAGCATAACTCTTTTGACGATCACGAGGGTAAATATCAAAACTCAGATGGAAGACAAAAGTTTATATTTACTTTATAAACATAGGGTCTTAAATACCCTCCTTGATTTGATTACAAAACATGGTTTGAAATCAAATATATATAAGCCACCGAAAATAGTAAAACCCAGGGTTGATCAATTCCCTTGTCCTATCTCCCTTCCATCTTTTCAGGATTTCCCTTTACACGAGGCCTGAGAATCCTATATGCATTCCATCCTTTTATTTTCATGGGTCAGATTTCATATCTGCCCGTCCTTATTCCTTTTTCCATCACATTTTATTGATTTCCTGAAAACATTTTGAAAACAAAACGTCAGCGCAAACGACGGTGAATACAATTATCTTGACACTAAAAAGCAATTGGCACAAACAAGTATTAATTTGATAACCACAACTTCATTGTTTAACCTACACATTCAGCAGGCCCTCATGTCCTGACTATTGCACCCATGTATACACTAGTAGTATGTCTTTATAACAACGGGGACTCATGTCTCCTCATTTGTTAAAAAGGGAAGTACCAGCCGCGATCCGAGACTTTCACTCGTGACCCGTGTATCCCTTTCAAGTTTTCGTATAATTATGGCCCGAATGCTTACACATAGGTGAATGCTGAGCACTATTTCTTTAACCTTTATTTGGCCATTTTCGTAAATAAAATGTTTAACTCAAGTTTTCAGAGAGATAAAGTATTCACTTTGTTTAGTGGAATGAGCCTCTAGAGTTAAAAGCTTATAGTCTAGCCTTTAAACTTGATTTCTCTAGTGTAACAACACTTCTACGAGCTTTTCTTCTTAGTCCGGGTACTACGAGCAGCGGGAGTTGGACCGGAATCGTTAGAACCGTCTTACGGATCACCTGGAATGAGTTTTGAAAGTGGGAATAGTGTTTGGGATGAAGAAATCAACTGAGATCGTCCAACTATTTATACGCTGAATTCTGGGTCCATGTCAGATCGTTATCAAAGGGATGTCAGTCCGTCGTCCAGCTATGCCCATGTCAGCCCTAAACTTCAACTCCTGATTGGACCGTACATGTCTTTGGTGCATGTCAGACCGTTATGAGGACCATGTTCGTCCGACATCTAGACTCACGTCCCATCATTAGAGCTGAGTCATTGGACACGTGTCCACACCACATTTTTCAGCTACGAGGAGGTTGTCGGACCGATATGGATTGATGTCGGTCCGATAACCGACATATGATGTATTTGCGGACCGCTATAGGATGGATATCGGTCTGATATCCATCCTAAATTTGCTTCGGACCGATATGAATAAAGGTGTCGGTCCGATGTCTGACCTAGTTTTACCTCTATCCGATATCTAGGTTTCAGTTCGCTTCACACCGATATGATAATAGATATCAGTCCGATATCAACTTAATTTTCCAAATATTTTTTCATTTTCAACCCTAGACTTTAGTACTTTAGATACACAAGTCCTTAAGGTTCTAACCTTGGCATTTCTCGGACATTTTTGTGGCAGGTGTTACATCATCCCCACCTTGTTTTAATCTTGTCCTCGAGATTATTCGAACAATTGAGGATATTTCTTTTTTATTTCGGACTCCAATTCCCACGTGTACTCAGGTCCACGTTTGGAGTTCCATTTCACTTTCACAATTATCAATTTCTTTCTTTTCAATTTCTTTTCCTGCCTTTCCTCGATTTGCAAAGGTTGTTCCACAAATTTCAACATTTCATCTACCTCTACATCGTGTAAGGGTATTACCAGATATTTATCTGCCAGAAGCTTGCGCAGAGTGGATACGTGGAATACGTCGTGTACTCCATTCATTTCCTCTGGTAGTTCGAGTTGATAGGCTACAGACCCAACTTTTTTCACGATTTTGAATAGTCCTACGAATCTAGGACTTAATTTCCCTTTTTTCCAAGTCTTACAACACCTTTTCATGGTGAAACTTTCAACAGAACGTTATCACCGACGTTGAATTCCAACCGTTTTCGTCTCTTATCAGCATAATTCTTTTGACGATCACGAGCCGCTTTTAATCTATCTCTTACTTGAATAACTTTCTCAGTTGTTTCTAGGACTATTTCAGGTCCGGATAACTGATTTTCTCCTATTTCAGACCAACAGATTGGAGTTCAACATTTACGACTGTATAAGGCTTCAAAAGGAGCGACCTTGATACTCGTATGATAGGTATTATTATAGGAGAATTCCATTAGAGGTAAGTGGTCATCCCAACTTCCTCCAAGATCAATAACACAAGCCCATAACATATCTTCAAGAGTTTGAATTGTTCTTTCGCTCTGCCCATCCGTTTGAGGATGATAGGCAGTGCTAAGATTCAATTTTGTACCCAGGGCTTTTTGAAAACTTTTCCAGAATCAAGAATAAATCTACTATCTCTATCTGATACGATAGATAGTGGCACACCATGTAATGTTACAGTTTCATTAACGTATAGCTGCGCCAATTTATCCATATTGAATGTCTCTTTCATGGGAATAAAATGAGCAGACTTAGTAAGCCTATCAATGATAACCCAGATGGTATCATTCCCACGACTTGTTTGGGGAAGTTTAGTGATGAAATCCATGGTTATCATTTCCCATTTCTAGACAGGAATTTAAAGTTGCTGTAACAAGCCAGATGGCTTTTGGTGTTTACCTTTAACTTGAGAACAGGTTAAGCACTTTGAAACATAGATAGCGATGTGCTTTTTCATCCCTATCCACCAATAATTGGCTTTTAGGTTTTTATACATCTTATCGCTTCCAGGATGCATGGTGTATTTAGATTTATGAGCTTCTTCAAGAATTTCTTCACGAGTATTTCCATAGATAGGAATCCAAATTCTGTTATTTAGTCTAAGAATTCCATCATTTCTTTTGACCAATTGGTCAATCATTCCTCCCAATCCTTCTTTCGCAAGGTTGGTTCCTTGCAAGGCAAGTTTCTAAGATTCCTTAATACAAGTGATAAGATCAATTTGGAGATCAAGTCTTAAAGCACGAACTCGTTTAGGTTTCTCATGCCTTTTTCGGCTTAAAGCATCGGCTACAACATTGGCTTTTCTTTCATGATAACAGATTTCACAATCGTAATCAACGAGGACTTCCATCCAACGCCTTTGCCTCATATTTAGTTCTTTTTGACTGAATATATATTTCAAGCTTTTATGATCAGTGAATACGGTGAATTTGACTCCATAAAGATAGTGCCTCCATAATTTCAAAGCCAAAGTTATGGCGCCCAATTCTAGATCATGAGTCGTATAATTATTTTCGTGAGTTTTCAACTGACGAGAAGCATAAGCAATGACTTTGCTTCCTTGCATTAACACACAACCAAAGCTAGTGTGTGAAGCATCACAGTATATTGAAAAGCCTTCATTTCCATCTGGTAAAGTCAGTATAGGTGCTTGAGTTAGTTTCTGCTTCAGAGTTTTGAAAGCTTGAGATTGCTTAGGTCCCCAATCATACTTAACTGATTTGCGAGTCAGAGAAGTTAAGGGAATAGCAATCCGGGAAAAATCTTGGATAAATCTCCGATAATAACCAGCTAAACCGAGAAAACTTGGGATTTCAGTTGGTGATTTCGGGATTTCCCATTTGGATATCGCTTCAATCCTCACAGGATCGACTTGGATGCCATCAACGCTAATGATATGTCCAAGGAATTGAACTTCTAATAGCCAGAATTCATATTTCAAGAATTTAGCATACAATTTCTCGTTTCTTAGGATTTCAAGCAAAGTCCTTAGATGTGTTGCATTCTCTCCCTTACTTTTGGAGTAAATAAGTATATCGTCAATAAATACGATGACAAATTTATCCAAGTAAGGTTTACAGACTCGATTCATCATATCCATGAATGCAGCTGGGGCATTAAAAGTCCAAACGGCATTACCGTGAACTCATACTGACTATATCGAGTTCTGAAAGCAGCTTTAGGAATATCTTCTTCCTGTACTTTCAATTGATGATAGCCAGAACGAAGATTGATTTTTGAGAAACATCGTGCTCCCTTGAGTTGATAAAAAAGATCATCGATTCTAGGGAGTGGATAACGGTTCTTTATCGTACCTTTATTTAGTTCCCGATAATCGATACACATACGCATCGAACCGTCTTTCTTTTTGACAAACAAGACCGGGGCTCCCCAAGGCGACGAGATTGGTCTTATGAATTCTTTTTCGAGAAATTCATCCAATTGTTTCTTCAATTCTGCCATCTCAGTTGAAGCTAATCTGTACGGGGCTTTGGCAATTGGTGCCGTACCGGCTACTAGATTAATTCTGAACTCCACTGTAGAAATAAAGATTGATGGCTACAAAATACTCTAAGTACAAATGCTGCTAATCTCAAAGATTGTTGCGGATCGACAAAGTTGCAGCTGATAGGCTTTATCAGCTGCTGTCCAAAACTGCAGCTGATATGCCTTATCTTCTGCTGACCAAGTTGCAGCTGATAGGCCTTATCTACTGCTGACCAAAGTTGCAGCTGATAGGCCTTATCCGTTGCTGACCAAAACTGCAGCTGATATGCCGTATCTGCTGCTGACCAAAGTTGCAGCTGATAGGCCTTATCCACTGAAGATGAAAGTTGCAGCTGATAGCCTTCTCACTGAAGATCAAACGTTGCAGCTGACTGTTCTTGATAAAGCAACCAATACCACCAACAAATTTCTGCTGCTACACTGACACACTCCACGCAGAAAGAATGTCATTGGTACAAGACAATAAAAGACAACAACGCTCTTCTCCAAGCATGCAAACAATGGTGCCTTAGAAGACGTTTGAATAAAGTTAACTAGCATAGATATTATTATTGTATGTATATGTAGAATAGCTTCAATACAAGATCAACGGTCTGTGTTAGATATGATCCTTAGAATCAAGGGTCTGTCTTGATTCTAAGTTACTATATAAGTAGTACTTAGATTCATTGTAAAAGTATTTTTGCTTAAGAGTTTTCTCTGTAATCTTGTAACACTTGAAGCTTAATACAAATTGCATTTATCCGTATTCTTCTTGTCTACTTGTTTACTTTGATTAAGTTGTGATTGTTTTCGCCAATCTCAAATGGAATAGAACCATCTTGTATTTACCGATCCTACAAGTGGTATCAGAGCTTTGGCTCACAGATTAAACAAACTCACATTTGTTTAATCATTCTCTGGTTCTATTCTTATCTATCTCTTTGCTAAAAGTCACTCATTGTCTAAAAGACAGAATTGGCTCAAAACAATGAATTTGAAGATATTGGAAGCATCAACAGACCACCAAGACTGGTGTCTGGTGAAGATTACGATATGTGGATTAATAGAATGGAAAGCTTCTTCTGCTATCAGGAATATGGGATGTGGAAATCCATTAAAGATGGACCATACATACCCATGGTGTCCTCTGTTGATTCCGGAGGTGCACTGGTTCCCAAAGAACCCTCCAAGTACTCTGATGAAGATATCAAGAAAATGGAGGTAGACTTCAAAGCCTTAGGAGCCATTCAAATGTGCTTACCAAATGAAGTTTTTTACAACTTCAGAGGTTACAAAACTGCTAAGGAGCTATGGGAGGTTCTTGAGAAGATGTTTGCTGGCTCAGAGGAAGTCAAAGAAAACAGAAGGGACATCTTGAAGCAGCAGTACGAAAACTTCGTCTGGAAGTGTTGAAGCACTTTTCTCTGACAAACACTCTGGATAGATAGAGTCTTAGTCTTAGGTTGTTTTGTCTGGTTTGTAATTGTCTTTGTATGTAAGAGTCTTTATGTATTAGTTTATCGAGTTGTATTTACTTTTACATATTGAATGTTGCAAAATTCTCTAAGTGTTTTGCGCACTTGTAAGTGCGCAGGAGAAAGCTCCTGCGTACTTGGCTAGTACGCAAGAGTAACTTTGCGTACTTGCTAACTACGCAAGAGCATTTTTCCCTGCACACTTGCTAAGTGCGCAGGCATCAGGTCTTGTATAAATAGGATAGGTTGACAGAACTTAAGTACGTAGACATAGACGCAGTTAGAACAGCAATTACGCAAAGTGTAAACTCAGTGCTTCTCTCATAACCTTCAAGTGTTTATAATACAAAGAACGTTTAAAGTGTTTTCTCTTGTCGGTTTACTTTGTTTAGTTTGACTCTCAGCCTAGTCACGGGTATTCCGCACCCGGTCCGACTAGTAGACCCACTTTCATGTGACGATCCGCCACACCCGAGGGACCTACAAGTGGTATCAAAGCATTGCTCCTGATTTCAAGTGTTGTGAGTGAGTTTGGAGAGTTTCTACCGAGTTTTTACAAGCAAAAAGAGGTATTTTTGTGATAAAATAGGGGTAGCTCTTGAGCACTATTTTTGAAGCAAAAATCACTCAAAAACTGATTTCTGTTGTGTATTTGAGTGTTTTGAGCATCAAAGGTTGGTTAGAAACAAGCTTCTGACCCTTTGGCTCATTTGCATTGATCATCAGTTCAATTTTTACCATCTCCGGCGACTTTCAGGTGACCGGAAAAGTTTGGTGAAAGTTGCTGAAAAAGTGTTGTGCGTACTTACCATTTATGGCAAAAAGTACAGTTTTGTGCGTACTTACTAAATACGCAAGACTAATCTCCTGCGTACTTACAAGTGCGTAAGACTGATCTTCTGCGAACTTAAGTTATATCCTGCGTACTTATCAAGTACGCAAGAGCAAATCTAAATACGCAAGACCATTTCTCAAGTGCGCAAGGCCAAAAATCAAGTGCGCAACTGTGTCTGATTTTTCTGAAATTTGACTAAGTGTTCACTATGTCGAATCTTCAGAATTTGGGAAACCTGTTAAATTATGATAATGAGATCGGTACACCACAGAAACCGCCAAAGTTGCTGAACGTGAATGATTATTCTAATTGGAAAGCACGTTTCGAGCACTATATTTCTTATACCGACTCATCGCTATGGATACCAATCCTTGAGGGATATAAGCATCCCACACACATCTATCTTGATGAAACCATGCCCAAACCTATCTCTAAGCTTTCTGACGAAGAAAAGAAAGCTTATGATCGTGAAAAGAAGGCACTTGGTTCGATCACTATGGCATTAACTCGGGAATTGTTCCACAGTTTCCGAGGTTATGAAAATTCCAAAGATCTTTGGAAAACTTTACAGAAAAAATTCGAAGGAAATAGTGACATCAAGAATAGTAAGAGGGATCTTCTCAGGAAGCAGTATGAGTGCTTCAGAGTTTTAGAGAACGAATCTTTAGATGACCTCATCTCTAGATTCAATCATTTACAGACTGAGTTGAAGGCTTTTGAACTCAGGTATCCAGATGAAGAGATGGTGGAAAAGTTTTTGGATACTTTACCACCCAAATTTGAGATGTACACAACCCTGATGAGGGAAAATCCAAAGTTCTATGAGTTGATTGTGGAGGAGGCAATAGGAAAGGTTCAAGCTCATGACATGAACCTAAGAAGAAAGGAGAGCTCAGGAAGACCCCAGATACAAGATCCTTCTATGTATCATGGGACGACTTCTACATCCAAGTCATCGGGCTCTGGAATTGCCCTTTTCACTGGAAACTCTACAGATGAAGACCACTCAAATGGCTGCAGTGGTCATGCATGCTATGCATCTGGATCAGCGTTGGGGTCTCATCATCAAAATACCTCAAGAAATCCTCTTGCTACGTCTTTAGCTAACTAATTAGCTATAGCCAGAATAGCTGAAGATCATGTAGCACTATTCTCATCTTGTATGTTTGCGTATGAGAATTTCATTGGTGGCAAGCTTACTGATCCCGAGACGATTGAAGAAGATTTTAATCAAGTGGATCCTGATGACATGGAGGACATGGATATTCAATGGAATATGGCCATGCTATTGAGGAGAGCCAAGTGTTTCCTGAACAGAACAGGAAGAGAGTTTATTGGCGGGCATCCTAATGCCAAGGTCGGGTTTGACAAATCAAAGGCCAGATGCTATAAGTGTCTAAATTTTGGACACTTTGCTCGTGAGTGTCAGAAAGACAGAGCAACTGCCTCTGGTTTTACCCGACCCAACCAAGGAAACAGCCATGGGCACAACAACTCAAACCACCACAATCAAAGCCAAGCTGGAACGTCCAATGCACTGGTAGCCCAACAGGACGAAAGCTTTGATTGGGGTGTTCATCTTGAGGATGCCATCATCGCACAAACACAGGTTGGTCTCATGGCTGAGATCATGGAGATGATGGAAGCAGAGAAAAAGGAAGCTTCTATGGCTGACCTAGAAGAGTCTACTAAAGCTGCTACAGAGGAAGAAAAGGAAGCTTCTGTAGCTGATAAGGAGGAATCGACCACTGCTGTTGCTCTCATGGCCATTGGAGAAGCAACAAGTTCATCTTCTGAGGTAGACTCTAATCCTTTTTCTGTTATTTCATGTTCTAATTGTCTAGGGCTAAAACTTGAAAATTCTAGGCTCCAAGACAAAATCGAACCCCTAAGTATGGCAGCTCTAAACTACAAAGAAAATGAAAAACATTTTAAAGATTCTATTGAAACGTTGAAAAAAGAAAAATGTGAATATTCTTTAAAACTAAGTGATCAACAGCTTCACTTAGATGTTGCATACAGGGGGTTGGAAAAACGGTACAATGAAATCAACAAATTGCTAAATGAGATCTTGTAGTTAAAATGTACTAATAAGAAGTTGAAAAACTCTCGCTTTGTGGTGGAACACTACGAATCTGTAGTGAGACAAATGAATGGGTTAGGTTTGGGTACTAATGCCATTCCTCCACCAGTGAGCGGGAAGTTTGTCAATAGCTTAATAGACATTGATCTCACTTGTCTAGATGAGTCCTCTGATAAGGATGATTCCCCTAAAAAGGATGAATCCTCAAGTAAGGCTAACTCCACATCTAGTGAGGAGTTCGTTACTGCTTCTGAAGACGGGTCGGTTAACTCTTGCCATGAAGGAGTAGTATCTGAGGAGTTGTTGACTGAACAGAAAGTAAAGAAAAACATTATCACTAATGGTGATAATTGCATTTTAACTGAACCCTATATCATTAAAACAAATGATAATCTTAAGGTAATGCTTTATAGGGGTTATAAAAGTCTTAACCAAGCAAAGAAAGAAGCTTTTTCAGCTCATTATGGGTTTGGGTATAAAGAAAATTTGGAAAAATATTATACTCCCAAAAACCAAACTGTAAAGGTTCAGACTCCTGTTCATAAACCAACTCCTCCTGCTCATAATGCTGAGTTATCTAAGGCCAGATCTAATGAGCCTTACAAGAGAACTTATGTAGACAAGAGGAACTGTTTTCACTGTGGCTTGGTTGGTTACATTCTTGTGAACTGTCCTTCGAAGAACCAAGGGAAACGACCTGCTGTTTCACAACCAGCTGTTATCCCCAGGTCGCCATCAGTGAAACCTCCCAAACATCCAAATCAAAATGTGGTGAAACCACCAGTCAAACCGATGGTAAAGCCTAAGATCAAATCTGAAGCTAAACCATTTGTTTCAAGAAAGGTAACGCAACCAGCTGTACCTTGTGTATCTACGTCCGGTAGTACACGCACCGGTGAGAAACCTGTGGCGAGACTTTCTAAGCCACAGAGAAGAAGAAGAAACAAGAGGTTGAGAAAGCTTGAACAGCTGACTTCAGTTCAATCAGGTGAAGGTTCCACAAGTTCACCTGCTGTAGTTGAACCAAAGTCTCCTGTTCCGGTTAAGAAACAGAAGAGATCCTGGACTACCAAATCCAAAACTTCTCAATATCCCAATTCTAATTGTTTTAATGATTCATCAATTTTGAACAGTCATCACGACTGTGAGTTAAAGGATGTAGTTTATTTTGAAAAGGATGGACGACCCAAGACCACAATGGCTTGGGTCTCCAAATCTAACTAATTCTTTTGTAACTTGTGCAGGGACGTCCGAAGGGTACTATCTCTAACCGCTGGTATGTAGATAGTGGATGCTCCTAACACATGACAGGAAACATGGCCTTTCTTCAAGATGTTAAACCATTCAGAGGCGGCTATGTTGCCTTTGCCGGAGAAAAGGGCGGTAGCATCACGTGTCAAGGCGTGGTTTCGAACGGTTGTGTCAGCTTTGACAATGTCAACTTTTGCAAGCAGCTGAAGCATAACCTGTTGAGTGTGTCACAAATGTGTGATAAGGAGTACTCGGTGATGTTTGACAATTCAGAATGCTTGATTCTCAAACCTGGTTTTGAAGTTCCCGAAGACTGGATCCTGATGAGAGCGCCAAGAACAAACGACACCTATTAGATCGATATGAGCGTGGCAACAACCACCTCATCAGTTGCTACCTGTTTGCTTACAAAAGAGACAGAGCTTGACTCCATCTTGTGGCATAGGAAACTCGGACATATCTCGTATCGTAAAATGAATCATCTTGTCCGAAACGGTTTGTTAACCGGGGTTCCTAAGCTGAGATTTATCGTTGCAGATGACTGTATGCCTTGTAAAAAGGGCACACAGCAACAGAAGTCTCACAAGCCCGAGCTCCAAAACTCTTCTGATACCCCTTTGGAGCTATTACACATGGATTTGTTTGGCCCCATAAGTATCAGGAGTATTGGAGGTAAGTCGTTCTGTCTAGTAGTAACTGATGACTTCTCACGTTTTTCTTGGGTGCACTTTTTAGGTACTAAAGATGAGACTGCTGATATTCTTCAATACTTGATCCTGAGCTTGGAATCTCTTTGTAAGCTGAAAGTTAGAAGGATAAGGAGTGACAACGGAACTGAGTTCAAGAATAATTTGATGGAGCTTTTCTGTCTCAAGAAAGGGATCCGTCACGAATTCAGCGCGCCGTACACGCCTCAGCAGAATGGAGTTGCTGAATGGAAGAACAGAACACTGATTGAGACTGCAAGGACTATGCTGTCAGATGCAAAGCTTCCTGTCACTTTCTGGGCAGAAGCCGTTAATACAGCTTGTTACGTCTTAAACAGAGTTCTGGTTGTGAAGAGGCACAACAAGACTTGTTACGAGTTGATCAATAATCGACTTCCCAATCTTGATTACCTAGTTCCTTTTGGTAGTCCTTGTTCCTTTTGCTACAGTACAAAGACCGCCAGTCTAAGTTTCATGCAAAAGCGGTGGAAGGCATCTTCTTAGGATACGTTGCCAACTCACCTTGCAAGAGAGTATACAACATAGGAACTCGTACTATCGAGGAATGGTTCGAAGTGGATTGTAGTAAACACAGCATTCCACCCAAACCAACAGGTCCAGCTTGGGGTTTTGATTATGATGCGCTATTATTCAATCTTCCTGATCTATCTGAAGTTGACGCCGCAAATGTTTATTAATTATTGGGTGGCGACAATGACTCCAGCTTCTCTACTCGTGCTACTGTACCAATTATAACTCCTGATTCCAATGCTGCATCTGGAACTCATGACAGTGATAACAGTGAAGATGTTCTTGTCGTTGGAGATGACGCTCAAGCTAATCCTAACACAACTGTAGGAAATGAAGCTCCAGCTGATCCAATTAACATTGAATCTTCTTCCTCTGGAACACAGGAAATGGGGGAGTTAAGAACGAATCTCGATTCTAAAATTCAGGAACTGATTGTACCGGAGATGAGAGTGCATAGGAATCATCCAATCGACAACATTATTGGTGATCCTTATGCCGGTGTTCAGACTCGTCATCAAACCATCACTGAGAACACCAGTCTTTACGCAGAGATACTTGACACTGGTGTCATGGAAACATGTCTGCATGCTGCATTCGTGTCCCAGTTAGAGCCGAAGAATGTGAAGGAGGCTCTCACTGACAACTGCTGTATTGAGGCGATGCAAGATGAATTGTTTCAATTCCAAAAGTTGCACGTGTGGGATTTGGTTGACTTGCCAAAAGGCTTTCAACCAATTGGAACCAGATGGGTGTTCAAATGCAAGACGGATGCTCGTCATGTTGTTGTGAAGAACAAAGCAAGATTGGTTGTTCAGGGTTTTTATCAGCAAGAGGGCTTGGATTACACGGAAGTATATGACCCAGTTGCTAGAATTGAGGCCATTCGACTGTTCTTGGCTTATGCCACATATGTCGGCTTCAAGGTCTATCAACTTGATAAGAAGAGTGCTTTCCTTTATGGTAAAGTTCATGAAGAGGTCTATGTCACTCAACCTCTCGTCTTTGAAGATCCGCATAATATCAATAAAGTGTATAAGCTCGACAAAGCACTTTATGGTCTTCATCAAGCACCGCGGGCATGGTATGAGACATTTTCTAAGCATTTATTGTCTAATGGTTTCGACCGTGGACATATTGACTCGACTCTCTTCATTAGGAAAGAACGAGGTGACATTCTTCTTGTACAAGTATACGTCGACGACATTATCTTTGGATCTACCAATGAAGGGATGTGTAGGGAATTTGAGCAGGTGATGAAGTCCAAGTTTGAAATGAGTAATATGGGTGAATTGTCGTTCTTCTTGGGTCTGCAAATCAGTCAAAGAGAGGATGGCATTTATCTACATCAAACCAAGTATGTGCAGGACATCTTGTCAAAATACAAGATGAATGATAGCAGTACTTATGGCACACCTATCCCAGTCAATCATGGTCTGCATCCTGACAAAGATGGAAAGGATGTAGGTAGCAGATTGTACCGTGGGATGATCAGATCAATTATGTATCTCACAGCTTCAAGACCCGATATAATGTTTGCTGTGTGCTTGTGCTCAAGGTTTCTGTCACAACCGAAGGAGTCACATATGATAGCCGTGAAGAGAATTTTCAGTTACCTGAAAGGGAAACCCCAATTAGGTCTTTGGTACTCTAAGCAGTAGTCATTCGACTTCAAAGCCTACACTGATTCAGATTATGGCGGTTGTAACCTTGATAGAAAGTTAACTTCTGGTGGATTTCAATTCTTAGGAGACAGACTGGTCTCCTGGCAGTGCAAGAAGCAGTCAACGGTTTCTGTCTCAACTTGTGAAGCAGAATACATTGCTGCGGCGAGCGGTTGTTCTCAGATATTGTGGATTCAGCCGCAATTGAGAGACTACGGCTTAAACTTCACTGGAACTCCTTTTATTCATTGACAACAATGCCACCATGTCCATAAAAAATAACCTGGTGAAACAATCCAAAACTAAACATATAGAGATTCGCCATCATTTCATCCGTGATTGTGCTGAAAAGCATTTAATTGAACTTGTAAAAGTTCACACGGATGACAATCTTGCTGACCTTTTCACAAAGGCATTTGATCGATCCTGTTTTGAGCATCTTGTCAACTTGATAGGAATGTTCAATCCTGAGTGAAAATTAATTTTTCTTAAATCAATTCAATTCATGGAAGTTAAACTTTATTTCTTTTAAATTTTCTGTATAGTTCTGTTAAATTTCAAAATATTTTACAAAATCAAAAACAAAATAGAAAATGAAGAAAATTTCAATGTTAACTTGAGAAAAGAGGAAATGATAGTACATCAGAAATGATCTAAACATCACAGACTGCTCATATGGGAAATGTTAACTTGAGTTTTTAATCTGCTTATTTACAAGTAATTTAAATTGTTAGTAGGCTATAGGCGTCTTTGAATCACTAGTAGTGTGGAAACTAAATCTAAATTACAACTGTGATTTGAACCCATGTTTGCAAGTGTGTGTGCGTAAAAGAATAGAGAAGATCATTATCTGATAAAGGATGTTAGATTTTGGCAATAATTTTCTTGTGAGATCAGTTTCGGGTTATGTCGTTAGCACAATTAATGCGGTTCATCTCACGGCCCATACTCACAAGTATGCAAGGAGAGATTGAATCAAGACATGTCTCTACATTAACCGTTGAGCATGTATTCACCCTTGAATCACTCCTGATTCATTGAAATCAAATCCAGATAAAAGTTGGATTCCCTTACCTTATCCAAACACCATATATATTATCCTGAATCATCATACCGATATTCAATGAAGAAAATCAAATGAAACCAAGACAAATGAATCACTCGATTCTGAATCTTATGATTCCTGATAATCCTTATGGATTCTGCTTGACTTTTCCTGTGCTAATAGATGTAACTTCATTCTGAAAATTTAGAAAATCATTAGGAAAATCTTAGATGCCTTGAGATAGTGCAATTTACATTATTGTAGCATATCAGTGGGGTACACGTTGTATATCCTATAATTAATACCTTAATACACAAGAACGTGCTACAAAGATGCTTATAGTTTCAAATCTTATAATATTGTCAACTTGAATTACTTGTTTATGTGCTTATAACGTATGAATAAATAGTAATCCATGACATGATCCCATATTCTTTGATGTTTATATTGTATCGTTTTTGCTAAAAGATAGCCTGATATGATCCTCTGCTCGTGACTTTGATCAAAAATAGTTTGTGTGAATACTTGTATATTTTTATTAGAAAAGATAAAAAAGATTTTAAGTTTATGCATAGTTCAATTTTATTCAGAAAAGCCAAAAATATTTGTGTTTAACCTTCCTGAATTGTATTTGAATCCTCTTGATTGAATATTTTTAACTTGTTCGTTATTTGACTTGAGAAAAACTTCATAAATTTGAGTTGAAAGTTTGCGCACTTATGGGTTTGTGCGTACTTATAAGTGCGCATGAAGTAAGCCCTGCGTATTTAATAAGTACGCAAGAGTTAAGTCTTGCGCACTTGTAAGTACGCAAGATTTAAGTCTTCGCACTTGTAAGTACGCAAGAGTTAAAATGTGAGCACTTGCTAAGTACGCATGACCTTTTTACGTGGGGTATATAATCCGGACTTAGAAAATTTTCAGAAACCTTATCACTTTCAAACCGGTTCATATTCCCTCTGACTTTCACTCGAAGATTCAAGTGTTCCTAAACCAATTTTTCGTCCCATTGCTAGTTTCATCACTACATTACAATCAATCGGTGAGATTTTAGGCTTAATCCATCCACGAAATCGTGACTTTGGACCGATTCACTGACTAAGAAAATCTAGGTTCAATCCGTGATTTTTAGGGCAAATTATGGGTTGTTTGGGCAACCTCTTATCATTAAAACATGATTAGATAACATAATCGACCCTTAATCGTCCTTTTTAGTCTTTGATTTTGTCCCCATGGTTGAAGTTGAACCGATAGTGTCGACATTCGACTGTTAAGTCAAAATTGGTCACGGTTAGCAGGTACTTGGTGTTGATATTGGTCCCATAAGGTAGAATATTCGATTCCGACCTAGTGGCGACCCAATACACACCAAATTTTGAACATCAGTTGAATTTCAAAATTCTGAAATTTTTCACCAAGTGTAGTTCTTACGCACTTAGCAAGTACGCAAGAAGTAATTCTTGCGTACTTGTTAAGTACGCAAGAGGAAACTCCTGCGTACTTGCTAAGTACGCAGGACCAACACTTGGCAAAAATTCCTAAGTCTGAAATTCAGTTCAAAGAGTAACTGCTATACTGAGTCATGATTATCCATTTCCAATGATATGTGTTGTTTTGATTATGTTTTCTGTGTGTTTTTGCAGATCATGGCTCGGGCATTTACTAACGAATTCAACCTGTTAGCTAACACTGAACCCGAATGGAAGGGTGCAGCATTGCAGTACAGAGACATAGTTGATTTCTTGAACCGTTCAAGAATCAGCTACGCCAATTCTGCTGACCCGATCGTGTCAAGACCCTATCTCGAGCAGTTTTGGGAGACGGCAATGCACGACTGTACGGTAACCCCCAACGTTATAAGGGCTACCGTTTCTGGTCATGCTATTGCTTTCTATGAAGATACTATAAGAAGGGTCCTTCAATTCAGAGATCTCGCGACCGACCCGACAGCCTATCCAGACTACTTTGTGGACGGCTGTTGGAGACAAAGAATGGGCTATGTCGGTGCGAGGGACTATGCTTCATACAAGAAGATGTGGGTGTTAGACCAATGGAGATACTTCGCCCACATCATGATCATGTGCATCACATCAAGGAAAGCTGGGAAATATGCCATGGGTCATGACCTTGCAGCAGCCATGGTCGGCCTTTCTCTCAATAAGGGCTACAACTTCTCCCGCTACATCTTTAAGGCCATCAATGACCAGATCAACACAGCGGAGAGGTTTCGGTTCTTGTTATACCCTCGGTTTGTGCAACTTCTGATTAATGACGCGTTGCCAAACCTTCCTGCTATAGGGGAGAGACTGCAAGTAAAGAGGGTGGACAAAAGTGTATTCGCCCAATTTCTAAAGCCATGCAGTGTAGATCCTACCCCCGTGCATACAGAACTCTTTGGCCACCTCATCAATGAAGCGTATGTGGCCCCAGGTGACTGGAGATGGTACAGTCACGACTTGGAGCTGAAATTGAGTGAACACTCTGACGAACAACAGGAACAACAAGGGGGAGGAAATGGAGAGTGATGATGGATTGTCTGATGATGGAGACGACGAAGGAGGAAATGATGGTGCTGAGGGATCCGACTCGGAAGCGACTGAGTCAGATTCATCTGATTCCGATGATGCACCGTCGTAGGCACACCCGAGGAGAACGGCTAAGGTAACCCTACCTGAGTCATCCTCCAAGAGAAAGCGACAGTCGTCTAGTAGCGAATACGAGCCAGACTCTGACTCTGACTCTGCTATACAAAGACAATGAAGAGAAAGCATTCACAAGAACAGGGGCGATAGGAAACAGCCTTCTATCCCCAGTGTGGTGGAGGCTCAGCAGCAAGTACAAGTGTCAGCTGCTAGTCCTGATTCAGCCTCCACCCCACCTTCACAGTAGCTTTACCGTAGGAGGAGGAGGCTACATGTGCAAAGTGAAGTGGCCGTCACTACAATCACAGAGGTGATTCCTGTGATAGTGACCCTCCCTGCCACAACCGTTCAGGTGGCGGTGACTACTCCAATTCTCACGGAGTCAGTCACCATCACCCCTACCATTACCCCTACAACACTCATCACATCCTCAATCCCAACCACCACCACTGAGCCTTTAAGTCAATCCTTCATTTATGGAGATTTCACACAAGGGTTTGACTTTGATACCATATTCTCCTCCCCTACTCATAATGCTGAGGCGTCCTCATCCAGACATCCTGATCCGAATGATGCAAGGATAGATGTTCTGGAAACCCAAGTTGTTGAACTACTGGAGACTGTTCGGAAATCAAAGGAGGAGTCTGACGCTCAACAAGCACAGATCAATTATTTGGTAGACGAAGTCAGAATCCTTTGTAGCTAGAGAACGGGGACTGAGGATGACTGAAGAACGTTATGGCCCAGAACGAGCTCCAAATCAAGATAAATGAAATGATTCTGGGTCACGGGTCGTCTTTGGAGCTGAGGTTTGATACTCAAAGGAAGGAGCATGAGCTGATGGTCAAGCTGATTGCTGATCTGACTAAGAAGCTTGATGCTCAGGGGGAGAAGGACAAAGAGAAAGAGAAAGAGAAAGAGAAAGAAAAGAGGACTACTGGTGACGAGGCGTGTCATCCTGTCGACTTGACAAAGGATGACGACAAGGAAAAGGATCCTGATGCCGATCCTAGTGGAGGTGAGCACCAAGCTTTAGCAATCGTGCCCATCTCTGCTGTTCCAATGGCTCAGGGGGAGTCTACTCATCAAGAGGGTGGTGATACCTCTGGTGGTGGTGGTGGTGACAAAGGAAAGTCAGTGGCTGAAGTACTTAAGGACTTATCTAATGATGAGATCCTATATCTAGAGCCTGACTATTCCAAAGAAGCACATATTGATGATCTTTTCAATCTAGAAGAAGGAGAGATCGACTCTGGTGACGATTGGGATGATGATGAAGATGCTGTGATCGAAATTCCCAAGGGTGATGGGGAAGGAGAGTACGAGTTAGAAGATGGAGAGATCTTTGAATTTCCATCTTTCGACACTCCGCTTGACACAGGTTCAGTCGAGCAGGCTAGTAATGTGGAAGCCTCGACTGAAGCCTCCCCAGTTAACCCTGCACGTGTGGACCCAGAGGCACCGAAAGAAAAGACATGCCTTCTACGTCATCAAAAGGTCCAGCTCCTGTGTGGCAAAAGACGTCTATAATAGACAAACACGGAGCAACATGGATGATCTTGGCTGTAAGGTTCGAGGAGGATAAGCTGCTGTTCGCTATCAAAAGAGCTGGCGGGGTTCAATACTTGAAACCCACAAGTGAAGCGTTCAGCTCCTTACCCAAATACGACCTTGTGAACCTAGAAAACCGAGAGCTGCTGGGTCATTCCAATCACGCAGTGGCGATGGGTTTGTGGGTGGTTCTGCAGCGAGAAGCAAGATCTGGGAAATTCGAGATGTTCAAGCCTCAAGTGCCCAAGAGAGTCAAGGATAAGCACGCTATACATCCAGTGACTAAGAAGCACTCAAAGAAATTGGTATACAAGCAATACGATGTGAAACTAAGATTCCCCTGAGCAAGTTATCTCAGGATATTCTTGGTGACATGTGGTACTGGTACGTAGATCCAAAGACGGGCGAGGCTGTGATCATGGGTAAGGGACGTTCAGAGAGCGGGAACATAGTGCCAAAAGAACTGATCATAATATTTGATGAAGTCTGCTTCATCAACTTTACTGTGAAAGATTTGGAGGCACTAGCAGACAGGTATTGCCTCTACACAGATGAATGGACAAAGCTCCTTGCTTCTAAATACGACAAGGTGATTAAGTTCTGCCTTGAATATAAGAAGAAGATGGAAGCTAAAGATCAAGTGCTGTGAAGACTGAAGATGTGAAAACCGAAGACTGAAGATTATCCAGAGCTGTTGTCAAGGGGGAGTTTGTTGAAGCACTTTCCTGTGACAAACACTCTGGATAGATAGAGTCTTAGTCTTAGGTTGTTTTGTCTTGTTTGTAATTGTCTTTGTATGTAAGAGTCTTTATGTATTAGTTTATCGAGTTGTATTTACTTTTACATATTGAATGTTGCAAAATTCTCTAAGTGTTTTGCGCACTTGTAAGTGCGCAGGAGAAAGCTCCTGCGTACTTGGAAAGTACGCAAGAGTAACTTTGCGTACTTGCTAAGTACGCAAGAGCATTTTGCCCTGCGCACTTGCTAAGTGCGCAGGCATCAGGTCTTGTTAAAATAGGATAGGTTGACAGAAGTTAAGTACGCAGACATAGACGCAGTTAGAACAGCAAATACGCAAAGTGTAAACTCAGTGCTTCTCTCTGTAACCTTCAAGTGTTTATAATACAGAGAACATTTAAAGTGTTTTCTCTTGTCGGTTTACTTTGTTTAGTTTGACTCTCCGCCTAGTCACGGGTATTCCGCACCCGGTCCGACTAGTAGACCCACTTGCATGTGACGATCCGCCACACCCTAGGGACCTACAGGAAGGAAGGTGAGTCCCTAACTGTTTTATATAACAGATTTACTTATCTTGTAGGTAAGCTGCAGTGCTCAAAGGTGAAGCTGGAGAATGAAGATATTCTCAAAAAGTTCATCAGGTCTTTACCTAGCTGCTGGACACTCTACACAGTGTCCATTAGAAGAACTGAGAATCTGAAGACTCTCCAAATGACTGAGCTCTTTGGTATGCTGAAAACCTATGGGCTAGAGATGATTCAGGCAAAAGAACGAAGCTCAAGCTATCAAAATGCCTCAACATCCACCACTACCTCTTCCCTCCACTTTGACCACCAGGTCCTAGTTCCAGCAACTACTATCCTCCCATTGTCACCCATCCACAAACTCCAACCTCTCAAACAAACACTTCACCATTTCTCCTAGAAGCTCCTCCTCAAACCTCAACCTCTGCTGCTTTTGTCTCTGAAAAGTCAAGCAACATGTCCTTTATCAAGGAGGATCTAGAATGCTTCCATCCAGATGACTTAGAAGAAATGGACATACAACACTCATATGCCATGCTCTCTATAAGAGCAAAAAGGTTCTACTCTAGAACCGGAAGACCCATTCCAAGCAACAACTCCAACACCAGAGTTGGATTGGATAAAAGCAAACTAAGATGTTACAATTGTAACCAACTGGGTCACTTTGCTAGAGAATGCAAGGCACCAAGAGCCAATCCAACTACTCCTCAATCAAGACAAGCTCACCAAGCCCAACCCAGACAATAACAGCAACAAGCTACTCCTCCAGTTCAAACTGCAGCCTGTGCAACTGTTGGAACTTCTGACTTCGACTGGAGCTTCCATTATGAAGAGCAGCCTGCCAACAACCAAGCACTTATGGCATACACAACTGAGATACCGCCTCAGGTATATGAACATCTCTGTTCCCAAGCTTGTATTGATAAGGTGTTAGGCTACAGAAAGCATACTCAAAACCTTATAGATCAAAATGAAGAGTTTCATGAAATGAAATCTGAATTCATAAAGGTAGAAAACAGTTATAAAGACAAAATTAACTGCCTAAAGAAAGAGATTTCATTACTAAAACATGAACAAAGCAATCTTGAAACTCAGATTGATGATATACTGGCTAGACTAATAGCTACCAGAGCAGAATTGGCAGAACAAAAAGTTCATGTTGATAAGTATGAATTTGCATCTAAAAATCTGCAAAGACTTTTAGATGCTCAAATTCATGAAAAGGTAAAAAATGGTCTAGGGTATCATGATGAACAATACCAATCCGTTGCACCTCCTGCTGACTACATTGCCATCCATGAACCAAGTTTCAATCTTTCAAATCTTGAAAAGGCCAACCGAGATCTTGATCATTCAATATATGAATCACTGGTGCAAGAATACACTACCTCATCAGATTCTGAGTCATCTTGCTCAGAGTCTACTAAAACTGAGGAGATCTCATCACCAGTACAAGTACCAAAGCCTGTTCTTAAAGTCATTCAAACAAGTACTCCTGTTCCTTTACCAGCTGCTCCGGTTCCTATACCTTTCAACCAAATCAAAATTAGCTATCCTCCAGAAGGAAGAAAGCTAAATGTTGAAAAGGGGCAGTCTTCAACCTCAAAGCCTCAAAGAAAGGTGTTTGACATATGCCTTAAGCCTGGAGAAAGAGTTCCATGTGTTCAAAAGACATTGGAAGAAGCTACTTTTGAGCACAACAAGGCTCACCCTTGGAACTTCAAAGACCTTTTCAAAAGAAAGGATTATGTTTATCTTTCAAGGGACAAACTGGCAAAATCATGCTTTGTCTGTGGAAAATATAACCACACTGCCAGCACCTGCTTCTACTACCTTCAGCAGCAAGGAAACACAAGGCAACGTGCTTTTGAGAAGACAAAGAAGAACAAACAGGTAAGAAGGTTTGAAGCAAAGACAACTCAATTCAGAAACTCTATTTCTCCACCAAGGGAGCAGTTGTCAAAATCTCAACAGAATTGCATCATCTGTGGTGAATCAGACCACTTTGTTGCAAATTGTCAATTTAACCCTTTCAAACAGATCCTTCATCAAGCCCCTCAAAGACAAAAGGTAAAGAAGGATCAGCATACATCGGTTGTTAAACCATCAGCATCCAGAAAAAAATGTTGGTAATCAAGTGAAGCACAAGCAACCTAAAGACAAGCCTTCAGCAGCAACCAAATCTGCTGCTGCTTAAGCAAAACCATCAGCAGCAACAACATCTGCTGCTGATAAGCTTAATTCAGCTGCAACAAAATCTACTGCTGAGAAGCCAAAGAAATCAGCATCAACAAAATCTGCTGCTGATAAGCTTAAGTCCCCAGCATCAAAATCTGCTGCTGTTAAAGAACATCCATCAGCAGCCAAAGCAAAATCAGCTGCTGACAGTGAAAAGAGAACAGGAAGACCATCTCCTCAACAATGGAAAGAAAAGATCCCCATTTCTATCACTCCAAGACTCATCATTGGTTCTGTTGAATGCACACATGATGAATCTAACATTCCAAGAACCCTTTTCTTCAAGGATGCAAGCTCTTGGACTCCTCCTACTAACTAGATCTCTATCATGTGCAGGGACAGCCAGGTCACAAGAATAACACCTGTGTGGTAGACAGTGATTGTTCGAGGCACATGACAGGCAACAGATCCATCCTCTATAACTTCAGACACTTCAATGGAGGATATGTTGCCTTTGAAAGTGACTCAAAGGGAGGATCCATTACTGGACAAGGAACTGTGTCCAACGAAAGAATGAGCATTGATAAGGTCAACTATGTCAAAGAATTGGACTTCAATCTCATGAGTGTTTCCCAGGTCTGTGACCAAACGCATTGGATGCTCTTCACAGATAAAGAATGCTTCGTAATGTCTCCAGGCTTATCCATACCTCCACCGGAAAAGATTTTAATAACTGCTCAGAGAAAAGAGAATCTCTATGTACTAGACATGAATGAAGTCACTCCATCTGGGAGTGTTTCTTATTTTCTGTCAAAAGCCTTAGTTGATGAATCAGCTCTCTGGCACAGGAGATTAAGTCATTTTAATATCAAAACTATTAACAAACTGGTAAAGGACAATCTTGTCAGAGGGCTTCCTGACAAAGAATTCCAGCTAGAAGACCACTGCAATGCTTGCTTAAAGGGGAAGCAACACAAAAGTTCACACAAGCCCAAGACCTTGAATACAAATGACACTTTACTACAGCTACTGCACATGGATATCTTTGGTCCTACAAATGTCATGTCAATGGGCAAGAAGTCACACTGTATGGTGATAACTGCTGACTACACCAGATTCTCATGGGTATACTTCTTGAGAACTAAGGATGAAACTGCTGAAATTCTCAAATCCTTCATTCTTAGGGTAGAGAATCAAAGCAATCAAAAGTTGAAGATTATAAGGTTTGATCAGGGCACAGAGTTCAAGAACCACACTTTAAACTGTTTCTGTGAAAGCAAGGGGATAGAAAGACAATACAGTGCTCCAAGAACTCCTCAACAAAAGGGAGTTGCTGAAAGGAGAAACAGAACTCTAATTGAGTCAGCAAGATCTATGCTGGCTGACTCAAAACTGCCTCTCACATTCTGGGCAGAAGCAGTTAGCACAGCCTGCTATGTGCAAAATAGAGATCTCATCGTCAATCCCCTCAACAAGACACCTTATGAACTTTGGTGTCAAAGAGTTCCCTACATTGGGTTTCTAAAGCCATTTGGGTGTCCATGCACCATTCTCATCACACATGGGGTTCTTCCTAAGTTTGGTGCCAAATCTGATGAAGGATATTTTGTAGCCTATTCCTCTCAATCAAAGGCCTACAGAGTATTCAATTCAAGAACAAGAATTGTGGAAGAATCAGCAAATGTGGAATGTAGAGAACACATCGTATGTGAGCAGGGAAAAGGCCCAAACTGGCTCTTTGACATAGACTCCTTCTCCTAAATATTTGAGCCTCTCATCTTCTCAAATATGGAGTCTACCTCTACACAAACACCTGCCTCCACTTCATCTATTGAATACAGACTAAACTTTTCCAAATCTTCTATCAGACTGAGAAGACCATCCATTGATCCTCCATTAGTTGTGGAAGCAATTGAAGCAAGTGAAGCCGGAACAAGACTCTCCAATGTCACCAGCAGCAGCCTTTCTGACAATGACAATTTAGATGAAGACTTTTCGGTAAATGTTGTAGATGTTGTTGATGCTATTACTGAAAATATTGATGTGGCTGCTGATGTTGAAGACTCTTCCACCATGAATGAAGAGACCACTGATCAAAATCAAAGCAATCTGGAGCAAGGGATACAGCTGGAAGTAGTACCAGCATAGAGGATCTACAAAGAACATTCTCAAGAAAATATTATTGGCCAAGTTCACCAAGGAGTTCTCACAAGAAGCAAATCTCACGAGGCCAATATATGTTTGTTTTCATGTTTTCTATCTCGGGTGGAACCCAAGAAAATAGATGAAGCACTGAAACACAGCAGCTGGATTGAGGCAATGCAGGAAGAGTTGCTACAATTCAAGAGGTAGGATGTCTGGAAACTTGTTGATCTTCCACCAGGTCAATATTCTATTGGCACACGTTGGGTTTTCAGGAACAAGCAAGATGAGAGAGGCATTGTAGTAAAAAACAAAGCTAGACTTGTAGCTCAAGGCTACACTCAGGAAGAAGGAATTGACTATGATGAAGTCTTTGCTCCTGTTGCCAGGCTGGAGGCAATCAGAATCTTCCTGGCATATGCTGCATCCAAGAATTTCACTGTCTATCAAATGGATGTAAAGAGTGCCTTTCTGTATGGAAAGATTGGTGAGGAAGTATACGTCAAACAGCCTCCAAGATTTGTAGATCTTGCACATCCTACTCAAGTGTTTAAACTAGACAAAGCTTTGTATGGCTTACATCAAGCACCAAGAGCCTGGTATGAAACTTTGTCAGGATATCTACTAAGCAACAACTTCAGAAGGGGTGCTATTGACCAGACCTTGTTTATCAAAGATGAAGGGGGATAAATCTTACTAGTTCAAATCTATGTTGATGATATCATCTTTGGATCAACAAAAAAAAAGCTGTGCAAAGACTTTGAGATTCTGATGCACTCAAAGTTTGAAATTAGTTCAATGGGTGAACTAAATTTCTTCTTGGATCTACAAGTCAAACAAGTACCAAATGGAATCTTCATCAGCCAATCCAAATATGTAAAGAGCATTTTAGAAAGATTCAAGATGGCTGACTGCTCTGCTGTAAGAACCCCTATGCAAGTGCCCCATCAGCTGACACCAGAAAATGATGGCCAAGACACTGATCAACATCAGTACCGTGCAATGATAGGGTCTCTCATGTATCTCACTGCCTCAAGGACAGATATCATGTTTGCAGTATGTCTCTGTGCAAGATTTCAAGCAACTCCAAAGGTTTCACATCTTCAAGCTGTCAAGAGAATTATTAGATACCTAAAAGGAGCCCCAAGACTTGGGCTTTGGTACTATAAAAATGACAAGTTCAATATGTATGCATACACTGACAGTGATTATGGGGGATGCAACATGGACAAAAAGTCCACAACAGGGGGATGTCAGTTTCTGGGAGTAAGACTGATTTCATGGCAGTGCAAGAAGCAAACCTGTGTTTCAACTTCTACAGCTAAAGCAGAATACATTGCAACTTCAAGTTGCTGTGCACAAGTCATCTGGATACAAAATCAAATGATGGATTATGGGATGACTTTCATGGCAACTCCAATTCACATTGACAACATGAGTGCTATATCAATCACAAACAATCTAGTGCAGCACTCCAAGACAAAGCACATTGACATCAGGTATCATTTCATAAGAAATCAAGCTGAGAAAAAGAGGATTATTTTAACCAAAGTTCACACAAATGAGAAATATGCTGATTTGTTTACAAAACCTTTTGATGAAGTTAGATTCAGATATTTAGTTGAATCCATTGGTATGATGAACTTTGATTAAAATATATCTCTAAATTTCTGTGTTTACATTGTGTTTTTGTCTCTTGTTGTAAATAAAAGTTATGAGTCAGCAACATTTTTATCCTTCATCTGCTGACAGGTTTAATCCTCAGCAACAAAGGATTTGCCACTGACTGCTTTAAGTTATCAGCAGGAACAGGTTTCCTGCGGATAGCTTTAAGGCTGTCAGCAGCAACATCCTTGCTGCAGATCATTGAATCCATCAGCAGCAATTGAGTTTGCTGCTGACAGACTTAACCTTCCGCAGCAACCAAGCTTGCAGCGGACAGGCTTATTCATCCACAGCAACCAAGTTTGCTGCTGATGAGTAAATTTAAGTCCAAATTAACCTTTACCCGCTGTAAAAATTAACGTCAGTCTTTACCATGACTGCCTCGGTGTATTACAGCTGTAACAGTAAAAGGTGAATAAGGTTGTACTGTACAAGTCATTTTGCTTTTTCCGTCCTCTTCCGTTATAAGAACAAATTAAATCTCCTTATCACCTCTTCACATTCAATTTCACCATAAACCCACATCACTTTCTCTCAAGTCCCCACCACATTCAAAGCCTTCCATCCTTAAAACATTCAAAGCCTTCCATATTCTTAAACCTTCAAACCTGCCCTCCAAAATCAAACAACAATGGCAGACATCAATAACCCTGACGACAAGTTCTCCCCGTACCACAACCTTACAGCATACTTAACCAAGGGAAAGAAATCTGAAGGATTTGATGATTTGATCGACTTCCTATGCCGATCAAAGATCCATTTTGCCCTCACAACCAACCCTACCATATATATCCCTCATATGGAGGAATTCTGGAATACTGCCGTCTACTCTACCAAACAGGGGATTCCACAAATAAAAGCCAAGGTAGACGGCAAGGACATCATCATATCTGAAGCTACCCTCCGAAAACATCTTAAGCTTCAAGATGAGGGAGCAGCCATCTCATACTCAAAGGACGAGTACATGAGGACCTTTGTATCCATAGGGTACACTGGAAATCAAAATGA